>JAJHZJ010000240.1:0-466245 GCA_023548195.1 Bettongia penicillata ogilbyi | reverse complement strand
ATAATAATAATAATAATAATAATAAACTACTTGCAGTAAAAAGAGCTTTAAAATCTCTTTACAAATATAGCATTTTAGCTTCATAACAACCCTAAGGGGCAGGCTGAATTACAAAGGTAAGATAGTGGAAATAGCAAGATCGATAGTCCAGATGTGAGGTGATAATGGCATGAATTAGAGGGGCAGAGAGTTGTTATGGAGGGATAATTGACAATATTGGCAATTCTGCTATAAACTGACATATGTTTTCCCCAAAAGCACCATTCTATCCAAAACTGAGAGCACAGAAAACATACAGCTTTGTGGAAAAATAAAGTAAGGGCACAATACTCAAAAATTTCCTCAATGACACATTAAAAAACAAACAAACTAGGAATCCAATAAAAAGCAGCAGTTTTATATATGTTAAATAGTTAAGAAATACATAAATACTATCATAAATTGTGGCCAGCTCAATAGTCCCAGGTTGCTACTTAGCCTGCACCCTGGATGCATAAGCAAATTGGATAGGCTGTAGCTGATAGGGTTGTGGGAGTGGCAGCTTGAGGTCATGTCAGAAAGATGTAGGGTGGAGGTGGTATGAACTAGCCCTTTCCCACACCTACAACTCCTACTGCAACAGAAGATGTACAATAAATATAGAACTTTACCTTTAAAAAGATCTGAAGTCTGCTTATGGAAATGGACATTGGAAGATTTGCTGTTTGTAAGTTCTTATGAAATGATGCAGTTTTCTGAGTTTTCTCAATCAGTGTTTCTCTGGGAAGAAATTGGCAGAAGCAAACTTGAAACTTGACATAGGCTTAGAATGTTCCCTAATGATCAATCAAGTTGGATTAAATTCATGTTTTTGAAACATGCTTTATATCCAAACTGACTGTATATGCAGGGGTGTTGTAAGGCTCATGTGAGATAATATACGTAAAGCGCTTTGCAAATCTTAAAGTGCTATATTTATATATGTTGATGATTATAAAGATTATGTTAGTCAGTAGACATCAGACCTGTACTCCAGGGACAATTTCACTCTCTGAATCTTCTACTGCACTCCTGCTAAGCTCAAGCAATGTTTACACAGACATGTTTATAATCTAATAGAGGGATAGCCTGGTAAATGTTTGACAACCAGATTCTCTGGGGGGAAATATGTACATTTTTCAGCTTAATCTGCATTATTAACATTTTAAGAGTCTACACAATGAATAAATCAATACATCAAGCCCTGATTTATAGCAGTTTCTTATTTTGGTTAAATATGAACACTGAAAAATGTACCATAGGATTTTACTCATATCACACTTAATGACTAACTAGGTATGTAGTGTAAGAGTGAAGATTCCCAGGACTGGGGATCTGGGAGAATGGAAAAATGGTAGCACCGTTAGCAGAAAAATACAAGCTAGGAAAAAGAGAGGTCTACGAAGGAATACAATGAGTTAGAAAAATAGATCTGGGATTTATTGAGTATGAAAAATCTATGGGACACCTAGGTGGGGATGTATAGCAGGGAGCTGGTGATACAGGATTAGAGTTTAAGAGAAAGATGAGAGGAGAAGATGGACATTTTGAGGTCTTTCATGTAGAGATGATAACTGAATACCTAAAGTCTGATAATATCACCAATAAAGGTTGTGTAATGTACAGAAGAGGAGGGGAAGGGGAGGACATTATACTCCTATCTTGAACTCACATATTTTATTTTATATCATATTAATATCCATGTATATATATGCATGCATACACATATATGTGTATATATCTATATATAGATATATAAATACAAGTTCCTCGAAGGCAGGAACTCTCTCTTTCTGTGTGTGTGTGTGTGTGTGTGTGTGTGTCCTCAGAGTCTAGCAACATTACTTATGCAGAGTAGATGCTTAACACATGTTTGTAGAATGGAACCTAACCAATACACATCCCCTACTAGATTGTAAACTACTACAAGACTATAAACTCACTGAGGGCCAAAGCTCGCCTTAGAATCTTGCATAGTGCGTTGAAAATAGTGGTTCTTAAATATTTGTTAATTGCTAAGATGAGTAGGATTTGTAATCTTAAGATCAGTAAAAATTACTGAGCTTCTTTTAACAAAAAATCCCATGAAGTTATTCATTTACTATTTCGACTCTTCTTCATGTTGATACTGTACTTTTTTTTTTTTTAACAAACATTTGCTTTGAAATCAAAGAATTACAAATGAGTGTGAAAAAGTTGCATAAAGGCATTATCTCATTGTGAATTTTATATACTCAGTAAACTATACTGTATGATCACATGATCTGGGTTTCCATTGTAGTGAGAAATACATCTACGTGTGAAATAGTGTTTCTGGTTATAACTTCCTGAGAGAAGATGCTTTGAAATGTGTGAAAAAGACTCTCTTAATCACACGTTACACACAGGTTGTCCTTACTTCTCTCACTTATAAAATGATGTTGAATCCTATAAAGCAACGTTACTTTGCCGTTCTTCACTCATATCCTCCTCTGCTAAAGATGAGATTTTTTTTTGTCATGTTGACATTAAGGAAGCAGGGCATGTCAAATAAAAATAACTGACTTCTCAGAGGGATGTAATTTATTATCTGTATGGTAGAGAATGGAAGAAAGGAAAAAGGAAGGAGGGGCAATAGGAACGGAAAAAATGGAAGGGAAAATGTGGTGGCAAAGACTTGTCTTGCTTCCAAGGATGAAGTGATGATTCTTATTCTTTTCAGGTCTATAAAACCTTATTGTGAAACTGGTTTTCCTACTTGTGCTATAGAAAGAGTTTGTCTGATTCGTGTTTCTAATACCTGTTTCCATGTTGTGTAGACTTCCTAAGTCCCCTTGCCTAAAATACTAGTGGGAAGATATATATATAGAGAGAGAGAATTTTTTTTTTTCAATTAAAGAGAAATTTCTGGCTATACTGTGTAATCTTCTATATTAGTTCAAAAATGAATTTAAATGAATTATGTGCATTTATACTTTAAAAATCATTTAGAGAATAGAAACAGCATGGATTTCAATTTATTTTTGCTTATGTTAAACAAAGAAGTACTTACTTGGTATTTTGAGTCAGGACTGTCACAGGTCAGTCCAATGGCTGTGGCTTGAAATGAAATGAGACATTCTCAGACCACTTAGCATTTAATAAAGTATTTGACTTAATGATAGCTTTGAAAGGAAATTCATCAAGAGTACATTTGTTTATGTAGATAAATACTCCCTTCATCTCCAAAGGGAGGGCAGTGAGTCAGGATTGTTGTGTTGACTTTCTCATCAGGTAAGTTCTGTACTCCTGACTCTATGGATTTTCATGATCTGGGCTTTAGGTGATGGTTTGAAATGACTTAGTTCCATATATTGATTAGGTCTTGAGAACAGTTTCTTGAAAGCAGTTTGGAATGGATAGTATTCCAAATAATTTCTACATTCACTGTTAAAATAAAACATGAGAAAAAACAATGTAAATAAACCCTATATGTAAGATAATCAGATTGGAACAATTTAGCTTTCAATTCAAATTATTTTCAGGTTTTCAGATGTTAAGTTGAAATGTTTAAGGCATTTAAAAATAGAGAATATTCAGAGATTATTCTAAGAAATATGCATACTAATTGTAATATTTACTTTTAGTAAATAATAGTAGCTTAAGTCTTCTTGAGTTGCAGGTTTCTAGTTGTCTTCTGTATGTTATAAAAATTGGTACCATGGAAACAAAACATTAATTTTCCTATATGTTTTTACTAGATCCACTAATTTTCATTGTGTGGTTCTGTATTGCTAAGATCTAAGACTCAAGCCGGTTGCTATTTTATGTGTATATAATTACAAATATACATCATATATTTAATTCTAATTATATCACATATATATAAGTGAAAGTATAATAACACCTTATAATTAAGAATATGCAATTATGATAGATACATTAATGCTAAGTAACTATGAAATAAAACATTCAAAAGTACAAAAATAAAAACTGATCACATATAAACCTATAAACTACAGAATATAATTTTTCAGAAATATGTGCATTGATTTTAAAGATAGCAAATTTTAATTTTTCCTTTGTCACCTTCTGATTTCCTAGTTTTTGAATTTTAAAGGAATTTGCTAGCAATATTGTGTCATCATCATAATTATCAATGATTGTTCTGTAATTTCATTGATGGAGGGAAAAATCTCCACTCAGGCAGATCTATAATTAATCTGTAACTGAAAATCTTAGAGAATTTCCAGGTAAAATGGAGAGTTTTAGTGAGTTGCCCATCACCTAAACATCTCATGTAGAAAATAGGAAATGAACCTAGGTCTTCTGTCTCCAAGTTCTTTATCCACTATGCAAAAAAAAAAAAAGTTTTGGAAAATTTTTTTTATTTTCATAGTTACAATGTATATTGTTCTGACTATTCATAATTAATTGATATCTTTTACTTTTTTATTTCTTTGTGTTTAGGAGTGACTAGGTGGCTATAGCATTGAACATGGAGTCTCAAAGAACTGAGTTTAAATCCAACCTCAGACACTTTCTACCTGAGTGACCCTGGGTAAGAGTCTTAAACTCTGTTTGCCTCAGTTTCTTTATCTGTAAAATGAACTAGGAAAAGAAAGAAAGGAAAGATACTTTCCAATATCTTTGCCAAGAATACCCCAAAATGGGGTCAGGAAATGCTGGACATGACTGAAACGACTGGATAGCAAATTTCTACTTGGCAGTCCTATGGTATAATAATGTTTCATAGCACTGGTGTGCAATCATTTGGTTAGCCACTCTCCAGTCATTAGATTTTTGAGTTATTTCCAGAATCTTGTCTTTATGGAAATGCCAGTTATGAATATTTTATAGAAATAGATATTTCTCCTCTCTTAATAACAGTAACCAATCAATACATATTTATTAATCCCCAGACATCATCTCTGAAAAATCTGTATAAAATTTTTAGCCCTCTGTTCCAGAGAAATCTGAATTTTTTTTTCTCTTATGGGGTGTTCACAATACCTTATTATAACATTTATGTTGATATCATCCAATACTATATATATGTTCTATGCATTTCTAAGTTTCCAGTCTTTTTCTGTGTGTTGTCTGCTAGTCTTCATATGTCATCTGTAGCTTCCACAAAGCTCCCTCCAATTCTCATGTAATTCCTTACGCTGATACACAACATATCAAGGCTGATGGGGAAAGTTGTGATGTAGAAGGGATAACTATGTAATAAGTCTGGAAAGGCAGATTGTAAGTAGGCTATGAAAGGCATCAAATGTTAAATAGAATAGAATGCATTTGGCCCTAGAGGTAGTAACAAGCCTCTTGTATTATTCAAAAATACAGTAACATGGTTAGATCTCTGCTTAACGTATTGAGGATGTAATTTAAATAATAGGCTCCAAGATTAAACAATCTGCTTGTTCCTATTTTATACTGTCAAATTGCTTTTCAAAAAGATTTCACCAGTTTTTGGCCCCAGCAATAGTGTAATCTTATAAGAACTTCTCTACAGTCACATAGACATTAGGATATTTATCATTGTTATCTATGATGTAAGGTGATATCTTAAGGTTATATTAAATTGCATTTCTCTGCTCATTATAGAGAAAGAACAATTTTAAGGGAAGCATATACAATTTGTATTTATTCCTTAGAGAAAGAAACATAAATCACCTTTGATAGTTTATTTTTTCAGGAATGGGTGCTGCTTCTAATAAATATGTACCAAATCCTCACAGATTTTGAAAACCCTATGCTTATCAGCTGTATTTGCACAAAGATCTTTTACCCATCTGCTTCTGTCTTTTTGAAAATTTTGATGAATTTTTTATAAAAAATTCTTTTGAATGGAAAATTCATATTGTATTTGTACTATGTCTTTTGATTATTTAATAGATGAAAATTTTCTCCTTGATACAATTGCTATTCCATTTTGTTCTAATTTTTCTTTATGATTGAAAAAAGAAACCCAGTGTGGTACTAGCAGAAAGCACTCTGAATTTTTAATCAGAGTTTAATCACAAATTAAATTCTAGCTCTCTCACTTACTACCTGCGTGACCTTGGAGAAATCACTTAAGCAACTGAGTTTTCTTATGTATAAAACTGTGAGCATCAGTCTGCTTGGAATTCATTGCTTTATATGGTACAAAATGTGATTCTAGTTTCATTGTCATTTTTTACCCATTTTTCTTAACAACCTTTTTTTGAATATTTACAATATTTTTTGAATATTTATTTATTTACAGTAATATTGTATGATCTTGGATTTTAAAATAACAATCCTGCTACATTCTTTTGATTTATTTTAACCAATAATTTATAATTTTAATGCTTTACAGTTTAACTTAAGTTTCATCAATGTCCCTTTGATTTATTTTAACCAATAATTTATAATTTTAATGCTTTACAGCTTAACTTAAGTTTGATCAATCAATTCACACTAAAAAAAACCTCTCTCTTAAATTCTTATCCAGATATTCTTCTATATAAATTTTATCACTAATGCAATACCAACTGAAATTTAGCAGGGTATTTCATGAATTATTTACCTTTCATTTAAGCTATATCTTTTTTTTATTTCAGAGATTAAGGCAGACATGGAAAAGTTTTCAGTAACCTGCATTAAAGTCAGAATAATTATATTTTTAAACATAGATCAATAATTGGTTTCTATGCTCAAAGTGTAAACTAGATTTTTTTCTAAAAGAGAAAGTAAAGGGACTCAAAAAGACCTCTTTACTGTGTAGGTCACAGGAAAAATGGAGCATTTTTTAAAAACAAAAAAATAGAATAAAATCTTTCACCAGTAACAAAGAAGAGAAAGGACCTGAAGAGGCTGACCTATTTAAGAAGGTTCAAAGGTGATAGAATAATACTTGGAGTAGAAATTAAAGGAAAAAGACCACTCAAGTTTTGCAGCTGAGAATAAATATGAGACATTATCTGGAAAAGAGAATTGGATCAGCTGGTGAAAAAGTAGCTTTTTTTCACAGTAAAAATAATGTCAAAGATGAGTGTGACATCAGGTAAAAGATCCAATAGTAAGGACCAGAAGAAGAAGTAAGTATTGGTGGTTGATGATTCCCTGTCGAAGGATAATGAGGAAGCTGTTGAAGAGATTAGGTAAGCACAAATTTTAACACAATGCAATAGCCCAAAGTTTGATAAATCCAGAAATATAAATTACTAAGTATAGAACTCCTTATATGGCAAAAATTATATTCAAAACTGATAAGAAGTTTTGGGGAAAAAACAGATTTAAATGAGAATGTTATACAACATATTATATTGCAAATGCATCCTTGAGTCAAATACAAAATATGTTATATTATAAATATATTAGATAAGAATTAATGGAGGTATATTTCTCATCTATGGCTAAGGTGAGAATTTTTAACCAAACAAGAAGCAGAGAAGATCACAAAAAATTAAAGGTTCAGAGGATCAAAATTTAGAGTTACAAGGGACCTTAGAGGTGATCTAGTTCAACTCCTTGTTATTCAGAAGAGGAACTAAGGCCCAGAAATGAAATGGCTCATCCAAGGTCAAAGTAAGTGGTAGCAGAGATGGAATGTGAGCCCTAGCTCACTATTTCAAAATCCAGGAATCTTTTTACTATATAGGAGTCTCTTAAAATAGACAAAATAAATCATATTAATTATACAATATTATTTTTTAAATGTATGAATAAAGTCAGTATAGGTAAGAAGGGAAATTGGCAAATGGGAGGAAAAATTTTTATAGCAAATATCTGTGGAAAGGATCTGCTATATATGGGATTAACACAAATAGGTGAGACAGTTTTTGTTTTTAAGCATTTTCACAATTTTGCCAGGACCATGCAACTATTCATTAAATCAATTTGGTATGATAATAATTAATATTTAGGTATTATGTTGAGGTTTTCAAAGTACTTTTCATATATTATCTCATTTGCTTCTAAAAGCAATCTGTAATTATTATCCCCATTTTATAGGTGAGAAACTGAGTTCTGAGAATTTAAAGTGATTTGGTCAGGGTCATGTAGTTAGAAAATGGTTGAAGCAAAATTTGAGTTTAGGTTTTCCTTGCTTCAGGTCTAGGAAACACATGTTAAGAATTAAAGCTACTAGAAATGAACCCACATTGTATAAAACTATTGTTATATTTAGTTTTTCTTCTGTATTTGGAATTTGGTCTTCAAACTAGTTTCCTTGATGTAATTCATTGGAAAATAGTGCTATCTATTAGAATAATAGAATCCTGGAGTAGTAAAAGTTTTGAAATTGTATTAGTCTAATCCAAAGGTATCAAACACATAACCTGTAGAGTCTCTCATCTGGACTTTTCCAAGAACACACTGGAAATTGTTTTAAAAAAAAAAGTACAATACAATAAAACATAGATAATGTTAATATGTGGTTTACTAAGTCAACATGAAGCTTATAGGAACCCTGAGTATGGTCTAGTGACCCTCCTTTCTATCTAAGTTTGATACCATTGGATACTTGAGCAAAAATCTCTTCTACAAAAACTTAAACAAGTGGTCCTTCAGCCTACACTTAACAACCTGTAGTGACTGGGAACCTTACGTTTTGAGGTAGCACATTCCACTTTTGCATAGCTCTAATTGTTATGAAGTTTTTCCTTACAC
Organism: Bettongia penicillata ogilbyi; assembly: GCA_023548195.1. Classification (NCBI taxonomy): domain Eukaryota; kingdom Metazoa; phylum Chordata; class Mammalia; order Diprotodontia; family Potoroidae; genus Bettongia; species Bettongia penicillata. The sequence goes on along the minus strand of JAJHZJ010000240.1, from coordinate 457,632 downwards.
TGAGTAAAATTTTCCTGCCTAAAACTTTCTCATATTGCATAAATTCATGTCTCCAAAAGTGGTTATCTTGCGTTAACAATTATTATGACATCACAAAAGGGACCTAAGAGATCATTTAATTCAAGAACCTCATTTTATAGAGGAGGAAACTGAGGCCCAAAGAAGGTAAGATATTTTCCTAGGTTATAAAAGTGGATGAATCTTCTGACAATATCCCTGGCTGGTGGCCATCCAGTTCATTAAGATTATCTCAATCAAAAGTAGGTGGAAAAGTTATGTTTTCCTAGGTGATCATTGTATGATTTTTTTAACAGATAAAATAATAAATATCTCTGCAGCTTCAAAGATATTTATCACTTGTTAGAAGTGGAAACAACCTTAAAATATAAAGCATGGAATTTTAGAGCTCTTAGAGACCTTAGAATATTGAACATAGGCTGTCCAAACCTGTATTCCAAATTCTAAGGGAACTTGAAATTAAGAACATTGAATATCAGAGCTGGAAGAAACTTAAGACTACAGACTTTGGTACTTAGTTCAACCTTTATCCAATGCAGGAATTCCTTCTACAGCTTCCCTGACAAGCAGTCGTCCCATGTCTGCTAAACACTTTCCAATGATGGAGAATTTATTCCATCCCAAGAGGGTCTTTTGCATTATAGTAGAACAATGGTTATTAATATGAATAAAAATAATAGTTTCTACTTTTACAGCAATTCACTGTTGACCAAGTACTCTCCTCACAGAAATCCTGAGAGGAAATTAAGACAAATATCATTGTTCCTATTTTATAGATGTGTTTAACAGATCCAAAGAAGTCAGAAGAATTTCTTGCTGTTACACAGTTGGGAAGTAAAAGAATTAGAATTCAAACTCTCATTCTCTGACTGAGTCCAGTACTCCTTTCATTAAGTCACATTATCCTACGAGGTCCTTTGTTTCTTTGAGCTAAGGTATACTTCTCTATCACTTTCTCCAGGAACAAATTTATCTGACAAAACACCTTTCTGACCAATAATCTTCTAAATTTCTAAATGTTTTATTGTCATTTGCTTCTTTAAATCCACAGCACTATACTTCAGGCTTCCTAGTTCTCTAAAAAGAGGTCTTTGTAAACTCTAACCTTGCAATTTCTTTAGTTAACTGCATCAAATTCACCATTTTTCCTTCAGGCTTCCTAGTTCTCTAAGAAGAGGTCTTTGTAAACTCTAACCTTGCAATTTCTTTAGTTAACTGCATCAAATTCACCATTTTTCCTTCAGGCTTCCTAGTTCTCTAAGAAGAGGTCTTTGTAAACTCTAACCTTGCAATTTCTTTAGCTAACTGCCTCAAATTCACCATTTTTCTTCCTTTTTCTGTGATTTGCTCAATTTAGCTCTGCTTTCCCCTTCCTTAATCTGCCTTTTAAGACAAAAGTCTAGCAGGGCTAAAGCTGAATGAGAGCTAGGGATCCTGGAGAGGCCCTAATTGGTGTAGGTGCATCAGTTTTGGGGAAACATTAAGGCCAACAACCTAGGAAACTGTAGACTTGATGAAATGTGTGTGTGCACGTGCATGTGCTGTTGACCTGCAGTAAGTACTCTAAGTTCCTAGCATGAATTTAATGAGCAATGCTTCCCACTGTGATGGACTCACCTTGAGTGTTCTGTAAACAGCATCCAAATAGTTGCCAAGAGCTCATATGCCTTAAACAGAATGGAAACTTATACCAGTAACTTGAAGTTATGTGATTCTTATTTAAACATAAAGACCATTTTATCCTCTAAAAGCATAGGGAAGCAGATGGATAAAATATCTTTCAATGAAATATGCTCTGATGAAGCATAAGTAAGTGATGAACAGTTAGAAGCTATTACCCTAGCGAAGGCTCTCAATCATAGCTTAACTATTCTCTTCAGAATCAAAGTGCAGGTCCAATCCATTACCTGATTATGAAATGTACCGCTAGGCAGGAGGTAAATTTGATTACAGATGCCCCTAACATACTACTTCAGGTTATTGGATATACTAGTTTTGTTAGTTCAGCTTGTAAACTCAGTAGGAAAAACTACAATTTATCTGTACCTTTCAGAAACAGGCAAAACACAGTGTCAATCCCAAGTCACAGTGTCAGTTCCATTCTGTGTTACGGACAAAGTCAAAGAGCATTTATATGGTCACCAAATTTTCCCGTAACTTACTGATTTTTCAAAAACTGCCCATTGTGGCATTTAAATAGCAAGAAATGGATTAGATTCCAATAGTATGTAAGCTCGTTAAGGGTGAGGACTACTTTTTTGTTTTGTCTTTTTTATCCCCAGTGCCTTGCACAGTGTCTTGCATACAGTAGGTACTTAATGCACTTGTTGACTATTAAATAAATGAAGAAATACATTACTGAATCCAGTTTCTGACTGGTTTTTGTACTTGTCATGGTAATGAAGGAAATCAGCTATTCAGAAGGTCGGTTAAGGTTTCTATGATCAGTTAAGCATGAGGTCATGGAAAAAGTGTGTCATAGAAAATAAATAGAAATATGATAAGCAAAGGAAGAGTGAAGAGAGAGAAGAAAGCAATATACAGTTTAGCAGAAACAGTCATCCAAGTAGCAACTCTAGCCGCAGGATCATCTCTGTTTTCACTTCTCCTTAATCATAGACTAGTTGCTTTCAGTATGATACCTTATTTGGATATCCTTAGTACGTATAAAGAAATACAGTAAGTCCCTCAATTTTGGGAATTTATGATTTTTAAAAAGGAACACATCACGATGGCCATTAATTGGGGAAGATTACAATCATATTGCATGGTTAATACCAAGCATCTGACTTGTGCAGCAATTAATTAGTTTACCTTTCATTTTCCTACTTGTCTCAAGGGAAAGGAAATGCATTGCAAAGCTAATATTGAAATTTATCAAGTTCTACAAAAGACAAGTGATTGTGGTATTAAAAGCAAAATATTTTGAAATCAAATTTCTCCTTTCAGTTTGTTTCCAAATATTCCTTTGGATTTAAGGGGGAAATACTTTGATCTATAGGATATTGCTTGTATGAAAAAAATGCACTTTGAGAATTTACACCACATAATTAAAAATAACAGCAACATTCAGATTGTATAACTTGTGATGCAGGTCTAAAGTACTGACACTAATTTAAATGATATTTAATTAGAAGCATCAGATCTTAAACAGATACATTTAGACTCAATCTAAAAGTAGAATTAGATGAGCAAAAATGTTGCTTCAGGTGAAGAAACTATATATCAAACAAAATAAGTAAGCTGACCCTCTTTTTTGCTATTTGAAATATGAATCTATTTAAACTTTCTTAAGTGGGTGAAAGAGAAATTGCAATAATTCAAGTAATTCAAGTTAAACTACAACTTTTGATATATTTGATGACTGAGATGTCAAATGAGAAGACATCTGAGATGTCATCACTCAACCTTCCCAAAACTGAACTCATTATCTTCTCCCTCAAACTCTTGCCTTTTCCTAACTTTTTGTAATATTGCCTAGGGTAACCACTATATTCTCAGTTGCCCAGGCTTCTCCCCACCTAAATGTCACATTCAACTCTTCTCTCTCTCACCTCCCATATCCAATTTGGATGGATGACTGAGATGTCATTTTGTTATTTTGTTAGTTCAGCTTGTAAACTCAGTAGGAAAAACTACAATTTATCTGTACCTTTCAGAAACAGGCAAAACACAGGGTCAATCCCAAGTCGCAGTGTCAGTTTCATGACTGACATGGATGACTCTTCATGACTGGAGATGACTGAGACTGTTAGATAATTGTTCTAACTTCCTAATGCTGGGACTTGGAGAACTCTGAGGGCACATCTTGTCTAATCCATATATGAACAAAGATGCTCTTACTGCACAACCTCCACTGGGCCTTTACATGTATACGTCTAGCAAAGGGAATCTGCTGCTTCTTGATGCAGCCAATTCTAGTTGAGACTAGCTGTAATTTGGGGGGAATTTTTCTTCCTGCATTCTAGTAACCTCCACCCCATCATTCTTGTTTCTGTGATCAGGGGCCAAGCAACAAAGAAGGTCCTCTCAAGGAACTCACAGTCTAATGAGGAAGAGGACAGGCAAACAACGAAGTAGAAGTAAGTTATGTACAGGAAAAATGGGAGATAACCAACAGAGGGAAGTTACTGGCATTACTGATCATGGGATGAGAAAAAGTTTCTTGAAGATGATGGGATGTTAGTTGGTGCTTTAAAGAAGGGTGGGAATCCAAGAGGCAGCAATCAAGAGGGAAAGAATTCTAGGTATGGGTGACAATCCATGAAAATGCTTGGAGTTGGAGGAGAGAGCTTATTTCAGGAAATCATTTATGTCACTCTTTCCAAATTTGCCTTCTGAATTAGAGCAATGCTAAAATGTTACTTTCAGGATGTATTGACTGATATTAGATATAACCCCCAAATGCATTAGGAAATAGAAAGACATCCATCTTAAAAGTATTCTTTTTTTTGCCCTAGAGAACAACTCCCAATCTGGCCCACTTCTAGAAAAAGCAAGGACATCAGTGTTCCTGTATCATAGGTGTCCTCTGTGGGGGGGGGAAGGGAAATTTGTAAATTTAAGATTGTGTATTTAAGAGGGAGTCAGGTTATAAAAGGTTTTGAATACCAAATAGATCATTTTATATTTGATCCTAGAGGGTGTAGGAAGCTATTGGAATTTATTGAATAGGAGGCTGACATCATCAGACCTGTGCTTCAGGAAGATCAATTTTACAGCCAAGTGGAAGATAGACTGTAGGGAGAGAAGAGAGAATAGAGAGTAGGGAGATGAAGTAGGGAGACCAACCAAAAGGCTACTGTAACAGTCCAACTATGGGGTGATAAAGACCTGCATAAGGATAATGGCAGTGTCAAAGGAGAGAATGTTATGAAGGTATGAAAGTATGAAGGTAGAAACAGTAGGACTTGGTAACAAATTGGATATGGGAGGTGAGAGAGAGAGAGTAGAATGTGACATTTAGGTGGGGAGAAGCCTGGGCAACTGAGAATATAGTGGTTACCCTAGGCAATATTGCAAAAAGTTAGGAAAAGGCAAGAGTTTGAGGGAAAAGATAATGAGTTCAGTTTTGGGCAGGTTGAGTTTAAGATATCTATGGGACACCTAGGTCAAAATGTCTAATAGAGAATGAAAAATTCTGGTACTATATTTATTTTCAAACATAATTTAATTCTATTTAATGACAGTTTTTCTAGTCCAAATGGGCTAAGATACAGTTGACTAAAATAGAAATCTGTTCTCCTTTGTGGTCATGACTTTACTTCATAAGTAAATAAAATATTTTCTGTGGGGCAAAGAGTCTTTAGGGTTTTAATTTTCCCCACCATTAGCCATCTCTTGTCAGTTTCGTTAATAAGAAACTATTCTTGGAGACTGACACATAAAAAGTTAAGAACTATGCATGACATCCATTTTACTTTTGAATCTAGATAGGGATTGACATGTATAGGGAGTGTGATGACAAAAAGCCATCATACATGTATAATTTATACATGTATAGTTTACAGAAATAAATCTGGTCTCATAGTCAAATCTTGTGTAACATACATTTGTGGAAGATGACAGTTTAGTGTTCCTTGGCTGGGGCCAAATGTTCACAATATCAGTGCCTTTCAGGACAGTCATTACAGCTATACACCTGCAAAAAAATCGTAGGGTGGAATTTATTTTTCCTGTTTATGTCTCCACAGCAAACCCATGAGAATGGTAGCAGATGGACCAGTTCAGAAGAACTGAGTATTATATTATTTGTCAAAAGCAAAGATATTGCACAGTTAACTCTAAGAGTGGAATGAGTGTAACAGCTGTGCTCTATGAATTTTCCCTTTAATTTGTAATCCTTATTTGAATATTATTTTTAATGGAAATTGGCCAGATTGGGGATTATCCTGTAAGGAAAAAAGAATACTCCTAAGATGGATGTCTTTCTACTTCCTAATGCATTCTACGGTTATATCTAATATCAGCCAATGCATCCTGAGGATATCATTTTAGCATTACCGTAATTCAGAAATAATTCAGAAGCTAAATTTGCAAAGAATGGCATAAATTATATAATGCATGCTAAAATTAAATATAAATGATTTTTAAATTACTCACTGATTTGGGATAATATGTCATAGTTCCTTTTTATTGGCTCGTACAACTAAGAATTAGAGGAAGGGAGAAATAAAGCTAGATTTAGAAGAGATTTAAAAGACTGTCTAGTACAAGCCCCTGAGTTCCTGGGTAAGGAACTAAGGCCCAAAGAGGCTGAATGATTTTTCTATGCTATGGAAGTTTTGAGGAATGAAGAAGAAAAATTATTGTTAGAAAAACTGTGACTAGGATAGTTAGTCAACTATGGAGGTGAAACAAGTTTACCATTTTGCAAAGAGGGTCCAGTTATGATTATATAGCATAATTCTTTTGGACAGAGACTTATTCAATATATTTTATAATTTTCTTCTACTTCATTCATTAATACTGGAGCCAGGGCTGAGGGTTGGCAGAGCTAGATTGGTTACAGGATAAGAGGACAAGGAATTACAGAGAAGAAGATGATGTAGAATTTTACTGGTTCACCAAGGGCCACAGTGAACATGCAAGCTGAATGTAGCCGGTGTAAGAGTGATGACCTGAGGAAGAACTATGAGAATGAAGGAAAGGAGGCCATATTAGGGGTGAATAATAGGGTCTGAGAGGTAGACAGAGGTAGAAAGACAGAAAGAAAAAGAGACAGACAGAGAGCCAGAAAGAAGCAGAGAAAGACACAAAGACAGATACGTATGAAACAGAGAGAGACCCAGAGAGTGCGTGAGGTATAATGAAAGGCAACAGACTGATCAGAAAAGGAAATTTTAGAGGTCATGAACATGAAATTGATGCTTTTAGGGGTCAGGTGGGGTGGAAAGGGTAATTCATAGGAAATGAGAAGTTGAAGAAAGATGGTAAGAATGTTCTAGGAAATTTGAAGGAATATATATGCTCAAGTCCCCTAGTATGAGGGCAGGAGTTAATGAGCAGAGAAAGACTTTGAACCAGGCACCACGTTTATTGAGGAAAGAAGGGCAGTGACTTGAAGGATGGTAGACAATAGCTACCAGAATTTTGATTGGGTGATAGATATGAATTGATGCACCTTAAAGGAGGAGAAATTACTAAGTGATGGTGGTAGAGTATCATCTTAGAATTGGTGGTGAGGAGTAAGAAGTATTACAATTTCCCCAGTTAACCAGTGAATTGGAGAGAATGGGTGAAAGAGCAACCAGTGCTGGAAAGGGTCATTAGGCAGGCTGTCTCATCAGGTGGGAATCAGGTCTCAGTGAAAGCCAGAAAGTAAAAGAAGTGGGAAAGGAAAAGACTTAAAATGAAAGGAAGCTTGTTACAAATTGCAAGCATTCTGGAGAGTGCAGTGGAAAGTGTGGGTGACTTTAAAGTGGGACACTAGTAGGTTTGGGTTAAAGGGCAAGGGAATGAAGGAGTAGGTAGTGGGATATGGAGAACAGAATTTGAGTAATGACAGCTGGGGATTCAGAATCACTGGAATAAGGAGGATGTGACACAGGAAGATTGTTAATCATAGCCAAATGAGTTTGGTGGATTATTAACAACCTTGGATATACTGAACATTTTCCCAGTTCCTTCCACTGCTTCTCCCCTCTTTTTAGAGGGCTGAAAGGTATACCCCTAAACAGGGCAGAAGAGGACAGAACTTGACCTTTGCAACTCCCTCCACTTTCTACCTGCATCCTTGCTTGGTCTGAACTCCATGGAACAAGATACTTGCCTCCTCATACCAGGTACCCTTGATATCCTCACCTCCCTTTCCAGCTTCCTTTTGCATATTATTTCCCCCCATTAGATTGTAGGCTTCTTGAAGAAAGATATTGTTTTCTTTTTTTTATTTGTATTGTCAGCTCTTAGTAAAGTACCTGGCATATCATAAGTGCTTAATAAATATTTGTTGAAATAAATTGAATTCATCTCAGGTTATAGACCTCTCAGAACATTAGGTATCTCAGGAAAAAGGATCAGTAGGTGGACTGATGCAATGACTTTTCTCTTATCCCCACAGGCAAGTCAGTCAGGGTCAGGGGAGAGGTGGGGCTGGGGGGGGGGAGTAGGAAAGAATGTTACGGCTGACCTTAGAGCCAAGGAGGCATGGCTTCAAATTCTAGCATATTAGTATATTACTTCTTCCTCTTATGAAAATTGGACCACATTTGCCTATTTCCTTCCTGGTTTCTATGCTACCATTCTCCAAACTTTCTCAAAAATACTGACCTTGGCTTAGAAACCAAACCTATGTATTCTCAGTATTCTGCAGTCTTATTCTTGAGGTCTGGTGATTTGAACTCACTGAGAATTGCTAAGTGTTCTTTTACCTTCTCCGCAGTTAATCTCTAGTTTCTTGTCTTTGTCAACTATTTTCACTTTATACTTTCCAAATTATGCATCATATTTGTTAGATGTGAAAGCAGATAAAAAAGGAACATAGTTATTGCACCTTTATTATATTTGATCATCATTCATTATTATTGTACCATCTTTCTCAAGCAGTGATTCATCCATTCAATCTTTCTCCATTCTCTAGCATAACTGCTCTTTTTTTAAACAAAGAGAGACCCTCAGAACCTGTCCAGATAGTTAACATTTCTCATTGCTGTTATATCCTGCCTCTTGGTGATGTGCTTTTAGAACTCACTATGTCCAAAGAAAAATTCATTACCTTAATCCCCTAAATGACCCTTGTAAACTTCCCTGTTTCTTTGAAAGATACCGACATCCTTCTGGTCACTCAGATTCTTAATCTTGGAACTATCCTCCAAGTCTTTACTCTCACTTGCTCCATCCAGTCAGTTACCAGTCTTATCTATTGTATTTCATATCTTTTATCTGTTTTTCTTTCTCTACTTACACATGTACCATCTTAATTCAGATTCTTGTTACCTCTGACAAGTAAGTTTCTAATTCATCTCTGAAGTCTCTGCTCTTTTTAATTTATCCTTCTCACAGCTGCCAGAGTCATTTTCCTAAAGTATATGTCTGAATAGGTTATTCCTCTACTCAAGCTCCCCATTTCCTCCAGGGTCAAATACAAATTTAAACCCATTCACAACATGGATCTAATTTAAATTTTGAGTCTTATTATTGCAGTATTAATCTTTATGTACTATATAGGTCAGTCAAGCTGGATTTCTTACTGTTCTTTACATACGTTGATCTATTCTTCTCTGTGTCTTTTTAGTTTGTCCACGATGACTAGAATGCACTATCTCTTCACCTCTACTTCTTAAAGTCACTGGCTTCCTTCGAAGGTCAATTTCAATGCTGTCTTCTACAGGAGCTGTTTCTCTATTGCCCCATATGCTAATCCTTTTACCCCTCACAACTCCTCCCTAAGTGGGTTGTATATATCCCATTTATACTTATGTCATGTTATCTTTCCATGAAAGAACATGGGCTCCTTCAACAAAGGAACTCTTTAATTATATTTAATAATATTTAATCATATGGTTACAATTAAATGTATTTAATTATATATTATATATAAATACATAACTTACTTATATTTTGTAATCATATATGTTGATTTAATTATATATTAGGTTTCATATTATATTACATATAATTATAATTTAAAATAATTACATGATTAAATATGTTTAATTATATATAACCTACATTTATTACAATAAGTGGTACTGAACTGGTACTTAAATATCTGTGGATTGATTTATTGCTAGAACTCATCTAATTCTTTCTTTCTGACAGTTTGTAAAACACATCCACCACAATGTCTCCTGACTTTAAAGGACATTTGAGGCAGCTACTTGGTGCTGTAGATAGAGCACTGGGCCTGGAATCAGAAAAACCTGAGCCCAAACGTAGCCTTAGACACTTAACAGCAGTATGACCCTGGGAAGGTCACAACTTATGTTTACCTTAGTTTCCTCATCTTTAAAATAGGGCCAATAATAGCACCTCATTTCAAGGATTGCTGTGAAGATTACTAAATTATTGTAAAGTATTTAGTGTAAGTACCTGCCGAATGGTAAGCAACATATAAATTATTAATTCAACTTGTCCTGGGTCTCAGTCTTCCTGACACCATTCTTATAGGATTGTACTAGTATTATACATCCATTCTCATTTATACTCGTTTCCATTTTCCATATATTTATTTTGAAAATCTAGCTATCATCTCCTTTTTTTATAATAACATACAATAACATTCATATATTATAACTTGTTCAGTCATTCTGTTATGATGGAAACCCTTTCAGTATTCAGAATTCCTGTGTGCTCATTCTGTTCTCTTTAGCTATCTCTTTTATTCACCTTTTGAATTGTTGCATTTGCATCATTAGAATTTTATTCTTTAGAGTATCTTATTCCTCTTAATCTGACTTCTTTGGGTTTAGACGAATTTGGTCCATGAAATCCCATCTGTCTTTTGAATAAACTCTTAGAAATCTATTCTTCTGAAGTTTAGGCTAATGTATCATATCACACACGACATTCTTCTCCTTATCTATCATAAATTCTAAGATGTGCTGATCAGTGCTACCCTGCAGTCACTGTTACTTTTGAAACCAGGTCTTTGTTGATGAAAATCTAATTCACAGGAGTTGTTGCTTCCTCTACTTTCTAAAGAATAAAATTCTCACTAAAGCAAATTATGAATTCCACAGCTCCTTTGATGTTAGAAGAGATTGCTCTCCAACAGATGTCTAGGTACTTAAATTCTGCCTTCCTGTCAGTTTTGCATTTTGTTCTAGAATTCATTCAATTTCTTCTTCTGCTGGGGCAGCTTAAATATGCTCCCCCAATAATCTCTTTCATTTTTCCATTCATTGAGTCCATTTTCTCCTCAGAATTTCTACATAGGGGTTTGTCATCTTGATGAACAATGATGCTCCATAGTCCTTTTTATTTGATCTGTTCATTTTAAATAAAACAAGAACTTTCTTTGCCATTTTCCAGTCATGATTCATATTTTTTCAAGTAGAAGCTATACATAGTATACACTATATACTCTTCAGGTAGAAGGCTATATTTTTCTCCATGTATTAAGATCTCTAGCTTATTTATTTATAACATACCTGTATCTATAATGTGCATTTGTTTACAGACATTCAAGATTATTAGTATATTAAAATTCATAGAACATATCTCTTATAAATAAGTAAATATCCTCATTGTTATTCTCTTTACTATGCCATATCTGTGCTGTATCTGACTTTAGTTAGGTAGTTTTCTCCATCTTCCTTCCTCCTCCCACCATTTTCAGTTTAAAATCCTCATTATAAAATTTGCAGTTGTCCAAATGTTCCAGAACAGGCCTAATTCAGGCCAATCTAGTGATTCAAGTTCAGAATTGGAAAGCAATAAAAAAGCATAAAATACTCATGTACCATATAATTCAATAAAAGGATTTATTTCAAAATGAACACTTACTCACCTCTGCTTTTGCATTGTTAACACAGCATTACTGTGTCAGAAAGATATCCCATAGGGCAGGGGCCAAACCTCAGGAAAATCAAAGTCTCACGGGCTGGGCCCTCTAAGTCTCAGGTGACAAGGATACCATGGCAATAAAATAAACTTTAGTCCCTGGGACCAACTGTAACTCAAGGACACCCTTTCTCTTTTAAAGAGAAACCAGCGTAAAACATTTTGCTCCCATGGTATAGTAGATAGAGCATTAGACTTGCCTTAATCACTTATGAGCTTTGTGGCCCTTGCATAATGGTTAACCTTTTTTATATGTGAGCTTTCTCATCTATAAAACAAGTGTGTTAGAGTCAATGGCCTGTAAAGTCTCTTCCAGTTCTAATGTATAATCATATGATCCCTGCTGCATTCCTTATTTTTCTTGTTTCTTAAGTCCGATCCAGAAATCTCCAAAACTGTTTTTTTATGCCATAGTTTTCTAATTAATTTTTTTCAAATAAAAATTCATTTTGTCTCCCTCTCCTACTCCATTGAGAAAGCAAGAGAATAAAATTCCTCTTACAAATGCATCCAGTTGTGTTAAACTCAAATAGAAAGTGATCCTTATGGGCTGCATCTATTGACTTAGAAAACCACGAATTAAGATTGTCTATGTTTTATTCTATTTCATGTATTTATTAAACATTTCCCAATCATATTTTAATTTGATTTCTGTAGTACTTGGAAATTTTGTGGGCAACTTGCTGCTTGGTAGCCTAGAGTTTGACACCTCAGGGTAGTCAAGCAAAATACATTCCCACATTGACTATGTTCAAAAAATAATATGCTTCAGTCTGTGAGTCCATTATCTCTCTCTCTCTCTCTCTCCAGACATGGGTACCTTGTTCCATCCTGTGTCCTCTGGGATTGTGATTGGTTATTGTATTGATTGTAGCTCCTAAGACTTTCAAAGTTGACTATCTACAAGATTATTATTGTATAAATTATTCTTTTGGCTCTGCTCCCTTCACTCCACCTCAGTTCCAGCAATCCTTTCTTATCATTCCCTTCTTTTTTTTATAATAACATACCATCACATTCATATATATCATAACTTGTTCAGTCATTCTGTTATTGACGGAACCCTTTCAGTATCTAGCTCTTTGCCACCTCAAAATGAGCTGCTATAAATATTTTTGTATATGTAGGTCCTTTTCCTCTTTCTTTGAATGCTTTGGGGTATAGATCTAGTAGTGATATCGCTAGGTCACAGTTCAATAGTTTTTCGGATATAGTTCCAAATTGCTTTCCAGAATGACTAAGCCAATTCACAATGCTACCAACATAAATGTATCTGTTTTCTACAGCTCTTTCATCACTTATCATTTTCCTTTGTCAGCTTTGTTAATCTGATACATGTGAGATGGAGTCTTGGAGTTGTTTTAATATGCATTTCCCTAATTATGCTTTATTTAGAGAAATGTTTTCTCATATGACCATTGAAATCTAGTTTTCAGTTTTCTAGATATTCCAATTTTAAACAACTTCTAAATTCTCATGCCTTCCTGCCTTTGGTAAAGTTTCTAACTTCAATCATCAGCAATAAGGAAAACCCTACTGAAGAACCTGAGAAACTTATTTTTCTGCTCACAATATCAGGAACACTGGAGATTCTTTCTTGGTTCCATTTGGCAGTATCATTTGTTCTCATGTAGATCAGCAGAATTGGTTTTTAGGTCCATCAAATCATTTCACTTGTCCCAAATATATACCCTGGGAAACCAATACACCTTTTGATTGTTCATAGCAATTCAACACTTTGCTGGCTCTGTGACCCTCAGATGGAGTATTTATTTATAAGTAAGGCTTATGTATTACATTTTTAAAACTTTATTCAAAGAATTTTATGGTACAAATATAGTAATGTACTCTAATGTAGTAGTGAACTCTATATAGTCTTTACCCTACAGGGTGGATATATACTAAATTATGTCTGACAAAATCATGCCAAAACAAAATCTAGCAGTACAGAATACCATTTCACATTGTTTTTCCATTTGTAAAAGAGTGTATTTTGCACCTGACTTTGAAAATGAACAAAACTGGATTTTTGTAAGCAAGATAGTTTATATAGATAGGACTTACACAGAGATTTTGGGTACTATATATTTTTTTTGTTAGATCCTAAATCAGAAAACTTTTAGGGCTGGATAGACTCAATTTATCCTAACACTTTGTCAATATTTCTATAGGTTTTTTGAAATTGTTTTGCTTATTCAAGGCAACGCAGGATTTCTTAGTAAGTGAGGATCCAGGTAAAGATATTCTTTCTGTGGAATTGATTTTTAAGAATAGCACATTTACATAATAACTTATTATGTGGTCTGATTTCTTTGTCTAATGCTATTTCCCCTTATATTTCATACTCTAGAAGAGAGGTGTTTTTGTCTCATGCTCTTTATCTCCAGTAAAAAATTGAATTCTTAGTAGTAATTTTCTAGGATTTATGTGATGTTTTAGAAATAAAAGAAAGAAATTTTTAAAAATTCTGATGTATATTATGATGTCCAGAGATATGTGTATTCTGCAAATAACAAAATGTGGTACTAGTTTATTATCAAGCAGTAATCTGTAATTTAGATTGTCTGATAAAATGTGTTGTACTTTTTGCAAATTATTAATTTCCTTTATTCATCAAACACTTATTAACAATTCACTGTATGCAGAACATGTGCTAAGATTAAAGGAAGGTACAAAATTTAGAAAAATTACAATCCCTACTCTCACAGAACTCGTCTTGGTAGGGGATTAAAAACATAGATGTAGGCAATTATGATACAAAGTATTATTTTATTAGAAAGAGGCAAAATAAAGTGATATGATAAAGATCTGGGGGGCGGGTATGGAGACTACCATTTCCAATCAGGGATAGCAAAGAAGCTGTTGTAAAAGATGAACAGAGAGGTGCTGAAGATCTGAAGAGTATGACATGTTAAGAGTAATGGTTTAGGAATATCCATTTGATAACTATGTAAAGTAAGCAAAGATTGAAGTGGTCAGTATTGGAGAGGATGTGGGAATCCTGGGACAAGGAAACTAATGTTATTGATGGAAATATAAATTAGCCTCATAATTATAGGGGAAAAAATCTGCAATTGTGAAGAAAAATGACTTGGCTGTTCATGTTCTTTTACCTAGTGATCCCAGTGCTGACCCCAAGGCAGTCAAATATGGTAAGGAAGATTCAATATAATTCAAATATTTAGAGTGGTGATTTTGTAGAAACAAAGAACTTCAATCAGAATCCATCCATCGGGGAGTAGCTGAAGAAACTTTGATATATGAATATAATTGTCTATTGTGCAGTAAGGCATGGGGAATTCAGAAAAAATCAAATTTTATAAAAACTACTGCAAAATTAAAAAAAAAAAAGAACTGAAAGGACAATATGCATGATAATTACATTGATTTAAATGAAAACTAAGAAGTAGCCAAAATCTGAATAATTGCAAAATCCAATTTTAGTCCTGAAATAGGGATAATGGAATATACCTTCCTTCTTTTGGCAAGGGGTTATGGGAACAGAATGTTGTATATGTTGATAAATACGGTCACTGTTGATTGTTGAAATTCACTTGTTTTTACTTGCAGAAGGGGCAATTTTGAGGGGAAATGATTGTGATATATTGAAAAAAGCATCAAGGCAGTTTTTAAAGTTAGGGAAAAAGGACATTATAAAGATATGAATTGCCATATCAGGTGGGTGAATCAAAAGATAGGATGGAGTCAAGGGGTTTTGAAGGCTGGAAGAGCCACACTTGGAAATGGATTAGATTTGGGGTGTGAGGGAAATGATAGAGTCAAGGTTGATTACCAACTCTGTGGGTCTGGATGAATATAAGGCTAGTGATATTATAAACAGAAATGGGGAAGTTTAAAGGAAAAATGCATTTAGTTTAATATAGCTCATTCCATTTTAGCCATGTTGAGTTTCAGACGCAGGGTTAGATATGCAGGGTTAAAGGTACAGGTACTGTGAGACTACCGTATAGCAAGTTTTAGTTGGGATTTGAACTTGGGCCCCCATACTCCAGACCTGGTTCTCTTCATAATTTTCCTCAACATCTTTTTTTGATACTACCCCAAAGACATTCACACAAATAAGTGTGTGAGATATTTGTTGGCATTTGATTTGTCAATTGATCTTCCTTAGGGCCAGATGGACTTCTCATATAGTTGCTGGAAAAAGTGGGGAAAGAAGAGCTGAACTGAGACTAGAAGACAACTGCTACCAATGATATTTTGCTTCCCAGGAAAGTAACAAAATGTATTCTTAGATCTTTCCTACTACTTCTGACTTAGACAAGTCAGGCACAATTACCTTCCATTTAATAGAACATTTGTAGCTCATTCCTCATTGTTTCTTAAGGGTTAAAGATAAAATAAACCATCTGCATTTCGAGGTCTTTGGTAGATGAAATCTGAGTTTTGAATTAGAGCCAACCAGTACTCTTAACAATACGCTCTCAATCTAGTCAAGAGACTCATCACCTTCCTGATTGTCTGGAGTCTGTTATTCTTGTTGTAGTCAATGGATAAAGTATGAATTATTATGTCCTTATTCCAAAAATATTCTGGCAATTGAAAATGACATTTTCTCAAGTATTACCAATTAGACAGACTCCTAACAAGGGTCATTTGCCAAAGAATGAAAAACCCAGCGTGTAGACTTTTATCTTGGTTGGTTGTTGTCCTTCGTCTTTGAAGAGGACCAAAATGACATCACCATTGTAAAGTGAAATTTCAGTGTGTTCAGTTGGCTCATCAGACCAATATGAGCTCGGAATTCTCTACCACAGGTAAGGCACAGATAGTCCATTTGAATATTTGGGGTGGATATCCCAAATTTGCGCATCCTGCATTTATTTTGTGCTGTTTCAATTCTGCTTTGCTCAAAAGCACAGCACCTTTTCTTATGTGGGCACGCCATGCTGAGCATCTCTGTGCCAGTATCTCCCATGTTGCATAGTCAAATCCAAAGTTCTTGAGAGAGACTTTAAGAGTGCCCTTGTATCATTTTTTCTGGCCACCATGTGATCGCCTGCCCCATGAAAGTTCTCCATAAAATAGTCTTTTTGGCAAGTGTACATTTTGTATTCAAACAACATGGCCAACCCATCAGAGGTGCGCTCTCTGAAGCATAGTTTGAATATTTTGCAGTTTGGCTTAACAAGGACTTCAGTGTCTGGTATCTTATCCTGCCAGGGGATCCTCAGAATCTTCCTCAGAGTTCAAGTGGAAGCGATTCAGTTTCCTGGCATGGCACTGGTAGACTGTCCATGTTTCACAAACATATGACAATGAGGTCAGCACAATGTCTCTGTAAACTTTCAATTTGGTAGTCAGTCTAATACCTCTTCTCTCCTAAACCTTTCTTCAGAGCCTCCCAAACACCGAACTAGCTCTGGCAATGTGTGCATCAACCTCATTGTCAATGTGTACATCCCTGGAAAGTACACTACCAAGGTAAGTGGACTTAACCCACAGCATTCAAAACTTCATTTGTTGTAACTGATGGTTCCACGTATGGATAGTGTGGTGGTGACTGATGGAGCACCTGTGTTTTTTTGGTGTTAATTATTAGGCCAAAATTAGCACAGGCAGCAGAGAATTGATCCATATTTTGTCGCATTTCAGCTTCAGAGGCTGCACTGAGTGCACAGTCATCTGCAAACAGAAAATCATGCACCAACACTCCCTCCACTTTGGTCTTGGCTTGTAGCCTTTTCAAATTGAAAAACTAACCCTCAGTATGGTAGTTGACCTTGATGCTGGTTCATCCTCATTGAAAGCATTTGTCAACATGTCTGAAAACATCATGCTAAAAAGCAAGCAAGCATACAGCCTTGTTTCACTCTTTTGGTGACTGGATAGGCACGAGAGCTTTGTCCATCATCCAAAACCTGGGCAAACATGCCATCATGAAATTGGTGTACAATATTGATGAACTTCTCCAGACAACCAAATTTTGACATAATTTTCCATAAATGGCTAACAGTGTCAAAGGCCTTGGTCAGATCCACAAACATTGTGTACAGACATCTGTTCTGCTCCTGGCGTTTCTCCTGGAGTTAGGCAGCAAACACCTTATCAACTGTTTCTCAGACCTTTCTGAAGCCACACTGGCTCTCAGATATATCCCCATCTTCCAGGTGAAGGATAGGTCTATTAAGGAAGACTCTAGAAAGAATTCTACCAGCAACGACGAAGAGAGAGATCTCCCTGTGATTATCACAGGATAATCTATTTCCTTTACACTTATAGATATGGACAATGGAGACATCCTTGAACTCCTTGGGGATAAACTCCTCTTGCCATATAACCTGGAAAATTTCAGTCAGCTTTTACATGAGCAATAGTCCCCCTATCTTGTAAATCTCAGCTGGAATAGAATCAGCGCTAGGTGCTTTGCCACATGAAAGGAGCCTAATGGCCCTCAAAATCTCTTCTTCACTTGGAAGTTCAGTTAAGGAGGGATTGACTTCAACCTGAGGTCAATTGCCTCAGCATTGATTGATGATGGCCTGTTGAGAACACTATGGAAGTGTTCAGCCCCTCTCTCTAGGATCACATCCTTACCACTTATCAATGTGACTCCATCAACACTGAGTAGTTGTGATGCACCATAGGTTTTTGATCCATAAATAGCTTTCAGGGAATCATAAAAACACCTTGGATTGTTACTATTAGCATAAAACTGAATCTCATCTGCCTTCTTACTGAGCCAGGAATCCTGCATCTCTCTAAGCTTTGCTTATACTTTACTTTTGATGGAATTAAATGCTACCTTCTTAGAGGTGGATGAACTATCCTGCTGGTAAATCCAGTGGATCTCACGTTTTTCATTTAGTAGCTTCTGAATTTCCCTCTCATTTTCATCAAACTTGTCTTATTGTTTTCTAGTGTTTTGACCCAGATGAGCAAAATGCAGCACTGTACACCAAATCTCTGAAAGCTGCCCACTCCTTTTCTGCTCCACTGTTGCCAACTGTGTGTTGGCTCAACTTGCCTTCCAAGTCAGCAGCAAACTGTTCATGCTCAAAGAAGAGCTCTAATTTGTTGACATTAATTCTACTGGTAATCATTTTGCCTTGGGGGTGATGCCTTTGATGAATGCAAATATTTAATTTGGAAAGGATACGTCTCTGATCAGTCCAGCACTCTGCACCACACATTGCCTTTGTCACTCTCACATCTTGTCTATCTCTTCTCCTTACAATCACATAATCTATTAGATGCCAATGTTTGCTGTGAAGGTGCATCCATGAAGTTTTATTGTGTTTAGATAAACAGAAGACAGTGCTGGTGATGAGAAGGTCATGTGATGCACAAGTGTTCAACAGTAAGTGACCATTACTCTTGCTGTTTCCAACTCCATTCCTCCCTAGGACTCCCTGTCAAGTCTGGTAATCTGAGCCTACTCTAGCATTAAAGTCACCCAGAATTATAAATGTATCCTCTTTTGGCATATTGACCGTAAGGATCTCTAGGTCTTCATAAAATTTTTCTTTGACTTCATCAGGGTTTGTGATGGTGGGAGCATAGGCACTGATGATGGTGGCATAGCATTTTCCTGTGAGTGGCAATTGCATTGTCATGAGCCTATCATTCATTCCTTTTGGCAGGCATACCAACTTACTGATTAGATTAGTTTTGATTGCAAAACCCATACCAGCTTCACAGAGCTCCCCTTTGCTGAGCCCACTCCAGAAAAAAGGTGTATTTAGCTCCAACTTCAGTAAGCTGGCCTTCATTTGTCAACTTTGTTTCACTGAGGGCTGCTATTTGGATGCGATACCTGTTTAGTTTTCTTGCAATAAGAGCAGTTGTTCTTTCAGGTCTACTGAGTTTTGTGTTGTCTATGAGTGTACCCACGTTCCATGTGCTGATGGTGAGTGGTATCATCTTTGCAGATATTTTCGTACATTTTTTTATGTTTTGACTACATAGTGGGATTCCCTGCTTGCTGAGGTAATAAGGCCAGGGTTGGGTAAGCAGGCAATGTTTAGGGTACTTTTTTTTAGCCCTCTTCCTCACACCAGAAGGTGAGCATTGAGATCCTTAAAAGGCTGCTCAGGCACCCAGGGGGCTGCTGAATTCCAGTGCTGCCTCCAGTGAGAAACGGCCCTATGGCCTGGGCTGCCTGTGTGCAGGGTTGTGACTACAGCTCCCAGTGTGTCAGCACCTGCTGCTTCATCACTTGCCTGTTGCTACAGGACTTTGAGGCATAATAGTGAAATGGTATGGGTGATATCTTTTGATTCATGTATAAATTGGATTTAAGTGAGGAAGAGTTGCATGAAGTCATCAGCCAAACTCTCTCCTCCTGAGTCATCATAGTCCAGTGGCAAGACAGTCAAGATGGCTGGCGATGGTTCAGGATGCAGTGGATGACCTTGGCATCTTAGGTGTCTAACCAAGCTCTAAGTGCTCCACATCACCTGCTTCATGTGCCTTCATGGCTGTTGGAACAAATTATTCTCATCCGCCCATTCCACCAGATAAAGTCTCCATATGCTTGGGGTAGACACCCCTATAATTCACCAATGGGTCTGAGAACACTTGGTTACCCTCAACCTAGTATGGCCTGTATGCTGAGACAGTTTCCCGGGGTGTGGCCGCTGCACATGCTGCAGCTTCTTGGAGCCATAGGTGACAGGTGGCACAGGTGGACAACATAGATGCAAAGAGCCCTGAGAAGGGCTCAGCAGCCATCACACCAAAGGTACTGGTCCTCCCTGAACACACCCTACACCCCAAAGACTTTTATCTTATGCAACTAATAAATGATCTTTTCTTCAATTTCCTCCAAAACCTTTGAATGACTTCAGTAGTACATTAAATTCTGGCTTTGGAATCAGCAAGTCAAATACTACCTCTGACATTAACTAGCTGTGTGACCTTTGTCAAGTCAGACTCATGGCACAGTGGATTAAGTACCAGGCCTGAAGTCAGAAAGACTCATCTTCCTGCGTTTAAATCTAGCCTCAGATGCTTTACTAGCTTTGTGACTTTGGGCAAGTCAAAAACTGGGTCTGCCATAGTTCTCATCTTGTAAAATGAAGGAAATGGCGAACTAGTATGTTAGCCAAGAAAACCCTGACTAGGTCATGGGCAGTCAGACACAACTAAAAGAACTGAACAATGACAAAAAAGGAAGTGGTGTGAGTCATAGGTCTCTAAGGTCCCCACTTACTCTAAATCTATAATTATGAGATAAGATAAATGTTACCCTGTCAACTTAAGACTAGTTTAATATGTTTGTATTTTATTAGCTATTTGCTAATTGTCTAAAAGTTTTAAACATTCATTTATAAAAAGTTTGAATTTCAAATTCTCCCTCTCTCTCCCAACCCTTCCCTACCCTTTGAGAAGGCAAGCAATATGATATTGATTATTCTAGGGAAGTCATATGAAACACATTTCCATATTAGCCATGTTGTAAAGAAAACATATAAATATTCTTTAAGTATGTGAACATATAAATAGGTGCATCTAGGTGGTGCAGTGGATAGAACAGCAGTGCAGGAGTCAGGAAGACCTGAGTTCAAATCTCACCTCAGACATTTGACACTCCCTAGCTGTGCAACCTTGGTCAAGTCACTTAACCCCAATTGCCTCATCCTGGGTCATCTCCAGTCATCCTGAGGAATATCTGGTCACTGGATTCAGATGGCTCTGGAGGAGAAGTGAGGCTGGTGACCTGCACAGCCCTCCCTCATTCAAAACAAAGTCAAGTGCAAGTCATGTCATCATTTCTCTGATGGCATGGTCTTCTTCAGCAACAAAGGATGAACACACACACAATATTATAAAAACAAATAAAACCAAAGCAAGTAAAAACCAAGTATGTTTGAATCTGCACTCAGAAAGTTCATCAGTTTGCTCTCTGGAGGTGGGTATCATTTTTCATCATAGATCTTTTGGAGTTGTCTTAGATCATTGTCTTAATCAGGGTAGCTAAGTCTTTCACAGTTGGTTGTCCTTAAAAAATTCTTGTTACTGCATACGATGTTCTGCTGGTCATGCTAATTTCATTCTGCATTGGTTCATGTAAGTTTTTCTGAAATTGTCCTGCTTGCCATTTCTTATCTGTTGTTGTTGAGTCATTTTAGTCATGTCTGACTCTCTGTGATCCCATTTGGGGTTTTCTGGGCAGTTATACTGGACTGGTTTGCCATTTCTTTCTCGAGCTCATTTTACAAATGAGAAACTGAGGCAAATAGGATTAAGTGACTTGCCTAGAATCACAGTTAGTGTCTAAGGCTAGATTTGAAAGGGGTCTTCCTGACTTCAGGCTCAGTACTCTAATCACCATGCAGCCTAGCTGCTCCACCATTTTTCATAACACAATTATATTTCATCACAATAATTTATCACAACTTGTTCAGTCATTCTCCAATCGATGGGCATCCCCTTTTATTTCCAATTCTTTGCCACCACAAAAAGAGCTGCTATAAATATTTTTACATAAATAAGTCCTTTTCCCTTTTCTTTGATCTTTTTGGGATATAGATCTAGTAGTAGTATTGCTGTGGCAAGAGTATGTCTTGTTTTATAGCCCTTTGGGCATAGTTCCAAATTGTTTTCCAGAATGGTTGGGCTAGTCCACAACTCCACCAGCAATGCATTATGTCCCAATTTTTCCATGCCCCCCTCCAGCATTTATCACTTTTCCTTTCAGTCATATTAGTCAATCTGATAGGTCTGAGGTGGTACCTCTGAGTTGCTTTAGTTTGCATTTCGCTAATCAGTGGTGATTTAGAGCACTTTTTTTCATGAGAATATTGATAACTTTTATTTCTTCTTATGAAAATTGTCTGTTCATGTCCTTTGACAGTTTATCAATTGGAGAATGATTTATATTCTTAAAAATTTGACTCATTCCACTCTATATTTTAGAAATGAGGCCTTATCAGAGAAACTTGCTATAAATCCCAGTTTATTTTCCTTCTAATTATGCCCACATTATTTTTGCACAAAACTTTTGAATTTCATGTAATCAAAGTTATTCACTTTACTTTCCATGATCCTCTCTATCTCTTATTTGATCAAAGTCTTCCTTTATCTATAGATCTAACAGGTATATTTTATGTGCATACATGTATATATATATATATATTTATGCTTGTATATATATGTGTGTATATATACATATATATATCACTCTTTCTGTCTAGATTATTTAATCACTTTGATCTTATCTTGTGTGAGGTGTTGGTCTATGCCTAGTTTCTTCCAAACTGCTTTCCAGTTTTCCCAACAAATTTTGTCAAATGATAAGTTCTTACCCCCTTAGTGTTTATCAAACACTAGATTTCTATGGTCATCTACTATGGTGTATTATGTGTCTAATTTGTTTCACTGATCTACCACTCTATTTCTTAACTAGTACCAGATTTTTTTTCATGATTAACTTCTTGTGATATTGTTTGAAATCTGGCACTGGTAGATTACCATCTTTTTAAAAATTGCCTTGGTATTTTTGATCTTTTGTTCTTCCAGATGAATTTTATTTTTTTCTCACTTTGTAAAATAATTCTTTGGTAGTTTACTTACTGAATAATTAAGTAAGGTAGGATTGTCACTTTTATTGTATTCATTTAGCTTACCAATAAGCACTTAATATTATTTAGATCTGTTTTTATTTGTGTGAAAAGTGCTGTAATTGTGTTCATATGGTCCCTCAGTTTTTCTTGGCAGGTAGACTTCCTAGTATTTTCTATTTTGAAGTTATTCTAACTTTCTATCTTTTCTTCCATCTTTCTATCTCTTCCTGCTGGGTTTTGATGGTAGTAAATAGAAGTTCTGATGATTTATGTGGGTTTATTTTATATTCTGCAATTTTACTGATGTTGTTCATTGTTTCAACTAGTTTTTTGTTGATTCCCTAGGATTCTCTAAGTAAATCATCATATCATCTGCTGTGTGATAACTTTATTTCTTCATTGCCTGTTTTTATTCCTCCAGTTAATTTTTCTTATTGCTATGGCTAGCATTTCTAATACAATATTGAATAATAGTGATGGTTATGAACCTCTTTAGCTCACCTCTGATCTAATTGGTAAGGCTTCAAGTTTATCCCCATTAGAGATAATGCCTTGTTTTTGGTTTTAGATAGATACTACTTACCATTTTAAAAAGACTCTTTTTAGACCTATGCTTTCTAGTGTTTTTAATAGGAATTGGTGTTCGCATTTTGTCTAAAGCTTTTTCTGTATCTATGAATATAACCATATGATTTTTCTCATTTTTTCTTATTGATATGGTTAATTATGCTTATAGTTTTCCTAATATTAAATCAACCTGGCATAAATCCCACCTGTTCGTAGTGCATGGTCATAGTGTGTGGTCTTTGTGTTAGGTTGCTGTAAACTTCTTGTTAGTATTTAATTTAAAAATTTTACATCATTGTTCAGTAGGCAAATTGGCCTATAGTTTTCTTTCTTTTAGCTTGCTCTGATTTAGGGATCAAAACCACATTTGTGTCAGAAAAGGGATTTGGAAGGAGTTTTTGCTTATTTTTTCAAGTATTTGTAGAGTATTGAGATTAATTATTTCTTAAACATGTGGTAGAATTAGCTTGCAAATCTATCTGGTTACAAAGATTTTTTTTCTTGGGAAGCCCATTGATGGTTTATTGAATTTCTTCTTCTTCTTTTTTTTTTTTGAAGATAGGATTTTAAGTATTCTATTTATTCTTGTATTAATTTGGACAGTTTATATTTTTGTAAATATTCACCCATTTTACTTAAAGTGTCAATTTTCTTGACATAATTGGGCAAAATAATGGCTACTAATTTCTTTAATTTCATCTTCATTCATGATGCATTTACCATTTTCATTTCTGATGCTAGTAATTTTCTTTTTTCTTTTTATTAAATCAAAGTACCCAATAGTTTATTGTTTTTTTTATAAAATCAACTCTTAGTTTTATTTATTTTTAAAAATGTTTCTTTACTTTTGTTTTTAGGATTTCCATTTTGTTGTTTAACTTGGTATTTAAATTTTTTCCTAGTTTATTTTTGTTACACACCCAATTCATTTATCTACTTTTTCTTTCTTCTATTGATATGTTCATTTAAATATATATGCATATGTGTGTGTGTGAGTGTGTGTGTGTGTGTGTATTTACATATATCCCCTAAGTACTGTTTTGTCTGCACCCTACAATTGTTGGTATTATCATTAAGAAATTATTGATTATTTCTAGGATTTGTTGTTTGACTCACTCATTCTTCAAGAATATATTTAGTTTCTAATTAATTTCAATGTGTGTTTCCATGGCCTTTTATTGAATGTAAGTTAACTGCATTATGGTCTGAAAAGTTTGCATTCGATATTTCTATTTTTCTGTATTTGGGTATTAGATTTATATGCCATAAAATATGGTCATTTTTTGTGTGTGTATGTGAAGGTGCCCTGTACAGCTAAGAAAAAGGTATATTCCTTTCAATTATCATTCAGTTTTCTCCAGAGGTATGTCATACCTAACTTTTCTAAGATTCTATTCATCTCTTTAAATTCTTTCTTATTTATTTTATGGGTAGTTTCATCTAAATCTGTGAGGGGAAATTTGAGATCCCCAACTAGTTTATATTACTTTCTATTTCCTTGTGAAATTATTTTAACTTTTAATAATTTGGATGCTATGCCATTTGGTACATGTATGTTTCATGGTTAATGAAATTGAAAGTAAAGAAAAATATTTAAAATAATCATATGTGGTGCCTTTTTAGCAAGATGCAGTTTCCCTGCTTACCTTTTTTCATTAGGTCCATTTTTGCTTTTGCTTTGTTTTAAATCGTAATTGCTCCCCTGCCTTTTTCTACTTCAGCTGGAATATAGTAGATTTATCTTTAGCTCCTTAATTTAACTCTATGCATACATCTCTGTTTTAAGCACATTTCTCATAAGCAATATGCTATTGGATTTTGTTTTCTAATCCATTTTGCTATCTGCTTCCATTTAATGGATAAGTTGATCTCATTTGTATTTACAGTTTTAATTATTAGCTATGTAATTTCCTGTATTCTATTTTCTTTGCTTTCTATCTCCCTGTCTCTCTGTGTCTTTTTTTTTATCCTGTTACCCCTCTAAAGTCTATTTTGCTTCTGACCACTTTCTTCTGCTCTCCATCTTCCCTTTAATCATCTTCCTTTTCTTTTATCACTTTCCCCTCCTAATTCCTTGTTGGGTAAGATAGATTTCTATACCCATTTGAGTGTGTGTGTGTGTGTGTGTGTGTGTGTGTGTGTCTGTGTGTGCTCCTCTTTGATGCAATTTCCCCCAGTATTCCTCTCCCTTTCCAGGGCATGCCTCTTTCTTGGACATCTATTTCTTTACATCATTCTAATATAATCTACCCACTCCTGTGTCATCTACATAGACTACTACTAACTGCCCTAATATTGATAAATTTTTTAGAAACTGTAGTATAGCAATGTAAACTTTTTAACCTTATTGAATCCCTTATGATTTTTCTTTCACATTTACCTTTTTTTAATGCTTCTTTTGAGTCTTGTATTTAAAAGTCAAATTTTCTATTCAGCTCTGGTCTTTTCACCAAGGAGTGCTTGAAAGTCCTCCATTTCATTAAATACCCCTTTCATCCTTAAAAAGAATTATACACAATTTTGCTGGGCAGTAATCATTCTTAGTTACAACCCTAGTGATTTTGTTTTCTGGAATATCATATTCCAAGTCCTCCTCTGAAAAGCCAGTTGAAAAACCTTGTACAATCCTAATTGTGGTTTCAAGATATTTGAATTGTTTCTTTCTGGCTGCATGAAGTATTTTCTCTTTGACTGGAAGCTCTTGAATTTGGTTATAATATTCCTGAGAGGGATTTGGGATCTCTATCAGGAGGTTATCAATGGATTCTTTCAATTTCTTCTTTACCCTTTGGTTCTAGGATATTGGAGCAGTTTTCCTTTAAAATTTCTTAAAATATGATAACTAGGCTATTTCTTTGATCATGACTTTCAAGTAGTCAATACTTTTAACATTATATCTCCATGATGGGTATTCCACCTCAATTGTTTTTCTGATGAGATATTTCACATTTTCTTCTATTTTTCATTCTGTTGATTTTAATGTTATTTGATGTTTCATAATAAAGTTCCTTCTGTTTCATTTGTCCATTTGGCCAAAACTGCTTTTTCTTTTTAAAAAAATATTTATTTATTTTTGGTTTTTAACATTCATTTCCACAAGATTTTGAGTTCCAAATTTTCTCCCCATGTCTTCCCTCCTTCCACCCTAAGACAGCATGCATTCTGATTACCCCTTTCCCCAATCTGTCCTCTCTTCTATAACACCCTTTCCTTCTCTTATCCCTTTTCCCTCTATTTTCTTATATAGCAAGATAGATTTCTATACTCCATTGCCTCATACATCTTATTTCCCAGTTGTATGTAAAAACAATTTTTTAACATTCATTTTTTATTTTTTATAGTTTTATTTATTTATTTTTAGAGTTTGACATTCATTTCCACAAAATTTTGAGTTTCAATTTTTCTCCCCATCTCTCCCCTCCTCCACCCCATAACCTTGCAGTCTGATTACCCCTTCCCTCAATGTGCCCTCCCTTCTATAACACCCCACTCTTCCCTTATCCCTATCCTCTCTCTTTTCTTGAAGGGCAAAATAGATTTCTATACACCATTACTTATATTTCTTCTTTCCCAGTTATATGCAATAACAGTTTTCAGCATTCATTTCTAATACTTTGAATTCCAACGTCTCTCCCTTCCTTCCTCCCTACCCACCCCCACTGAGAAGACAAGCAATTCAATATATGTTATACATGTGTAGTTATGCAAAAGACTTCCATAAAAATCATGTTGTGAAAGACTAACTATATGTCCCTCCATTCTATCCTGCCTACATTTATTCTATACTCTCTTTTGACCCCATCCCTCCTCAAAAGTGTTTACTTCTAATTCCCCCCTCCTCCCATTTGCTCTCCCTTCTATCATCTCCCTCATGCCCTGCTTATCCCCTTCTCCTCAACTTTCCTGTAGTGTAAGATAAATTTTCATAGCAAATTGCATATCACAGAATACTATTCCCTCATTAAGCCAAGTGTGATGAGAGTAGGGTTCACTTTTTCCCCCTCCCCTCTTCCCTTCCATTGAAAAAGCTTTTCCTTGCCTCTTTTATGTGAGATAATTTGCCTCATTCTATTTCTTCCTTTCTCTTCCAAATATATTCCTCTCTCACCCCTTAATTTTATTTTTTTAGATATCATCCCTTCCTATTCATCTCACCCTGTGCCCTCTGTCTATGTTGATATAATCCCTCCAACTACCTAAATACTAAGAAAAGTGTCAAGAGTTACAAATATTATCTTTCCATGTAGGAATATAAACAGTTCAACTTCAGTAAGCACCTTTTCTCTTTACTGTTTACCTTTTTATGCTTCTCTTGATTCTTGTTTTTGAAAGTCATATTTTCTATTCTGCTCTGGTCTTTTCATCAAGAATGCTTGAAAGTTCTCTGTGATACTTGATTTTAATTCTAGCTTCTTTGAACTCTTGAATGTAATATTACAAGCTCTATGATCCTTTAATGTAGAAGCTGCTAGACTTTGTGTTATCCTAATTATATTTCCACAATACTTGAATTGTTTCTTTCTGGCTGCTTGCAACATTTTCTCCTTGACTTGGGAGCTCTGGACTTTGGCTGCAATATTCCTAGGAGTTTTCCTTTTGGAATCTCTTTCGGGAGGTTATAGGTGGATTCTTTCAATAGTAATTTTACCCTCTGGTTCTAGAAATCAGTGTAGTTTTCTTTGATAATTTTTTGAAAGATGATGTCTAGACTCTTTCTTTTATCATGGCTTTCAGGTAGTACCATAATGTTTTAAATTGTCTCTCCTGGATCTATTTCCCAGGTCAGTTGTTTTTCCAATGAGATATTTCACATTGTCTGCTATTGTTTTCATTCCCTTGGTTTTGTTTTTATAGTTTCTTGATTTTTTTGTGGTCATTAGCTTCTATCTGTTCCATTCTAATCTTTAAGGAATTATTTTCTTTGGTAAGCTTTTGGACCTCCTTTTTCATCTGGCTAATTCTACTTTTTTGGGCATTCTTGTCTTTATTGGCTTTTTGGCTCTATTTTGTCATTTGGTTTAGTCTATTTTTTCAGTGTTATTTTTTTCAGCATTTTTCGGTGTCCTTTAGCAAGCAGTTGACTCGTTTTTCATAATTATCTTGCATCATTCTCATTTCTTTTCCCAATTTTTGCTCTACTTCTCTTCCTTGATTTTCAAAATCCTTTTTGAGCTCTTCTGTGGCCTGAGACCGATTCATATTTTCTTGGAGGCTTTGGATGGAGGAGCTTTGACACTGCTGTCTTCTGTTTGCATGTTTTGGTCTTCCCTGTCACCAAAGTAAGATGCTATAGTCTGAATATTTTTCTGGTTTTTGCTTATTTCCCCAGGCATTTACTTGACTTTTGTCAAGGTAGATCTCTGCTTCCAGTGGGGGTGGGAGGGTGTACTATTCAGCCACTTGCTCACAATTTTTGGGCCTAGAACTCCAGAAATGTCACTGCAGCTGCCTTTGCTGCTGCCCCTGCTGCTGCTGCTGTGGCTGCCTTGGTTACTTCCCCCCCATACTGTTCTGCTGCACTGGGGCTGAGACCAGACCACTCCACTCTTCCACGTAGGTCCTACAAGTTTTTTCCACAGACCTTCCAAATTGTCTTCAGTGTTTTGGGGTTGTGAAGTCTGGAAACTACCACAGGTGCCCGAGATTCTATCTCCTGAGGTCTATTCAGGCATCTTATATGTCTGAGGCCCACTTGGCCCACACTATGCTGTCCCCTGCCCCCAGTGTGGTGCAAAAGACACTTTCCAGTGACTTTCCAGGCTTTCTTGGGATGTAGATTTGCTTCACTCCGTCATTCTGTGGGTCCTGCAGCTCCATAATTTTTTTAGAGCCATTTTTTACATGTATTTGGCTGGACTTGCGGGGAGTGCTCTAGAAAGTCTGTGCTGTTATTCTGCCTTCTTGTCTTTGGCTCCCCAAACTGCTTTTTAGCAGTTATTTTCATGGTTAAATTGTCTTGGGCTAGATGAATGTCTGACCCAGAACTTTTGTTGGCTCTACTATTTCAGAATTCAATTTGAGGTGCTAAAGTCATTTGGAGGGGAACCTTGGAAGTGGTCATCTGAGTTCTTCCTTTATTCTTCTACCTTGACTCTACCCCTGGAAGTAAGAAGTATGTTACTGAAAAATCCCAAAGCCTCATACATCAAACATTTGTCTACTGGTCCTTTAGGCATTAGCTATTTCATAGAAGCTATATGTATGATCCTATGGGCAAATTAATATTCTCCTGTAGCACTTTCCAATTCATTCAGTAGCAACTCTGTTTCAAAGGTTAAAAGCAACATTTGAGATCCTAATGAGGCAAAGAAATTTTTTCACTAGCTCTGGGAATTTGAGGGAAGTAAAAATAAATGTTTTATGGAATGTTTTTCTGCTTAACCCCTTCTTGTCTCAAAAGTATAACTTCTAGGCTGAGAATTTATTGCTAATCTTATTGACACTTTTTTTTCTTGTTAAACAAATATAGCTCACACACAGGAAGGAAGAACAAGTACCATAGTCATCTATAAAACTGCTTAATTTGACGAGTGTCTTGGTGCAGAAAAATGACTGTTCTAGGCTCTTAGTAAATGCATGGACGACTTCAATTGTTTGCAAGTTCTCAAGATAAGATCCAGTTTTTTCTCCTTTCTGAAGTTGTCCAGGCACTGCAGCAGGGAGAAGGTTCAATTCCAGCACATCATTGAAACTTTTCATCAGAATCTGATGCTAGTGGACAGAAATACACAAGTTCAATGAATAAGCCATTCTAGGATATTGCAGTCATAAAGGAACATAGTGAAACAAAGACCTCATGTTGCCTGCAAGGCAAAGAAGTTGCAAAATATAGAGAGTCAGAGGTTTTATACAAAGTATGGGGACTTGGTATGTGACACTCATATACCAAGGAACAATTTTGAAATGTACTAATGATCATTCATCCTTTTCCACATCTGTAGCAGTTGCATAAGAACCATCATGATTCCTAGAATTTTCTGTCCTAATTCACCTGGTTTGACTCAGTTGTCATCTTTTGGTAGGAATGAAACAGATATTAGGTATACTAGCCAAGTTTAGAAAAAAACTTACAAAGGTTGCGAGTGTCTAGTTTATTCTGTGAAAAATAAGGCCATAAGTAGTTTTAATTATAGAAAATTGTTATTGAATTTCTTTTCTGCTTTTCTTTTCTTGTTTTTCCTTTATTCTCCCCTCTCAATGTACTCAAAGTCATTCTCATTTACTATATGTTGGCTTTAAGTAATTTGATGGTTATCCAACATATTTTTTGTGGCTAATGCCATACCTCTACATAGTGATATTAACACATCACAATATTGAATCATAACAGATATTTTAGCCATCTTAAGTCATAATATATCCTTTGGATAAAGAGACTAAATCTGATCTAAATCAACCACATCTCCTTTATGTTCTGGTAATTTTAGTCCTGTTAAACAACCTATATTCACATAAAAGATGACAATATCTTTATTTCAATTCTATGGTTGTTTATTTTAAATGTAAGGTTTAACATAACTTAGTGATAAATTTACTCTTTGCCATGGTGATGATGTCTGCTGTCTATTATTTGAATAAGTTGGCATTAAGTCACAGCATTGAAAACTGATTTTCTCAGCAAACAGTGGACTTTTGGCCCTCAGGAGAAATCAGGTTTTAAAAGGATTTTTCTCCAAATTTGAGGATAGTGACAAATAATGTATAAACCACAGAGTTGTCTCTCCTATTTCACAGTTTGGTCTTTTTGACATAAAATCAGAATGTGTCAGCACACAATGCAGATGTTAGATTAAAGGAATTGAAATAAATAGTTCAAAGCAAAATGGCACTTTGGTTCCAAATTTTCTTAACTGTTTCCATCTAAAATTGTGTTGCATCTAAAGAGTATAGCATCTAGGTTAGAATCCTTACTCTGTTACTAACCTTGGGAAAAGTATGACCTCTCCTGAATTTCTCCTCTTTTAAATTAAGAGGTTGGATTAGATAACCTTTGAAAATCTTCTCAGCTGGGGGTGGAGCCAAGATGGCGGAGTAGAAAGACTCATGTATGCTAGCTCCGAACCCACAGCCCATATATTTCCTGCAAGAAGAACTCTCCACAAATTCTGGAGCACTGCAAGGTGCACAGAAACACAGTGGAAAAGATTTCCATTCCAGAGAGCCCTGGAGAGCGGTCCCCAGGGGTCTGTCGTGCTCCGGAAAGCGGAGCCCACCCCTGTGCTGCCCTGGCCACATGGCCCGAGAGGAGCAGATCCAAGCAAGCTCCAGGGACGGAACCTCCTGCACCTGGGAAGGTCCCTCCGCCCACAGACGCTACAGGTCAGTGAGAGAGATGTCTGGGCTGTCCAAGAGGGGAGCGGGGTGTCTCCGTGACTCGGGCCCCCTCGAAAGACAGCAGCGGAGGGAGCGGCAGAGGCAACGGCAGAGGCAGCGGCGGCAGCCCCCAGGACTCCCAGACCAGCAGGGATAAGTTCAGGGCCATTATAGAAGGTCTTTGCATAAACTCCCAGAGGGAACTGAGCCTGGGAGGCGGCCCTGCCCCCATCTGAGCACCAGAACTTAAGCTCACATTGAATAGCAGCCGCGCCTGCCATGGAAAGCCCATTTGAATCTCAGACCCCAAGCACTAGCTAGGCAGATCTAGGTGGGGGTGGACAGGAATCTCAGAAGTCAAGTAACTGGCTGGGAAAATGCCCAGAAAAAGGAAGAAAAATAAGACTATAGACAGCTACTTTTATAGGGCTCAGATGTTCCCATTTTTCAATGCTGATGACGAGGAACTACTCTTACCACCAGGGAAAGAAGTGGAGGGCGGGGCCTCTGTATCACAGACATCCCAAGTG
Source organism: Bettongia penicillata ogilbyi (assembly GCA_023548195.1). Taxonomy (NCBI): domain Eukaryota; kingdom Metazoa; phylum Chordata; class Mammalia; order Diprotodontia; family Potoroidae; genus Bettongia; species Bettongia penicillata. Next base: position 425,174 of record JAJHZJ010000240.1, on the reverse strand, counting down.
GGTGGGCTCAGGCCACAGAAGAGCTCAAAAAGGATTTTGAAAATCAAGTTAGACAGGTGGAGGAAAAACTAGGAAGAGAAATGAGAGAGATGCAAGAAAAGTATGAAAAACGGGTCAATACCTTGGTAAAGGAGACCCAAAAAGATGCTGAAGAAAATAGCACCTTGAAGAATAGGCTCACTCAATTGGCAAAAGAGGTTCAAAAAGCAAATGAGGAGAAGAATGCTCTCAAAAGCAGAATTAGCCAAATGGAAAAAGAGGTTCAAAAGCTCACTGAAGATAATAGTTCTCTCAAAATTAGAATGGAACAGATGGAGTCTAATGACTTTCTGAGAAACCAAGAAATCATAAAACAAAAGCAAAAGAATGAAAAAATGGAAGAGAATGTGAAATATCTCATGGGAAAGACAACTGACCTGGAAAATAGATCCAGGAGAGACAATTTAAAAATTATGGGACTACCTGAAAGTCATGATCAAAAAAAGAGCTTAGACATCATCTTTCATGAAATTATCAAGGAAAACTGCCCTGATATTCCACAACCAGAGGGCAAAATAAGTATTGAAAGAATCCACCTATAACCTCCTGAAAGAAATCCAAAAAGAGAAACTCCTAGGAACATTGTGGCCAAATTCCAGAATTCCCAGGTCAAGGAGAAAATATTGCAAGCAGCTAGAAAGAAACAATTCCAGTATTGTGGAAATACAATCAGGATAACTCAAGATCTAGCAGCTTCTACATTAAGGGATTGAAGGACGTGGAATAGGATATTCCAGAAGTCAAAGGAACTGGGACTCAAACCAAGAATCACCTACCCAGCAAAACTGAGTATAATCCTTCAAGGGAAAATATGGTCTTTCAATGAAACAAAGTACTTTCAGGCATTCTTGATGAAAAGACCAGAGCTGAAAAGAAAATTTGACTTTCAAACACAAGAATGAGAAGAAGCATGAAAAAGTAAACAGCAAAGAGAAGTCATAAGGGACTTACCAAAGGTGAACTATTTACATTCCTACATGGAAAGACAATATTTGTAACTCTTAAAGCAATTCAGTATCTGGGTAGTTGGTGGGACCACACACACACATACACACACACACACACGTACACATGTGCACGCACACATACATACACACATGCACGCACATACAGAAACAGAGAGCACAGAGTGAATTGAATAGGATGGGACCATATCTTAAAAGAAATTAAGGTAAATGGTGAGAGAGAAATGTAGTGGGAGAAGAAAGGGTGAAATGGAATGGGGTAAATTATCTCTCATTCAAGAGGCAAGCAGAAGACTTTTTAGTGGAGGGAAAAAGAGGATAGCTGAGAAAAAAACAAGAAGTTTACCCTCATCACATTTGACTAAAGGAAGGAATAAAATGCACACTCATTTTGGTATGAAAACCTATCTTACAATACAGGAAAGTGGGGGAGAAGGAGATAAGCAGGGTGGGGGGATTATGGGAGGAGGGGCAATGGGAGGAGGGAGCAATTTGAAGTCAACACTCTTGGGGAGGGACAGGATCAAAAGACAGAATAGAAACAATGGGGGGCAGAATAGGATGGAGGGAAATACAGTTAGTCTTACACAACACGACTATTATTGAAGTCATTTGCAAAACTACACAGATAGGACCTATATTGAGTTGCTTGCCTTCCCAAAGGGAATGGGTGGGGAGGGAGGGATGGGGAGAATTTGGAACTCAAAGTTTTAGGAACAACTATTTAGTATTGTTCTTGCTACTAGGAAATAAGAAATACAGTTAATGGGGAATAGAAAGTCATCTGGTCCTACAGGACAAAAGAGAAGATGGGGACAAGAGAAGGGAGGGATGATAAAAGAGAGGGCAGATTGGTGATAGGGAAAATTAGAATGCTCGGTGTATTGGGGTGGGGGGAGGGGATAAAAAGGGAGAAAATTTGGAACCCAAAATTTTGTGAAAATGAATGTAAAAAGTTAAATAAATAAATTTTTATTACAAAAAAAAAAAGAAAATCTTCTCAGCTTTAAATCTATGATCCTGTCACCTTATAACAAAGTGTAAGGGGTACAATTCTACTTTGTCTTTAGTTACAGAACTTACTTCACTTACTGCCTTTTTTCTTACCACTTTTCTGAATTTAAATGGAAACATTCCTTTTTAACCTCCTTACAAAGATCTCTTTCTACAGAATTAAAATCAAATTGTTTTTCAATGCATAAATATAAAATTCTGCATTTATGTCTGTACACATGGAGAGCTACAACTGGGGGTAAGTTGTAGCTTACTGTTACTTTTGCAGGCAACTGTTTATGGTACAAAACACAGTAGAGGACAACCCGGGAAACTTAAAATGTTAATCTTTCTAAACCTACAGATTTTACATACTAGAAAGTTCTGTTCACAGAAGATAGCTAATTGTATTGTGACTAGTCAACCAAAAATGTTACAGGTAAGGATTAAAACCTCTGGTGGATCATAGGATACAGGCAGATGTAGTTTCCAGATCTTGTCTGTAGTACAAAAAATGCTGCATACTGGCTGTATGCCTGAACCATGTACTTGCAGCATGCATGTGCATGCACACAAAAATATTTGTTATAAAATTGGCACACAGAAGATAAAATATCTTGCAATAAAATGACAGTGATGTTATAAAATATTAGGTCTTAAGAGATGGCATGTTGGAGAGGGAAATGTACAGGAGATGGAATCAGAGAACTTTGAACTATCTGCTCTGCCAAGGATGCTTAATCATTCTAGGCTTCTTGTTACCTTATTTGTAAAATAAGGGGGTTAGATAAGGTGACCTCCAAAGTTCCTTAAAGATGTAGATCTACAATCCTAATATCCTATGAATACTTAGTAGAGAAGAAAGCTAGATAAATCATCATGAAACTCCAGTGACCTTGGATTGCAAACAATTAAATCGATGAAGATTTGTGGTTACTTAAGATCCATCCCAGGATGGATAATAATAATAAACACTTCTTAGAGATAGAGATTGGAGATTTTTTAAAAAAACTTACAACTAATGGAGAAACCACTTATTACAAGTATTTAACATGCCAAATTGGGTGACAGCAAGACAGTGTTGTTGCAGCTGTGTATGTAATTGAATCTTTTTTCATAAACTGTAATTATAGGATTTGGGAAATGATAGAAAAGTTAACAGAATGACATTTGTGTATAGCTGGAAGGATAGCAGAAATTGATGTATATACTACTTGGAAAAATTCCAGGTGTTGTCAGAATGCCTTCTAAAATTATGTCAGGAAAGAAACAGAACAAATGTTTGCTCTTTTCCTGGTAACTACAAAACATGTCTAAGGATAGCCGTCTTATAAGATGCTATTGTTCGGCGCAGCATGAATTATTTATTCTGACTAAAGTATAAATACATTGTGCAAATGAAATCATTTCTAATGATCTAAATTTTTTTCACATAATGAAAAAAAGATTTGCAGATCCTTTAATCAATCTATTTGAAAGGTAGTCTCATTGTGCATTGAAGTACTTGTCCAGAAAACAGAGTGTTCTTTAAACTATGGCATTTTTGTAGGCTGCTTGCAAAAATATTTTTAAGGATAATTCTTTAAAACTGTATTTAAGTACTTCAAGGAGCCAAGATGGCAAAGTAAGCAGCAAATTACAGTAACTCTCCCATATTCACCTCTAAACACCCATAAAATAGTGCTCCAGAACAAATTCTAGAACAGCAAAAACAGAAAACAAAAACAAAAACAAAAACAACATCGAGTGAAACAATCTTTGAGCCCAAGAAACTTGGAAGATTGACAGGAAAGGTCTCTTTCACTCAAGTAAAAAGAGAGCACAATCCAGGACAGGAAGCGTCCCAGTAAACAAATATTGGAAGATCATGATCCTTAGTGTAGTGGAGCAGACAAATGCCAGGACTTGGAATGCCTACATGCCTCAGCAAAGCTAGGAGAACAGGTAGACTCCAGCTATGAGAAATGTCAAGTCCTTCAGAATAGCCAAGGACAAACAGGCCACCCCCAGTGGCCAGATTCCATTTTCTTCAATGTAGCCTTGGGCAAAGAGGTAGAGGCCAACCAGGTGCCTAAGCAAGCAGGCAGCTGCCAGCACAGGGCCCTGCCAAGTGCTTCAGATTAGCCCTGAACAAACAGCCACCAGCAGCCAGACTACCATGTGCTCCAGTTTGTCCCTGAGTTAAGGCAGAGTCCCATTTCCCTCCCCTTCTGTGACTCAATACGCCAGAATCTAGCAGTAGGGCTCCATTTCACCACACGCACCACACCCCACTCGGTACAGCAACTGACACAAAGGTCCTCTGCGGACCTTAGGGCAACATCAATGCAGCACCAGATAAACACTCAGGGCCTGCAGCCCGGTACAAGAAACCCAAGACAGTCCCCCTTCCACCACAGGAACAAAGCTCAAGTTTAAAAGAAAGGAAAAATACCAATAAAAATGATCAAAAGCCATCAAAAGGAGAATCGGACCATAGAAAGTTATTACAATGACAGGAAGATCAAAACACAAAGTCAGAAGAGGACAATGATGTCAAAACGCCAACAGGCAAAATCCTAAGGGAAAAATGGGAAATGATCTCAAGCCCAGAAAGAACTCATGGAAGAGCTCAAAAAGGAGATATCACATCCAGATAAAGAACTAATGGACTCTGAATGCAGATCAAAGCATAATATTTTCACTTTGTCATTTTTCATGTTTTTTTCCCTCTTTTGAACTGTTTCTTCTTTCACAAATGTGACTAATATAGAAATGTTTTACATAATAACACATGTATATCCTCTATCAAATTGCTTACCATTCTCAGAAAATGGGAGAGGAGGAAGAAAATTTTGAAACTCAAAATGTTATAAAAATGAATGCTAAAATTGTTTTGAGATGTAATTGGGAAAAAAGTAAAATACTATGAAAAATAAAGCTGCATTGAAAAATATATCACTAAAGTTCTATTGTTTAAATGTACCCAGCTACTTATTCCAGCTGCTCAGAAATACGTATGTATGTATCTGTATACACACACACACACACACACACACACACACACACACATATATATATGTTTACAGATTATCTCTTCTGAGTGTGTCTTAATTAAACAAACAAACCAGACTCCTGCCTTGCCATCTGTTGATTAGCTTCTTCAAACTTAGCAAGGCTAATCTTTAGAAAACAGACATACAGTTCATGCCAAACCTTCATTTCAAGGCTCTTCAGCTTAGTACTTTCCAGAAATTACAGTGTCCTGACATTGCCTTTGAAAATACAAGGAGATTCATCACCTTGTTTCATGTAGCTGTGAATAAGCTCTACAGTCTTTATGTGAACATTGAAGAACTCAGCTGTCTTTTTTCCTACTCCCTTGTGATCATGTTTTATCCTTTTATTCTCCTTTTTATTTATCCTTACATTTTATTATTTCCAGTCTTTCCATGGAAGTGGTATAGACTATGGGTATTCTTGGTTAGCATTCCATGTGAATCTTGGGAGTTCTGAAGTCATGGCAGCCTCAGGAAATTTTTTGTATCCTACCTTCCCAAAGACCACAGTGATCAAAGGTGTTACATTACAACTAACTGAGAAAGGAGAGATTACACAAGGTAGTTTGCCTACTAAATTGTACCATACTCAAACTGAATATGGGAAATTCAGAGAGGCAAAGAATAGTTTATGTGAATTAATATCAAATAAGGTAAACAGAAGACAGAAGCCAGAAAAGAATATAGAGAATAAATTCAAACATAAATAGAAAGACTCACAATGAAATAAATTTAAAGCAGTAGAATTATAATGATCAACTCTAGCCCCAAAGAAGAGATAAGGAAATGCATCTCTCCTCCTTTCTTTGGAGAGGAAAGCAAAAATTGGCATGAAATACTGACTATATTCAGTGTGTATGTTGAATAGTTTTAAAGAACCATTTCCCCCCTCTTTCTCTCTTTTCTTTATTGCTTACCATCCAACATCACTTGTTGGATATTGGAAGGCATTAATTACAGAAATAAAGGAAATTTCAAAAATACATAGCAAAAATAAAAGTTATTAATAAATGTTATTCCTTCAAAAGAATCTTTGTACTGAAATTTTCAAAGAACACCCAGGGAAAATCTCTACTCTGCTTAGTCCCACACATTATCATATCCCTCTAAATAAATGTGATTATTTTAGTTATTAATAATTCTATTTGTAGAGCATTGGATTTTTTTTTAAAGCTTTCAAAACAAAGATGAAGATATTAAACTATGTGGAGACAAGTGAAGTGAAAGGTCTAGATGAGGAGATCCTTGATCCATGTACTGTGAATCCCTGACTTTTACCTGTACCACTTAGAACTTTCTAAGGTGAACAAGCCTCAGAGGCAAGAGAAGACCAAGAAAATTAACACCTTGAAGGAAAGAGGAGCTACTGGGTGCTAGGCTCCTATATAAGCCCAGAGATAAGAAGATTCAGAGATTCCCCATACTGAAAGCAGAGTTTAAGACTGGGAATTGAGGCTGAAGAAAAGATCCTAGGAGAAATAAGGTAGAATATGGCTTCTTGTACAGACTTGATTCTTGGTCTCCAGGAGGAACTCATCCGCCCCATCTGAAGGGAGTACCTCACAAACTGCCCCACCCCCACCCCCCAGTGTCCATTGAGTATGGCCACAGTTTTTGTCAGAGTTGAGTTCCTAGGAGCTGTCAGGAAGCTTTTCTCTTTTTCTACTGTTCAGAATGCAGGAGTGTCTCTCAGCTAAGGCATTTCTGACTCAATGTGTGTCTTGGGAAAATGGCAACCATTGCCAAAAACCTAAGACCTCACTGCTTGAAGAACCCTGAAGGATATGGCAAATACGAGGTACATCAGAACAGAAGCTGTTCTGTACGCCCAACCTGTGTGTCCTGTTATCAGTCCCAGGAGCATGAGACTCACATACTCTATTGTATTCATGAGGCTGCTGAGGACTTCAGGGGCAAACTCCAACAAACTCTGAATGATTTGTGGAGGAAAACTGAGAAAGTTGTACAAAAGATGGCAAATGAGAAGGTTTTACTTAAAATGTTAGAGGAGGAGATAGAGACTCAAAGGAAAAATATATTGTCTGAATTCCAGAAAGCACAACAGTTCCTTGGTGAGGTGGAGAGAGAGCATCTATCAATTGTGCAAACACAAGGGAGAGCCAATTTGGATGGCCTGAAGAAGAGAACTGAGGAACTATAAAAGTAGAATCAAGAATTAAGGAAAAGAATCCCAGAGTCAGAGGGGAAATGTGAGAAATCTGATGGAGATTTGCTCCAGAATGTGAGAGGAGTATTAAAAAGGAGTGAATCTGTACTTCATGAGAAAATAGAAAATTTTCACCTAAGGAGGATTGTTTATCCCATCCCTGGAATTATAGAAGCAATTTCCAATTTCAAAGTAGACGTCTCTCTGGATAGTAATATGGCCAATCCAGGTTTCATCATAGCTGAAGATGTGAAAAGTATGATCTATGGAGGGATAGAAGAGACTGTGCCCAACAACAGTGATAGATTTGGAGATCCGGTCCTTCTTCTTGGTACTTAGTCCTTCATCTCAAAGAGATGTTCTTGGGAGGTGAAGGTGACAGCTCACAGTGACTAGTGTGTTGGTGTCTGTAAAATATCACTCCAACTGGGAAGCTACTTTGCACTTATGACTCTACCTGAGAACAAGAGCTACTATTTTTATGCTATATCTGAGAACCATACTTATTGAAAAATCCATGTGAAATACCTCCAGCTCAGTGAGTTAAGTGTAAAGGTGGGAATTTTCCTTGACTATGTTCATGGAGAGCTATCATTTTATCATGTGAAAGAAAGATATTTTATTTATACTTTCTCTACCACTTCATTCTCAGGACCCCCCAGGCCTTATTCTCTCTTTCTAAGAAAGTTCTGATGAATGATCGCCCTCTAATAGTCTGCTTCTAATTGAGAGCTATCAAGGAATAAGGCCAAATGGCCTTCAGCACTTTCCTTCACAATTCCTTGTGTACTTTGCTATATGGAAGTAATTCTACCTGTTTGCCCAGTTAAAGATTGTAGGTATTCCTCTACCACATCTATAATACTCACTGACTTTGGTCCAACATCGTTGTGAATTTTCCCCCATTAATTTATAAAAAGAAAAATCATAAAATTTTAATGCTGGAAGCTTCCTGAGAGGATCCAGTGTGATCCAAATATGCAAATAATGTAACAACATAACTTTAGAGTGGTAAAAATGATTAACCTGCCGTAATTACATTTCCTAAGCCCTTCTCCCTCCCTCTAACTAAATTATAATGTATTTATATTGCATGAATTTTGTATTGACTTAATTTTATATATATGCTTTCTTTGTATCCCAGTAGAACGTAAGACCAGGGACTTTTTCCTTTTTGCATCTATATTCCCAGAACCTAAATGGTCCTTAATAAGTGTTTGTTGAGTTGGAAAAAAGAAAAGGCAATGTCACTTTAATGGTAGATAAAATTAATACTGGTGAATAAATATACAGAAATACAAGTGTTTCCACTTATCTATGTGTTTGCTGATATATTGGACCATATAGTAGTAAGCAAGGTCTTTTTCTCTTTTTTTAGGCATTTTTTTTTTATTTTAAAGTACTGTCACCAAAATAATGATTTCTATCATTATCAGTATTAGGTAACAGTTTCATAATTTGAGGCATGCTTGTGTCATCTATATTTAATTGAAATATTTTACTTCTCCTATAAATTGCATGCTGCTTTCATCAGGTCCTTGAAAACTGCGCAATTGCATTGAAAGAAAATCTTTAAGTAGTGCAATGGAGCATGTGCCTTCAAGGTCTAGTAAGTGGATCATAAGGAAGTGATCAAAGTTGGCTCTGTATAAGCCTATATTCTAGGTAATCATGTAAGTTTTGAGTTGGAAGGACTTCAGGTATAATCTAACACAATCACTTCATTTTACAGAAGAAAAGACTGAGACTTAGGGCAAGCATTTTGCCCAAAGTTTCATTATAGCTCATTAGCCTTAGTTAGGATTTTGGAAATACCAATTAAAGAAAAGATACCTTGCACGGGAAGGTAGCTAGGTGGCACAGGAGATAGAGTACCAAGCCGGGAGTCAGGAAGGTTCATCTTTTCCAGTTCAGATCTAGCCTCAGATATTAGCTGGACAAGTCACTTAACCTAACTTTCCTTTCTTTACCCATCCATAAAATGGCAAACCATTCCAGTATCTCTGCCAAGAAAACCCCAAATGGGGTCACAAAGAGTCAGATATGGTCGAAAACGTCTGAACAACAATGAAATCTTGTAGTGGAAGTCAAAACAGAAGATTGGGGGAATCAGGCATTTTGAAACCCAAAGTGATGGAGAAGCTTATTTCCAGGAATCAGAAGACTGAAAGTTAAAGAAGCTAAATCCAAATCATATTTGCTTGTTGCGAATGTTTTCGTGTAATTTCTTGCATAAATGTTCTGTACTTTTGACAGGGGTAGAAGAGAATAGATGAAAAGTAAAAAGTATATACTCCCAGTGTATAACCTAGTATAGTGCTTTGTGCAATGACATTCCAGTTCAAAAGCTTTTGAGAATTTATTGTAAGGTCTGTATTCAAGTATTACTTTCTAGAACATCCCTGAGGAAGAATTACCTGACTAAGAAGGAGAGATATTGATTTTGGCCTTGACTAGGTCTCATCCTCTTCTATCCTCAAATTCCTGACCCTCACCCCAACACATTCCTTTGGCCAGGAGAGGACCTTTCAAGGTTCAAGAGGTCTGAGAGATTTTAGACGCCCTGCTACTGTCCTAGGAATATCCTCAGATTAGCAATCTGCTGTCTTTACATTAGCAACCAAGGAAGATGAACTCAGATCCATGATGCTTGAAAGGAACTTCATAAGTAAGCAAACCCCAAATGGGAGAAAAGGACTGGTGGCAACAAGGATCCGTGAGTCCTTTGCCATATGTGCTCTATATGCTTGTAGGAGAGTGCGTCACATACTTTGGGGGGAGTATTTTTTGTATAAATTCTTATTATTGTAGCACCTTAATAAATAACTTCTCTAAAAGCTTCCTAAGACTGGTTTACTAAAGCATATTCAACTGATAATCTTGGGGGCAAGTTCACTGTTGTAGGCTCAAGGCAGTGGCTTCAGAGAATACTGAGAATCCTTTAGGCAGCAGTACCAGAGAATCCCTGATCCTTCAGGAGTTCTCTCAGAATGCTTAGAGCAAGGAGTAACCAAATTCTGGGAATCTGAATCGTTAGTAGGATTAGGAGTTGGGATGATAAGAATTGATATGCAATTTATATGAAGTACAGTCTTTTCTATTCCTTTTTTAATTTGGGGCCCAACATTCACTATATGTTCACACATACATCTTGCCCATCAGTGTATGCATATATACATGTATATTTACACATACATAATATAGTATACATATGTATATGACACATGTATATGTATGTACATACAAATGTGTATATGTGTATATAGAGACAGAGGCAGATATAGACCCAGAGAAACTATGTAGGTTAACCACCAGGCTTCAGACTGAAATTGGGGGCTACAATCTAATTTATTCTTCATGGCGTCAAAGAATTTTCAGGATTCTTGCAGGAATTCCATGACCCACCTTGGACAAAAGACTTTAAGGTTTACTTTTGCTCTATGGAATTAAATACTTAAAAAAACACCCATAATCAATACGCAATTAAAATAGTTGAATCTTGCATTTTCTACATCTCTTTTGTCATTTGTGTGATGGCAAAGAAGTTTTCTACTATAGAATATATGTCATAAAGTGAGCAATTAGTGATCTTCATCTACACGGATTTTCCAGTGGAGATTGTCACGCTAAGTTTCTTTGACTTTCAGGATGTTCTGTAAGATTTGGGGGCCTGATGAGGCCAGCATGATGTCATTCACAAATAGGAGCTTCTGGAAGACCTCAAAACTCATAGGTAATCCCTTTTCAGTCTCATCCCTGCATTGAACCTTTTCCATGACAGTAGCAATATACTTGTGTTACACCGCATTGCATTATACACAGATCTCTATTTTTTGCCTTACCTGATGTTGGTGTCCAGAGGTTGTCAAATGATACTGATGGGGTGCTTGGGTGCATGTGCTTGGGCCCAAATTCCAAAACCGAATTTCTCTTTAAAAATCACAATTGTCCTTAGTCTCAAAACACCATCCCAGGAAATTTCTCCCCAGCCCAAGGATGCAGCCTGCCCCAGCAACAACCATTATCTCCCTTCCTGATACTGCAACCAGCTGCATCTATAGAACTTATTAGTCTGAACCAGTTGTGTATTGGCTGAATGGGCTGTGTATTGGGTCATAACAGCATTTACTGCTCACTGACTGATATGTATCCTAGACTTAGACATACATATACTTTCTTACATTTATCTTGTCTAACAAGACATTGATGGAAACAGTCTGGTATTCCTTAGTCAGTCCTATTAGTTGACTTAGTGAAATTTCAGGGATAAAGCCACTGGTAACGCCCCTTGGGCTATTTCCCAATGAATACTGGGTAAAATACCTGCACAATAGATACCAAAGTGCATGTCCCTTTAAGATCTAACCACTCCTTAACCCCTCCCTAATTCCACCCTGAATCACCTAATTAGCATATTTGGCACATATGATACTTTAGAATATCCTATATAAACTTTTCCTGTACCCCTCTAAGGTTGCAAGTTCCCTAGGAACTCTTACCTGCTGAAAAATGTAATAAATCTTTACCTTGACCTCAACAATGCTTGAATCTGTGAATTCTTCTCCAGATGGCCCATGCAGGGAAATCCAATCTTTCAGTTCCTGTACCCCTACCCCCTTCCAGCCCTCATCAATAGTATATATGTTGCCATATCATATAAGGAATTTTGAATAATTTTGATATTTAGGGTTTTGAGAGCTGATTGGAATTCTGGGATTTTTATTAAGAGGAATAAGCAGCAGTCTCTTTCTTCCCTTAGAGAATTTGGACTGTAATAATCTCTTAGCTAAAAGGTAGAATTGAGACATGACTAGTAATTTTGAAAATGATACATACAATTTGTGAGTGAACAGAATTAATGACAAGATCTATGACTGCATGAGTGGAATAGCAGGTGTGGTAAGGGAAACGGTATCCTCAGCCTCAGCAAGGAGTTAATGAGTTGAGCTGGACAGTATGAGGACGGTAAGTGAAAGGAGAGCTGAGCTGTTGTAGATAAGTGCCATAAATGGGCTATATGATCCTTTCAGGCATTTCAGAAGAAAGAACTTAGAATGGAACTGGGGGCAATAATTCAATGCCTTCTTTAAGGACTGAAGGAAGTTTCAAGATTCCTGCAGGGACTCCATGGACCACCATAGAGGCAAGACTTTAAAATAATCTTTTGTTCTAAGGAATTAAATGCTTTGAAAACATAATCAACAAGGAATTATCATAGTAGATTCATATTTTCTACATATTTTAGCTAATTTTGTGATGGTAAAGATGTGATCTACTGTGGAATATTTCTTGTGAAAACCTGTCAGTTCTTTACTCTCATCAAAAAGAAGGTCTTTGATCTGTGTGCAGATTATTCTTATAAAATACTTAATATATAGGAAAACATAGTTCAGTGATTTGTATTCCCTTCTCACTTTTTGGGGTTATTAATAAAGTACAGATTTCCCCCTATACTCTTAGTGTCTTCACCTATTTTATAACTTATGAATTTATCTCAATCCTCTATGTTTATTTAATTCAATCTTTGTTAATAATTTCTATTTTTCATCTATTTTTACTCTTCTTCCATTTTCTTTCTTAAATAACTTTGGGATGAACAATTTATTTCTCAGAAAACTTTAAACACATTTTAATCCTCCATTGCTTTCCTCTTTTTTATGAAGCTATGCTTTTTCTTGATTTTCCATGGGCCTCTTTTATCCAATTTTACAAATTAGATTACATTCTAAATTGGTAATATCCTTAGCTTTCGTATCTCTCCACTAGACAAATAAATCAACTGTGTACTTTTGGTCACCTTGTTGTAGCAATTGCTTTACATTTTTTAAACCTTCATACGAAATTAGTGAAGTCTCTGTCTATATCTCTCCATCCATAGCTGATTATCCTTAATACATGGTCTCAACAGGGTAAGAATGAGAAGTTTTAATATCATTTTCTCATATTTATTATTTGTTATCTTTATACAGAGTCAGACTTTTGCTCTAGAAAGTTGATGGTTAGACTTCTGATTCAGGAATGATCCTTCACATCAAGAATGAATTGTTTCCTGTGTATTAAACATATAAAGCATTTTAATTTTGTGATATTGTTTGTTGCTTGCCATTTCTAATGCCTTCTTATTCTTTTCTTGTAGAAAGTACTCACGATGTGTGTGTGTGTATGTATATATATAATATATGTATATATTATATATATATAATATGAACCTTCCATATAATCAATTAGTCTTTGTCTTCCCTCATTCTCACCTTTATTTTCTAATAGATTTCTCATTATTCTTATCCGTTCCTAAGTTGGTTCTTTATACTTAGCTAAGCTTGTTCTAAGAAAGCAGATTTGATATATTGCCAGAAAATAGTCAAAGACCTTTCAGTAAAGATCCAGAGTTCAACCATGCCTGACACAGTCACCTCCACAGCATGATAAAGCATAAGGATAGGAGTTTATTGAATTTTTTTATTATATTACATGGAAAATACGTTATTCTTTGTGGGGCAACTGGTTAGACTGGAGCTGTGTTTTAATCATTCAATCATGTGTTGGCACAAAGATGGGTGACAAACAATATGCCATCCTGTTACACACTGGATTCTGTTAGAACTTGTAGTCCATGGCAATGATATCTATTTAATTTCCTTTGTGCTTTTTGTTTGTTTTTAGAATTTTTAAGTGCACCTAAAAAAAATAATTAAAAATATTTTTGCCAACAAATCCTACCCTTTAGAATCCTATCTATGTAATTTATCTGACATGATTTTTTGCTGAAAATATCTAGACAGTTATCTCTCTGATCCATTCCCACTTTAATAAGAAAGAATTCACTGGAACATAATGTACTAGAGCAATTATATCTTCCAAATCTAAGCAGTAAACTATGAAATTGGCTTAAAATGTTCCTGTTTATTTCATTATTGCATGGTAAAGGGAAACAAAATGAGGTTGCCATATGTAATGTAATGATAATGAAAAATTCAATATGGGCTTAGGGGATAAAGTATATATTTGACTAATTGGAAGAAAAATTATGAATTTAGAGTTCAGAATTATTTGTCTTAGGCATGGATTCCAAGTACTTACTTATTAGACCCTAGAAGAGTAAGTTCCCCCCCACATTAAAAAAAAATCATATCATTATTATAATCCAGCAGCAAGAGCACTGATTAATGACATGTTTTGACTAAGTTATTGTTCATCCTTGGTTTTGAAGAGGACTGATGACATTACAGGTGATGTCTTGATTTGTGTAAGAATTGAATTTAAGTGAAGTAGAGTTGCACATAGTTACCAGCCTTATTTTTCCAAAGTCATCAAAAATCCTCAGTCATCAAACTCAACAGAGGTTGAGACAAGTGACCATGGCTCAGGATACAATGGATGACCTTGGTGTCTTTGATGTCTAGTCAACTTGACTAAGCAATATTGACATCATCGGTGGCATTTATGTTAAATGGAAAATGGTTGCCTTTCCATGTCTAATTTTTGATTAGAAATAAAATTAAGACTTGGTATAAAACACTGACAGTATAGCAAGAGAGATGGTCAGGTATGAGATGTAAGTCGAAATAAGAATGTGTTGGTCTATAAGTCCATATCCAGAGAAGATCAATGCTTTGAGTATTCCTGTATATCAATGGCTTTTCTTCAATTTTTCCACCTCTTTCTGTAGAAAACTCATCCAATAAGCATTTATTAAATGATTATTATTTGCTAAGTATTGTTAGGCACAAAACATAAAATCAGTTTTTTTATTCAAAGAATTTATTTTATATTGGTTATAGAAATGCAATTTAGGGAAGGAAGAGTCAATTTCTGCAGATTGTAATTGAGAAATATGTAAACATATATGTTTTATACACATAATTTAATTCAAGTCCCAGATTTTTCCATAACTAGCTGCTAACTAATGATTGGTTTGGATAATTAAGATTCTCCCAGGGTGGGAAAATTAAGGTTACTGGTAAAGAATTCTCTTTATTTTATACATAGACAATCATCATAATAATATCTCTTTATCAGAAGTCACAGTTTAACATTTTGGGCTTTGGACTAGATATATATAGCTAGGTCCCAATTAGTGTAGTCAGTCCTGTGAAATAGTAGCATTATTTGAATTCACCCTGTATATTTCCTTTGGACTGTAACCAATGACCATATTTTACAGAATTGTAACTTTGAAAAGTAAAAATTCAAATGCACATGACAACTTCATGGAATTCATTATTAGCATTAATTGAGACCTAGCTATACTTGAGAAAGTTATGGTTTAATGACACAACATTAATTCACATTAGCTTTTGAATCTGGTTGAGTGAGAAGAAACTTCAAACTATCTGATTAGTTTTTCTAATCAACAGCAAGCTTTGGCTGTGGAGGCTTTATCAGGAGGTACTGATGACTAATTCTGGTTTTGCCCTACAACTTCCTTCAACACCTGGGCCTTCTTATCCTGGAAGAATCTCTTCTTTCTTAAGCCCACTCATAGATTATGTCTCCACAAGGCTTGCCTTCCCTTCTTCTTTTGGTGAATTCCTCCTGGGGCCTCCATTTTTTTGGAGGGGCCTATGATGCCTTTCCTTCACTCCCCTATCATCCCTATTCCTGATTTCCTCTGAACTTTCATGCTGTATACCATGTTGGGTACTTTCATTCCAGTGCTGTGCAGGAGGCAGCTTGTACTGAGTTGACGCAGCTGATTATTAAATTTTCAGTGTGAGCATTTCTGCCTTGGAAATTGGCTCGTACTACAAATAGAGCTAACCTTTTTATGTTATTATACAGACTTAAGAAAATGCTAATAATTCAGATTAAGCTAAAAAATATGGAATGTATCCTTTTTCTAATAGAGGCTGGTGTTAAACATTTACCAGCACACCTCTGCTTCCTTCCTTGCCTTCTTCTAATTTTCAGTTCCCTTTTATGTATTGTCTTTCCCTATTAGAAAGAAAACTCCTTGAAGGCAGAGACCTTTTTTCTTTTTACTTTTATTTGTATTCCTAATGTTTAGCACAGTGACTGGCATATAATATTCCTAATAAACCCCTTTTCTTTTCCTTCCTTTTACTGAAAATAATCACAATTTTATGACAAAGTCCAGTGTTTCTTTGTTCATTAATTTGGAAGAAACTTGGCATATAGCATCCTCTTCACAGAGTTCTTTATGTTTTTTAATTTTAGGTATAATTGCAGTCATATATGCTGCCAGCAGTGTAATAACCAAGTGAAATACATTCTGACTGGCATCTATAATGGCAATATAATACACTTATTAGAACTAGTGAAGGAGAATAAATATTGACCATAGAGTCATTGCTTTAAAAGGTATATAGTGTGTATTTTACATTGTGTGGATAGGGTGTTGTAACTGAAAAGTCCCCAAGTAGGAAGTGTAAAAGCATAATGAAAGGGGGCATTAACAATGCTATATTGATAGGCTGCATATGCTTAGATCCAAGTTCTAAAATCACATTTCTCTCTAACCCCAAAACACTATCCCAGGCAGTTTCTCCCCAGTCCAAAGACACAGTCTGCTCCAGCAAAACTTTCATCTCTTTTCCTGGTACAGTAGCCAGCTGCACCAATAGAATTTATTAGTTTGAACCAGATGTGTACTGGTTGTATAACTGGTCATAATCACTTTTACTGCTCACTGAACAATCATATGTATCCTAAACTTAGACATAGGTACACTCCCTTACATTTATTTTGTCTAAAAAGACAGTGATGGAAGCAGCCTGGTATCCCTTAGTCAGTCCTGACTATTAGTTGACTTAGTGATGGTTCAGGTCTAAAACCACACCTCCACATAGGAAACCCTTGGGCTATTTCCCCGTGAACTCTGCGCAGAAGACACTAAAAGTGAATGTTCCTTTAAGAATCAACCATTTATTAACCACTCCCCAATCCCGCCCTGAGTCATCTAGTTAGCATATTTGGCATGTTTTACTTTAGAATATCCTATATAAACTTTACCTGTACCCTTCTAAGGTTGCAGCTTCTCTAAGAATTGTTGCCCTCTAAAAAGCATAATAAATCTTTACCACCTTGACCTTGAGTCTGTGGATTCTTTTCTAGACAGCCCATGAAGGGAATTCCAGTCTTGGCATTCCTGTACCTCCAGCCATCATCAATATGAATATGATGAATGTCTAAATTGAGAAATGTATCTTTTAAAAAATGGAATAATACTCAAATTATGATTTTTAGTATTTGAACATGATGAATTAGGTTTTTGTCTTCAATGTTCGATGCTTTGTGAATGCACTCTTTGTACCATACTGACCATTTCACTTCAAGAAATATGTAACTGTGAGGAGAGAGTGGGAAAGGAGTTTCTGAGAAGGAACATAAGCTCTCAAGATCATGAGTCAGGAAGCTGATTGTTTACAGCATGTGGCTAACTTCCCCCATGGTCCTATGGGCACATGGCAGTGATGGTTTGGGAGTACAGGTGGCTATGGCTTATATTTGATTATTGTTGCTGGGAAGATTCACTACGTCTGAGTGGAAAGGAGACTTTAGGTGATGTTAATCAGTAGGTGGCCTGGACTGGGGGTGCGGTGGGGGTGAGCAAGGGGGCATCACCACAAGAACATTGTGATTAGTGATGTTTACTAACCTTACCTACCTAAATTAGATGATGCTTACCAAAATGATAATTGAGTAACCAATCATTCCCAGCCCTAAATGCAGCTGCTCAAACTAATTGTTGAGTACATAGGAACTTCTAAGTATATAGTAAGGTCAATCAATGGTCAGACATGGAGTCACTTTTGTCAGCTAGGATCTAGCAATAGGGAAATCTTTACCATAACAGAGTTGGAAAAAATCCATAGAAAGGCAATAAAATTCAGTTTTAGTGGGAAAAATTATTAATCACTAGAGACTATTACATTTAAAATTACATACAAATTTTTCTCTTTGATATTCTTCCAGACATCAAAAATTATCAAGAGAAATGATTATTAATAGCCAATAATTTGGGGAGATCTGGAGTTTTCCCCTTCTTTTAAAGTCCTAATTTTAAAAATCAAAAAATTCAGTCTCTTGAGTGACATTACTGATAATGAGAATAAATTAAGTTCTCCATCTGACCCAGCCCAAACCATGTAAGAAATCTTTAACATTAGATGAATTCCATTCAATCAAGGTTGGGTGGAGACAGATCCTTTTGTCTTGGTAACCCAAGGCTGTGAGTGGTCTAAGTAAAGAGATAGCTTCTCTGTCCAAGAGTGAGGTGAGGTTACTTTCAGTGTCTCCTTTTAATATATTTCACTTCCTATTGGGTTAACCAATCAGAGTTGATCTCCACTCCTTTTCCAAAGAACATATAAGAGCCTGTCCCCTGGATTATCTTTGGTCTAAGAGAGATGGCCAAATGACTGTCCTTTTATTAAGCTGCTAGCATAATTAATAAAATGATTAAATTGTCCAGAAATGATGTCTCTCAAAATCCTTTTAAATGCCACAATTATGGTTAAGCACAAAGGGATTAGAGTTTTGCACTACAGATTCTTACCAAGTAACACCCCTGTATTGGACCAATATGAAGAATGAGAATTCTCCATTAAGACTCTGGCCTGTGTTATGACTCTCCCTTTGACCAGTAAGCGAGTTTTGTCTGGGTAAGGTTATATATCTATCTCTTTTTAATGATGCAGCTCTGTAATTTTCACTCTCAACAGCACAGGAATTATTAGTAGATTTTGGTGAGGTCTACTGATAAAACCTTTTCAAACCAGATTAGTCGGGGTATATATCTGTTATATTGAGTATACACAAATTGTTCAAAGTCTCTGCTAAAGATCTGGCAGATAAGTGGCCGTATGGGAAGTCCAGAGTTCATTTAGGAAGCATGGTCTGGGCACTCCAGTCCTATTTCTTAAATGGTTTTGACCTAGAAGCTCTTTGCAGGTAAAAATTCCATTAAAATGAAACAGGCAAGCTGAAAGAATACCAACTTTTAAAAAAAAATGGTATCTTCAGGAGCAAATTAAGAGGGAGCAAATTAGGTTAAAATTCTGCCCAAGAGGAATTAGTCCTCTTATGGTTTTCTGCCAGAGGCATGTTAAAGAAATTCGGCTAAATTTGGCTAAATGAGCAGAAGCAAGATAGGTAAGTAAAAAAAGCAGGGCGAAAGACTTTCCCAAGCAAGTAATTTTTAATCTAGATTTTGAATTCTCAGTCACTAAGGCTCTGTTTAGTTTGTCTCTGTGTCTGTGAGCTAAGATTAGCTTGTTAAGTAAGGGAACTAGAAAAGTCAGCTGAGACTCTCCCAGAAGTTAGTTTGGGAGATAAAATCAGAGAAGGGATTTCTCTCTGAGAAAAAAAATGCCATTTTATTTTTCTTTGGTGTGGCTTTAACTGCAGCTCCAAGCTGACAACATCTGAGATCAAGCAGCCCATAGCTTGGCTGTAGCTTGGAAGGGCAGTTCTTAGAAGCAAATGCACCAATGATTGATTAATTAATTAATGAGTCACTTAAACCCATATTTATAATGTTTAAAATAAATCTAAAGAATTGTCTTTGTCCCCTCCCTCCATTTATATCATAGCCTTAATACAATTATTTTAGGATTTCAGTAATTTGTTTAAAATGTATATTAACATTGTAAAGGCTATTTTTTATAAGTAATGTTGGTAAAAATTTTGAGAGAAATACAGCTGTCTTTATCTGTAAATTATTCAGTTAACTCTTTTCAAATTCTAAAAGGACAGGACAAAATGGAAGGTGAATATGACTTTTAATTTGGAATTTGGAGAAAATGCTTCTGTCAAGTAGGCAGTCTACTTTTTGAAAGTAATGTTTTAGGAGTCAAAATGGGCTCTAACCCCTCTTGTTCTACTTGTCAGTTTTTGTTATGGAGGTAATGAGGAATGCATGACCCTTGCCCTTTTTCCAAACTGAATTTGGGTGCCTATTTCTTGAGGGAGCAGATAGAAATGTTGAGGTTCAGGGTCATCCCAAAATGGTGAGGTGAATGACGTATGCGTGGCAGGGTCTTCTCAAAAGAATTTACTCAGGCTGACTCCAAGTAAAGGGTAACACAAGAAGGCTCCTCCACCCCTTAACTAATGGAAAACTTAAGGGGGGACTCCATCTGTGGGGTGGTAGGAGCTCCTCAAGGGAGACAGCAGTTCCAAGAGACAGTCCCTGCCCCCATAACCCCCTGGGAGATGGCCACTAGCCCAGAGAATGTAGGAATTCTTAGAGAGGAAAGCATGTTATAGGTGCAGAGATCAGGCAATCAGGAACAGAAAAATGGATAGGAAGATGAGGTAGCCAGGGACACAAAGATAGGAGGGTGGGAGTAGTTTAGAGTTTCCAGGATATCTGGGCATATCATTATTCCATTGTTGAGTCCACTTTCCCAGAGTAGATCAGCCTACTGGAATCTCATCATCTCCTAAAGTGTCTTTAAGTATTACTTGAGATAATGGTCTTCTCATTGACCAATCTATTTGAATCTCATCATCTTCTCCCTCAAGAAGTAGGCACCTAGGGGGAGGAGCCAAGATGGTGGAGTAGAAAGACTCACATATGCTAGCTCCGAACCCACAGCCCACAAATTTCCTGTAAAAAGAACTCCCCACAAATTCTGGAGCAGTGCAAGCCACGCAGCAACGCAGTGGAGGAGATTTCCGTTCCAGAGAGCCCTGAAAAACCGACCCCAAAAGTCCGTTGCACACTGGACAGCAGAGCCCAGCCCTGTCTTGCCCTGGTTGTGCGGCCCCAGAGGAGCAGATTCGAGCAGGCTTCAGGGACAGAATCTCCGGCGGCCACGAAGGTCCCTCCACCCACAGGCTCTACAGGTCAGTGAGACAGCCTTCTGGACTGGCCGAGAGGGGAGCGGGCTGTCTCCGTGGGTCGGGCCCCCTCGGGAGGAAGCCGCAGGGGAGGTGGCAGACAGGGGCTCCCAAAGCAGGAGGGAGCTCAGGGCCATTACTGAAGTTCTCTGCATAAACCTCCTGAGGGAACTGAGCCTGGGAGGCGGCCCTGCCCCCACCTGAGCACCAGAACTTAAGCTCACATTGAATAGCAGCCGCACCTGCCACTGAAAGCCCTGAGGCTGGGGAGCAGCATTTGAATCTCAGACCCCAAGCACTAGCTGGGTGGATCTAGGTGGGGGTGGAGAGGAATCTCAGAAGTCAAGTAACTGGCTGGGAAAATGCCCAGAAAAGGGAAGAAAAATAAGACCATAGAAGGCTACTTTCTTGGTGAACAGATGTTTCCTGCTTTCATTTCTGACGAGGAGGAAAAATGCTTACCATCAGGGAAAGTCATAGAAGTCAAGGCCTCTGTATCCCAAACATCCGAAATAGATATCCAATGGGTTCAGGCCATGGAAGAGCTCAAAAAGGATTTTGAAAATCAAGTTAGACAGGGGGAGGAAAAACTGGGAAGAGAAATGAGAGAGATGCAAGAAAAGCATGAAAAACGGGTCAATACCCTGCTAAAGGAGACCCAGAAAAATGCTGAAGAAAATAACACCTTGAAAAATAGGCTAACTCAATTGGTAAAACAGGTTCAAAAAGCCAATGAGGAGAAGAATGCTTTCAAAAACAGAATTAGCCAAATGGAAATAAAAGGTTCAAAAGGGATCAAAGGGCATGGAATATGATATTCCAGAAGTCAAAGGAACTAGGACTAAAACCAAAATCACCTACCCAGCAAAACTGAGTATAATACTTCAGGGGAAAATATGGTCTTTCAATGAAATAGAGGACTTTCAAGCATTCTTGATGAAAAGACCAGAGCTGAAAAGAAAATTTGACCTTCAAACACAAGAATGAGAAGAAGCATGAAAAACCAAACAGCAAAGAGGAGTCATAAGGGATTTACCAAAGGTGAACTGTTTACATTCCTACATAGAAAGACAATATTTGTAACTCTTAAAACTTTTCAGTATCTGGGTAGTTGGTGGGACTACACACACACACACACGTACACATGTGCATGCGCACACAGAGACAGAGAGCACAGAGTGAACTGAATAGGATGGGATCATATCTTAAAAGAAATTAATTTAAACGGTGAGAGAGAAATGTAGTGGGAGGAGAGACGATGAAATGGAATGGAGTAAATTATCTCTCATTCAAGAGGCAAATAGGAGACTTTTTAGTGGAGGGAAAAAGAGGAGAGCTGAGAAAAAAACATGAAGTTTACTCTCAGCACATTCGACTAAAGGAAGGAATAAAATGCACACTCCTTTTGGTATGAAAACCTATCTTACAATACAGGAAAGTGGGGGAGAAGGAGATAAGCAGGGTGGGGGGGGATGATGGAAGGGAGGGCAATGGGAGGAGGGAGCAATTTGAAGTCAACACTCTTGGGGAGGGACAGGATCAAAAGACAGAATAGAAACAACGGGGAGCAAGATAGGATGGAGGGAAATATAGTTAATCTTATACAACACAACTATTATGGAAGTCATTTGCAAAACAACACAGATATGGCCTATATTGAATTGCCTGCCTTCCCAAAAGGAATGGGTGGGAAGGGAGGGATAGGGAGAAGTTGGAACTCAAAGTTTTAGGAAACAACTGTTGAGTATTGTTGTTGCTACTAGGAAGTAAGAAATACAGTTAAGGGGGAATAGAAAGTTATCTGGCCCTACAGGACAAAAGAGAAGATGGGGACAAGAGAAGGGAGGGAGGATAGAAGGGAGGGCAGATTAGTGATAGGAGAAATTAGAATGCTTGATGTATTGGGGTGCGGGGAAGGGGACAAATGTTTTTGTGAAAATGAATGTGAAAAGTTAAATAAATACATTTATATTAAAAAACAAAAGAAGTAGGCACCCACATTCATTTGTGAAAAGGAGCAAGGGTCCTGCATTCCTCATCAAGAGGGACCCAAATTCATTTGGGGGCAGGAGCAGAGGTCTCATCTTCTGGAGACAAGGGGCATAGAGCTGTCCTTGCCTCAGTGGGTTTGGGGTGGTGGAGGTTGAATGGAACAAGCTATAGTCCACATCCAGTGGATGAAGGGTGGCTGTGGGCTGGTGTCCCAATAGGGTCATCTGAAATTTGATTGAGGCTAGCCTGGAGGACACACACTTGGCTGGAAATTTCAAATGGCAAGTTCTGAAAATCAAAAGCAACAAGACAATAGGAAAACGAGGTTGAGGTTCCAGGAATCCCAGCTCTATTATGCAGAGGGGAGTAGCTTGCTGTGTACTTCTTTCACCCATTGTGCTTTTTCCAGAATGTTCCCAACTCATGTCTCTATCTGGTTTGAATTATTGATATAAACACAGCATGATTAATGTGTTAACAAGAGTTCTCCTCTTTTATAACTGTGAACAAGAAGGGCTTGAAACACTTGGAGTCCTCCATTTTAATTCTTCCTAGCTTTTTATAACTTTGTCTCTTGACTTTCAAATCAAGAAACCAATGTCTCATTAAAACCCTACTTTCCCAAACTATGGAGTTAATTTCAACCCAGGGAATTCTCTTCATTAATTTACATAAACCTGTATTGGCTATTCCTAGTCCCAATATAGGAAGAAGCTTGTGGAAAAATACCAGACTGCTTCCAGCCTTGGGTTATTTAGATAAAAGAATCTGTCTCTACCCAAGTTCAAGTAGAACATAATGGGCTTCCTTACTTTTGATTAAATTACTTGCAAACTTGGGTGGAGGCTGGATCTTATTATAGTTCTAATATCAATCTATTATTTAATAAATTTAATATTGTGCCTACAAAACTTCTAGGTTTTTGAAATTTTCTATAAAAGAGTAAAGACATAATAAATAAGGGAATAATCTTCCTTAACTTCCAGGCAAAAATTACGTAGGTGGCCAATTGCATTGGATCAGGTTTAAAATCAGGCAGATAGTGATGAGGTCAGTGAACCATTGTGTTGAAGTTTGGGGTCCTCGGGATGCCAAAATACTGACACACCAGGTCCTGTTGAAGGAATTCCACTCAAGCCTTCTTTCAGCCAAAGTAGAACAAAGGTTGTTAAAGATTTGCCATATTGGGTGGACTCTTAAGAAGCCCAACCATTTGTGATGCTTGTATTGACAAAGGGACCAGATGGAATGTTAGACAGAGTTAGAGCTGGATTGAATCTGAGTGCCTTCATGGAAGCAAGATGGAACTTATATACAGAAAGATTGTGGGAGGGATCTGGGGGTGGTCTAGTAATCTGGGAGAAGGGGTCTAAGATGGATATTGATGGGACTGGGGTCACTAGTGATGTAATCAAGGATGGGTGGGGAAACAGCTGGAGACAATTGGGAAGTATGATAATAGAGAACTGGGAACAGATGATAGAGGATGAGGCTAGGTTAAGGGGTAACAGATTTGAGTATGAAAAGCCAGATTGTGGGAAGATTCACAGAGATCCCCAGAGTCTATACCCTATCATTCCTGCTTCAAACAAAAGGTAGCCAAATTCTTTTGGGGTAAAGGATAAAGGTCTAGTCTTCTGAAAGTGCTTGCTGCTGCAAAGGGGAGTAGAGCTGCCCCTGCCTCTCTATGTCCTGTTAAAGTCATCTGGAAGTTGGCCACTTTGTGGAGGAGACAAATGTGGCAAGGATGTTAGGCAAACAAGGACCAAACAGGCACAAGAGGATTATAGAGAAAAGGCAATTATTCTGGAGGGAATTAAAGATGACTATGGCAAGGCCAAAACATAAAAAGGCACACTTGATAGGGGAGTTTTGGTTGTTTTTTTTTCTATCAGAGATCTCCTTTCTTTCCAAATTGCTCTATGGGCATGTAGAACGTGGAAAGCACATTTTAAGTAAATAAAAACATCAACTGACCTGGGGTCAGGTCCTAAGGAATGGGTTAGGACTTCCAAAACCTGTCCTCTCTTGTCATCAACATACAGAGTGAAAAGCTTTTCTAGATTAGGTTTACCTTTTACAAGTCTCAAAAGCTTTAACCTGGTCTGAGTCAGGGCCTTGAGTATTTAATCATTCCATGGCCTCCCAGATCTTGGGCTTAATTAGATACTAACTTTGATGGGGGAAGACTTTAAGGCCTGGGAGGCAAACAATGGCTGGGGTGGCTGAAGTAGCTCACCCAGGAATTCCTGGATCCCAAACAGTTGGCTGAACTGTCTTCCACACTTTCAAGCCCACATGTGGAGATCTGGTAAACAGAGGGAAAAGGGAGACGGGAGGTTAACTAGAGAAAAATCAGCTTCCCAATTTCACCATCAGGACCCTTCCCAAGAAGGTGACAGGGCAAGAGGAGATGATAAGGAGTGTTTAAACAACACTGGCTGAGGAGGGTGTATCTTTGGAGACATCCCTTAATCTCCCCTTCTATGCCCATGACCCAGACCAGGGGAGGGAGGGGTAGGGTCAGAGTAACTACTTAAAATAGAGAATGTAGCCCCAATTTTATTTATAAATTGGGTAACCTTTCTTTCAACCTCCATATCTACCCAGGGCTCAGCAGGAGAGGTGGAGAAAGTGAGAGTACTGTCAGGCCCCAGGCTTTCTCATCATTCCAAGTCTTGAGAAGACTGGAGGACAAGATACTGGGAAGTGGCTCTACCACTTTTCCAAATTTGGGGACAATCCTTTCTCCAATGTCCCTTCTGATCACTTGGGCATAGTTCCACAGGCGTTGGTTCCTGGGGTTCACTGGGGGATGTAGTGTTGAGGCATAGAAAGCAGGTTTCTCCACTGCCAAGTAGCTGGGCTTTCTCCAATGGGCTGCCTTGGAGGAGTACTCCCTGGGTCTTTTGCTGGCCATGGCAGCAGTGAAGAATTGAGCATGTTCTCTGTCTTTAGCCCTTCCCCTACATTCTTTTTCTTCAGCTGCAACTACATCTCTGTTGTTAAAGACTCCAAAGGCTGTTTCCAGTAATTGAGCTTGAGGGGTCTGGGATCCCATTGCCAATTTCAGCAGTGTCCTCCTAATTATCTGAAGCAGAATGATTAATAAACACAAGCTAAGAATTGCTGCCCCTTCTATAATCAGGACACAAATACATATATTTTTAAGAGCTTCTACTAGCCAGTCTTGAAAAAGGGCAGGGTTTTTCTTTTCTCCCTGTGAGTACTTTCCCTAAGTTTTTGAAAATTGACTTGCTTCTGAAATGCAGTTCTCCAGCTTCCTCACAGGCAAATTACCATGTGGTTTCACTTTCCTTTATCCTCACTTTTTTGATAATCCCATCCTGGGTCACTAGTGGGAACATCAGAACTTCCAGGGGAATATTTTGTGGGGTCATTGCTAGCCAGATGATCCCCAAACGGTTGGGCTTGTTCCCTGATTCTCCTCTTCTCAATGGTACAACAGGTAGAGAAGAGGATATGCAAATCACCCCAAGAAAGCTCAAAATTGCAGGGATAGGCCCCAGTAATGATAGTGGGTAAATCTGAATATCTCCCAGTTTCTCCTTGATCTGAATGAGATCTGAGATAGAGAGTCCCACTAGGTGAGGAAGGTACTTCCCTCAGGGGAAAAAGCCCTGAAGGCCCTGTGAGGATCTGGGCTTGGGAAGAAAGATGGAAATTCCCACTTCTTGTGAGGGAGGGGCTGGTGAATGCTGCCTGAACTAGATTAGGCTTCAAGGCTGGGGATCCTGCCGGCAAGGGGAAAGATCAGCTGGCATCAGAAGAGGAGAAGAGGTCAGAGGGGGAAGATACCCCAGAGACTGTGGTGAGGGTGGGGCCTGAGGCCTGAGTGGGTGTCTCCTCTTAAAAGGGATGCACCACAACCAGACCTGTGGCTGGTGGGGGATTGGGAAGGGGATAAGATGTGGGGAGGTAGGAAGAATGGCTGGGGGGGGTGTGAAGCCCTGGGGCCATAAGAAGAGGGCAATCAAAAATATATGGTTAACCCCCACTGCCCTTTTGTGGGGCTGCTCTAGCTACAATCATCTTACAGTCTTTCCTGAGAACAGGGTTCTTAGAGAGCTTGACAAAGGCCATTATATAGGAAACTTCTATTTTCCTTCTCAGAGGAAGTATAATTCTAACTGCAAGAGAGTACTCATTTTTAAAAGTCCAAAGATGGACCATGCTTCGTGGCCCTCTAGGCAATACTGAGACCAGACAGTGTTGCAAAAGAGCACCAACATTTTCTTGTGAAGTTCTTTAGAGAAACTATTTTTTTTCCAATTTTATAAAACCCAAAGGTGAACTTTTGGGAATTGCAAAGGATTGACTCATTATAGACATGGGAGTTGGAACTCCCTTCCTCTGTAAGGAGGACTTAAGAGTAATCCTCAAAAAACAAACAGAACAAACCAAGGCAAAAAAAAAAAAAACAAAACCAAACCCACAAAAAGGTACCTGAAGCTTTTCCAGTTCCATAGTGCTGAAAAAATTGAAAGAATCTGGCATACACTTCCTGATAGGGCATCTGTCCCTGTCTTCCACACTTCAGGCATTTTGCCCAGGTCCATGGCCTCCAACATAACCACTGGATTGAAAACCTGTCCAATATAGTCTCCTAGCTCTCTGACCTACTGGGACCTGACAGGTCAGACCCAAAAAACCCTTTCCAAGGTACTGGGAGAAAAGGAGAAGAAGATAAGGAAAGAGAGAGGTTTACATGACTTCTAGTCTTGGCTATAGAAGAATTTGAGATTAAGCAGTGTTTCCCCATCAGGGAAACATAATGTTGAGATTTGGAATGCTCAGGATGCCAAAATACCAACATATCAGGTCATGCCAAATGAATTCCAATCAAGGCTTCTTTCAGCCAAAGTAAAACAAAGGTTATTAAGGATTCCCCATATTGGGTTGACTCTTAAGAAGCCTAACTATTTGTTTTGCCAATTAGATATTTTACATTTTCTTCTATATTTTCATTCTTTAGATTCTGTTTGACTGAATCTTGATGTCTCATAGATTCATTAGCTTCTGTTTGCTCATTTCTATCTTTTATCAAATTGTTTTCTTCAGTTAACTTTTGCATCTCCTTTTCCATCTGTCCAATTGTTCCTTTTAAGGAGTTATTTTCAACAGTTTGGTTTTGTACTTCTTTTTCCATTTGTTCAATTTTCCTTTTTAAGGAGTGGTTCTCTTCAGTGAATTCTATTTTTCATATTTTTAAAATCATTGACCAGTTTTTCTTGTATTTCTCTAATTTGAGTTTTAAAATCCTTCTTGGAAGAGAAGGTTTGTTCATATTCCCTTCTGAAGTTTCAGATAGCAGTACAGTCTCAATGCTGATCTCTTTGGTATTTGTGTTTTGGTCCTCGTCCCCACAGAAAGATTCTATGGTCTTTTCTTTTCTGCTTTGCTTTTTACTCATGATAACAACCATTTTCCTGGCTTTTAAGGTATATCTGTCCCACAGTTCTTGTGCCTAAAACTTGAGGCTTTGTGTTTTGTGGCCTCTGTTTTTTTCAGCTAGAAATTAAATGCTGCTGTTTACCTGGTGCTGAGCTGACTAGTGTATGAAAGCAGTGACTGGTTAGGTCTTTTTAGGTTTTCCCTGAAGTTACCCTGGAAGTAGCTCATTAAGTGTGGGGGAAGGGTAGTCTGGACACTGTAGGCTACTCTGCTGAGCTAGAGCATAGCTGATCATCCTACCATGTTGCTGATGCTGTGTACAATGTTTTCTTGTTTCTGTTCATTGCACTTGGTATTAGTTCATATCTTTCCAGTTTTTCTGAAATCTGCTTGTTCATCATTTCTTATTGCACAATAGCATTCATTATATTCATATACCATAGTTTGTTCAGCCATCCCTCAACTGATGGACAATCCCTCAACTTCCAATATATTTTGCCACCACGAAAAGCACTGCTATAAATATTTTTGTATCGTAGGTTCTTTTCTATTTTAAAGATCTCCTTGGAATACAGACCTAGTAATGGCATTGTTAGTGTCAAGGGTTTGTATAGTTTGGTTGCCTTTTGAAGACAGTTCTGAATTATTCTCCAGAACTGTTGGATCACTTCTGCTTACTCCACCATCTTGGCTCCTGGAAGTATTTCAATCAGCAAAGTTCTCTTATAATCTAGATGTTGTTAGATTAAGAATTGTACTCTTAAAAAATGAATGGGCAAGAGTTTTCTGTGTTGTGGAATTGTTTCTGAGTAAATTTTTCCACAGATATGATTGGCTGGCACAAATGGATAGAAGTGGGAATCAAAATGGCAAGTATGAGAAGCTGCTAGCAAGTATAATTTACTAGGTAGAATGTAGAATATGGCAACATAAACAATGTGAACAGGAAACAAAAGGAAAGTTTGGGAAAATTAGAGAGGGCAAGATGAGGGATTTATATTGATTGTATCCTATAGGTAATAAATAGGGAGCCACTGAAATGTTCTGAGAAGAAAGTGACATGGTCAATCTGTCCTTCCAGAATATTATTTTGGCAGTTGTATGAAGGACACACAACTACAAAGAATTCTGATGATATTTCAAAGTCTTATCATGGCATAAAGATAGCCTTGGAGGTTTTCAAGGCTATGCTGGCAAGCTCTGAAATGCTCTGTGATTCTGGAAAGGCATTTGATATGACCCAAATGATATACTAGATCTTGCTTTCCAAGATTCAACCTGTAGACTATTTTCAAGAAACAGACAAGCTAATTATAGTGAAGCTCATTACCAATAGACTAGCAATCAAACAGTGAATTCTTTGGCTCAGGTTCAATTTTGGGGACACACTATTTTGTGGAAACCTATTAGAAAACAAAAAATAGAGACTGGTACTCAGTCCTGTGTGGCATTCTCTTACTTCTGTGTTAATGGTGTCAAAGTAGTAAAAAAATGGGAGCAGAGGGTACTGAGACTCTCAGTTTTTAGACTCTAAATGAATTTAGCGTCTGTAGCAGTCCCTTCTCTCATATAGAATCCCCAGAAATATCCTGGCTTCAAGATATTTTAGGGGTCCATATCCACTTAGAGTTACAGTTCATAAATCCCATTCAAAGAGTTTATTTTTACTAATAAGCCAGAGAATGTAATTATTTCAAAGCAGTCATTTAATTAAATAGCACAGTAAAGAAATATCAACATAATTTTTTCCTCCATAAAACTGAAGCTCATTTTCCATAAATAAAAATGCTATTGGTGGGAGGAAAGGACACATGTATGGAACCTGTGTAACCAAGGCAAGAACCAATATTTTCTGGTCAAATCATAGTACTGTTCTCACTCGGCTTTTTCCTCTGTGGTCTTTGTGTTCAGTGTCTAAGAAGTACATAATCTCCACTGGATACATGGACATAACACACTGTCTCTGCCAACTGATGCATCCTGCTGGTTTAGTGTGGTTGCTACTGGGCAATGCTCTGTTACTCCTATGGGCATAGTCTTCTATTGGTATGAAAAGAGGTGAGAACACCAAAAACTTGAAAATATATCATCGGTCATGACTCCTTTAGGCAGGCAAGTAAGAAAAGAGTATTAACCACTGAACCATATGCCATCTTTGCAAAATCTTATGAGAATGATGTATAACTGTATTGAGAGGATCCTTTAAGAAAGTATAAAAAGTAAACGGGGGGGGGAGACAAGATGGCGGAGAAGAAGGATACATATTTGCAAGCTCCGAACCCACAGCCATAGATTTAATGTAAGAAGAGATCCCCATAAGTTCTGGATCACTGCAGGGGGTGCATAAACATAGTGGAAGAGATTTCCGTTCTAGAGAGCCCTGGAGAGACGTCCCCAGGGTCTGTTGCGCCAAGGAAAGCGAACCCCACCCCAGCGCGGCCCTGGCCGCGGCCCCAGAGAAGCTGATCTGAGCAGGCTTCAGGGATGGAAGCTCCGGTGGCCGGGAAAGTCCCTCCGCCCACAGAAGCTACAGGTCAGTGAGAGAGACGGCTGGCTGGCCGAGGGGAGCGGGGTGTCTCCGTGAAGTGGGCCCCCTCGGGAGGAAGTGGCAGCGGCAGAGGCAGGGGCAGCAGCGGAAGCAGTGGTGGTGGCCCGGGACTCCCCCAGCAGCAGGCAGGATCTTCATTACTGAAAGTCTCTGCATAAACAACCTGAGGGAGCTGAGCCTGGGAGATGGCCCTGCCCCACCCCGCTCCATTACTGAAGGTCTCTGCATAAAGCCCCTGAGGGAACTGAGCCTGGGAGGCGGCCCTGCCCCCACCTGCTCCATCACTGAAGGTCTCTGTATAAAGCCCCTGAGGGAGCTGAGCCTGGGAGGCGGCCCTGCCCCCACCCCAGCACCAGAACTAAAGCTCACATTGATTGGCAGCTGTGTGGCGCGGAAAGCCCATTTGAATCTCAGACCCCAAGCACTAGCTGGGCGGATCTAGGCAGGGGTGGACAGGAATCTCAGAAGTCAAGTAACTATCTGGGAAAATGCCTAGAAAAGGGAAGAAAAATAAGACTATAGAGAGTTTTTTCGAGCAGATGCAAATGATCCTGACATTCAGATCTGATGACGAGGACATATTCTTGCCATCAGGGAAAGACATGGAGGGTGGGGTCTCGGTACTCCAGACATCCCAGGGGGATGTCGGGTGGGCTCAGGCCTTGGAAGAGCTCAAAAAGGATTTTGAAAAGCAAGTTAGACAGGTGGAGGAAAAACTGGGAAGAGAAATGAGAGAGATGCAAGAAAATTATGAAAAATGGGTCAATACCTTGGTAAAGGAGACCCAAAAAAATGCTGAAGAGAATATCACCTTGAAAAATAGGCTCACTCAATTGGCAAAAGAGGTTCAAAAAGCCAATGAGGAGAAGAATGCTTTCAAAAGCAGAATTAGCCAAATGGAAAAAGGTTCAAAAGCTCACTGAAGATAATAGTTCTCTCAAAATTAGAATGGAACAGATGGAGTCTAATGACTTTCTGAGAAACCAAGAAATCACCAAACAAAACCAAAAGAATGAAAAAATGGAAGAGAATGTGAAATATCTCATGGGAAAAACAACTGACCTGGAAAATAGATCCAGGAGAGACAATTTAAAAATTATGGGACTACCTGAAACTCATGATCAAAAAAAGAGCCTAGATATCATCTTCCATGAAATTATCAAGGAAAACTGCCCTGACATTCTACAACCAGAGGGCAAAATAAGTATTGAAAGAATCCATCGATCACCACCTGAAAGAGATCCAAAAAGAGAAACTCCTAGGAACATTGTGGCCAAATTCCAGAACTCCCAGCTCAAGGAAAAAATCTTGCAAGCAGCTAGAAAGAAACAATTCCAGTACTGTGGAAATACAATCAGGATAACTCAAGATCTAGCAGCTTCTACATTAAGGGATCAAATGGCGTGGAATAAGTTATTCCAGAAGTCAAAGGAACTAGGACTGAAACCAAGAATCACCTACCCAGCAAAACTGAGTATAATACTTCAAGGGAAAATATGGTCTTTCAATGAAACAGAGGACTTTCAATCATTCTTAATGAAAAGACCAGAGCTGAAAAGAAAATTTGACTTTCAAACACAAGAATGAGAAGAAGCATGAAAAAGTAAACAGCAAAGAGAAGTCTTAAGGGACTTACCAGAAGTGAACTGTTTACATTCCTACATGGAAAGACAATATTTGTAACTCTTAAAACTTTTCAGTATCTGTGTAGTTGGTGGGTCCATACACACACATGTACACGCATGCACGCACACACACATACCCACATGCACACACATACAGAGACAGAGAGAATAGATTGAATTGAATAGGATGGGACCATATCTTAAAAGAAATTAAGGTAAATGGTGAGAGAGAAATGTAGTGGGAGGAAAGAGGGTGAAATGGAATGGGGTAATTATATGTCATTTAAGAGGCTAGTAGGAGACTTTTTAGTGGAGGGATAAAGAGGAGAGCTGAGGAAAAAAAAAAAAAAAAACAAACAAGAAGTTTACCCTTATCACATTTGACTAAAGAAAGGAATAAAATGCACACTCATTTTGGTATGAAATCCTATCTTACAGTATAGGAAAGTGGGGGAGAAGGAGATAAGCAAGGGGGGGATGATGGAAGGGAGGGCAAAGGCAGGAGGGAGCAATTTGAAGTCAACACTCGGGAAGGGACAGGATCAAAAGACAGAAGAGAAACAATGAGGAGCAGGTTAGGATGGAGGGTAATTCAGTTAGTCTTACACAACATGACTATCAGGGAAGTTATTTGCAAAACTGTTCGGGGCGATTC
Organism: Bettongia penicillata ogilbyi; assembly: GCA_023548195.1. NCBI lineage: Eukaryota > Metazoa > Chordata > Mammalia > Diprotodontia > Potoroidae > Bettongia > Bettongia penicillata. Next base: position 391,931 of record JAJHZJ010000240.1, on the reverse strand, counting down.
TCCGATCTCTATGCACGGGGCTATTCCCCGGCCTCGGCTTAGTTGGGCTTCCTAACCCCAACTGATCCCACCAGGCTACCTCAGCCTGGTCTTCACTTGCTCACCTGTTCCTGGTCTTCAGACGTCTCCGGTCCCTGCCGTGCGACCATATGGCCTAGCTGCACGACAGGGCTGTCCCCTCCTCCACGGAGGGAACAATGACTATACACTCGCCCGAGGTTGTCAGTGCACTTCACTTTATTGATGGCGTCCTTCTACATCTCTTTCTTGGTTACATCTCTCTCTCCAATCCCTCCCGACAGCTCCTTATATCCCCAGCCAGAGCCCCGCCCATGTTCCTCCCTGAGGGCAGAGCCAGTTCCCTGAGGGTAGAGCCAGCTCCTGAAGGCTGTCCAGAGCTTGGCCCCTAACACAAAACTACACAGAAATGGCCTATATGGAATTGCCTGCCTTCCCAAAGGGAATGGGTGGGGAGGGAAGGATGGGGAGAATTTGGAACTCAAAGTTTTAGGAACAATTGTTTAGTATTGTTGTTGCTACTAGGAAAGAAGACATACAGTTAAGGAGGAATAGAAAGTCATCTGGCCCTACAGGAGAAAAGAGAAGATGGAGACAAGAGAAGGGAGGGATGACAGAAGAGAGGGCAGATTGGAGATAGGGAAAATTAGATTGCTTGGGGTATTGGGGTGGGGGGAGGGGATAAAAGGGGAGAAAATTTGGAACCCAAAATTTTGTGAAAATGAATGTAAAAAGTTAAATAAATAAATAAATATTTAAAAAAAAAAGTAAACAGGCAGGCTTTCACAAATGATAATCTACAGTGGACCACATCTTTATGGATACAGATTACTGAAAGACACTAGGAATATTAGATCACACTATATCTATCATTTTTTACTATTAAAATGTAATTTGATTCAGTAGCAAAAAATGGTCCCTTAAAAATTCTTCCCTAATACGGCATGTCTCATGCATATGATAAAATGCTATAATATTCCTTGAAAGAAGTTAGAACATAAATGTTGTTCAATTATGTTCTGATTATTAATATCCAATGAGGTATAAGGTAGGGAGACATATAAAAGATTATAGTTAGTAACTGATAGAGTACATTTAATTATTTTATAGACTTTCTGTATTGAATTTTTCATATGCTTCTGCTTATGAAAAACATTAATTATATCAGGAACTACAATATTTTGAAGTTTGCTTTAATCAAATCCATAATCACTTAAAAGTATTCAGTATACATAGGGAAAGTAAATAAATATTTTTAAAAAGTCAATAAAGAATATATCTTGTCTATAATAAGCCTTGCAACTGGTGGAACAACACATGGAGTTGGTCAATCAGGACCTACATATTCAACAAGAAACTAGGCCATTAATAATATGGGAGGGAGAGAGCAGGCCAGATTGCATTTGGTCAGTTGTGTAATGCTTTTCAGAACCTAGACATCACATTTTAAAAAACTATTAAGAAAAACTGCCCCAATATTCTATCCAGAGAAATAGATAGAAATTGAAAGAATCTACCAATCACCTCCTGAAAGAGACACCCAAAATGAAAACTCCCAGGAATATTATATCTAAATTCCAAAGCTCCCAGGTCAAGGAGGAATTATTACAAGCAGCCAGAAACAATTTAAATATCATGGAGCCATAGCCACACGAGATTTAGCAGCTTACATGTTAAAGATGTCAAAAGCTTTGAATATGACATTCCAGAAGGCAAATGAGCTAAGAGTACAACCAAGAAAATAATTTATCTAGCAAAACCAAGTATAATCCTGTTGCTTTTTTAAATGTTTATTTATTTATTTTTAGTTTTCGACATTCATTTCCACAAAATTTTGAGTTCCAAATTTTCTCACCATCTCACACTTCCCTCCTTCCCAAATAGCCATGCATTCTGATTACTCCTTCTCCCAATCTGCCCTCCCTTCTATCATACCCCTCTATTCCCTTATTCCCATCTTATCTCTTGTCTGGTAGGGCAAGATAAATTTCTATAACCCATTACCTGTATTTCTTATTTCCCAGTTGCACACAAAAACAATTCTCAACATTCATTCCTAAAACTTTGAGTTCCGACTTCTCTCCCTTCCTCCCTCCTCACCCATCCATATTGAGAAGGCAAGCAATTCAATATAAGATACGTATGTGTAGTTTTGGAAAGACTTCCATAATAGTCATGTTGTATAAGGTTAACTATATTTCCCTCCATCCTATCCTGCCTCCTATTTATTCTATTCTCTCTTTTGACCTTGTCCCCACCCAAAGCTGTTTACTTCTAAGTGCTCCCTCCTGCCATTTGCCCTCCCTTCCATCATCCCCCCCACCCCACTTGTCCCTTTCTTCCCTACTTTCTTGCAGTGTTAGATTTTCATACCAAATTGAGTGTGCATGTTATTCCTTCCTTAAACCAAAAGTGATGAGTAAACTTCACTTTTTCCCTCTCACCTCCCCCCTTTTCCCCTCCACTGAAAAAACTTTCTCTTACCTCTTTTATGAGAGTTAATTTGCCCCATTCTATTTATCCTTTTCTCCTCCCAACATATTCCTCTCTCACATCTTAATTTTATTTTTTTTAGATACTATCACTTCTTATTCAACTCACCCTGTGCTCACTATCTCTCTCTCTCTCTCTCTCTCTCTCTCTCTCTCTCTCTCTCTCTCTCTCTCTCTCTCTCTGTGTATGTGTGTGTAATCTCTCTAACTACCCAAATACTGAGAAAAGTTTCAAAATTTACAGATATTATCTTTCCATGTAGGAATGTAAAGAATTCAACTTTAGTAAGTCCCTTATGATTTTTCTTTCCTGTTTACCTTTTCATGCTTCTCTTGATTCTTGTGTTTGAAAGTCAAATTTTCTATTCAGCTCTGGTCTTTTCATCAAGAATGCTTCAAAGTCCTCTATTTTATTGAATGATCATTTTCCCCCTGAAGTATTATACTCAGTTTTGCTGGGTAGGTGATCGTTGGATTGAGTCCTAGTTCCTTTGACTTCTGGAATATCATATTCCAAGTCCTTCAATCCCTTAATGTGGAAGGTGCTAGATCTTATGTTATCCTGATTGTATTTCCACAATACTCAAATTGTTTCTTTCTAGCTGCTTGCAATGTTTTCTCCTTGACCTGAGAACCCTGGAATTTGACTACAATGTTTCTAAGGTTTTTCCTCTTTTTGGATTTCTTTCAGGAGGTGACTGGTGGATTCTTTCAATATTTATTTTTCCCTCTGGTTCTAGAATATCAGGGCAGTTTTCCTTGATAGTTTCATGAAAGATGATGTCTAGGCTCTTTTTTTGATCGTGGCTTTCAGGTAGTCCCATAATTTTTAAATTGTCTCTCCTGGATCTATTTTCCAGGTCAGTTGTTTTTCCAATGAGATATTTCACATTACCTTCCATTTTTTCATTCTTTTGGTTTTGTTTTGTGATTTCTTGGTTTCTCATAAAGTCATTAGCCTCCATATGTTCCATGCTAACTTTTAAGGAACTATTTTCCTCAGTAAGCTTTTGAACCTCCTTTTCCATTTGGCTAATTCTGCTTTTGAAAGCATTATTCTCCTCATTGGCTTTTGGAACCTCTTTTTGCAATTGAGTTAGCCTATTTTTAAAGGTGTTATTTTCTTCAGCATTTTTTTGGGTGTCCTTTAGCAAGTTGTTGACCCATTTTTCATGCTTTTCTTGCATCTCTCTCATTTCTCTTCCCAATTTTTTCTCCACCTTGATTTTCAATATACTTTTTGAGCTCTTCCATGGCCTGAGACCATTGCATATTTATTTTGAAGTTTTGGATGCAGTAGCCCTGACTTTTATGTCTTCCTGTGATGGTACGCATTGTTCTTCCTCATCTGAAAGGATGAAAGAAAATACCTGTTCACCAAGATAGTAACCTTCTATAGTCTCTTCCCTGCCATGCCCCTGCATTTTTTTTTTTGGCATTTTCCCAGCCAGTTACTTGACTTTTGAGTCCTTTATCAAGATGGGGTATACTTTGCACACCTGTAAGTTCTCAGTTCCCCCAAGGTAGTACAATCAAGGAAGAGGAGTTTACTACTCTCCTGGCCTGTGCTGTGGTCTGGGAGCTACCAGAGCTTTTCTGCCCAGGATCTGCAAGTAGAATTCCCTTTACAAAGCTTCTATCATCTCCACCACACCAGCCTGCACTCTTCCTCACCCCAGGGCTGTCACTTAGGGCTGAGATTCAGATCAGTGAGTCAATTCCTCAGGGTCTTTAGGCCAGAGTGCTCCAAAAATGGACACCGCTGCTGCTGCCTCCTCCACCTGGGACTGGGGCTAGGGGAGTACCCTGCTCCCTTCTCACTGAGGTGAAAAAGCTTTCTCACTGACCTTTGAAGCTGTCTTTGGTGTTTGCGGGTTGAGGGATCTGGGAACCACAGCTGCTGCTGGGGATTTCACCCCTGAGGCCAGCTCCAGTCCTGTTCCTGTTGGTGCCATGCAGGCAAGGCTGTGCTGGGTTCTGTGTGCTGTGTTCCACCCTGAGCTAGATGTGATAGACCTTTCCTGTCAGCCTTCCAGGCTGCCTTGAGTTGGAAATCTGTTTCACTCTGTCGTTTTGTGGCTTCTGCTGCTCTAGAACTTTTTTAGTTACCTAAATAGGTTAGTTACCTATTTTTTATAGGTATTTTATGGGTTGTGGGGGAAGAGCTAGAGTAGGTGCATCTTTCTACTGCACCATCTTGGCTCCCAATCCTGCTGTTTTAGAGCTTGATTCTGGGAGTCTTCCAGTTTTCAGGGCTTCCAAGGGGGTGTGTTCTCAGGAAAGGTATGGTCTCTGCTCTCCTCATCTGTGCCCTGATCTTTATCAAGTAATGGCCCTTTTCCTCCCCAAGGCTGAAAGCACTAATGCTCATCTTTACTCTGTCTTCTTGGCTTCATCCCTCAACCTATACAAAATTTTATAATATGTAAGAAAACTAGGCCATTTTGATATATCATTAACCTTTAGGTCTAGCATTATAACTGTGTCTTCCTAGGGCATGGTGACACATATTTATAATACCAGCTACTAGGGAGGTTGAAGATGGTGGATCTTTACATGTCATCATTGATCCTTTTAAAACATGATAACAATGTCTTAATGCCATAGGCTTTTTTTTATATCACTGGCAAAGGCAATCTACTAAAATTGTGCACTATGAATCTGACCCAGTGCTGTAATTCCTAAGTTTTGCTATGGTCCAGAAATAGGTAGCAGTTGGTTCAGTCCCTTACTTGTCCAGTTTATAAAGTTACCATCTAATAAAATGTCATGTACACTGTACCACTGTGCTTTTCAAATAGCAGGAATTTAATTAATATTTTTAAATTGAATGGAATGGAATAAAGAGGATATTTAGGAAGTATTCATAGTAATAGCAGATGAAAAAGCTAGGCTCCAATTAGTACAAATGATGTGTTTTAAGAAGTGGTTGCATATGTTCAAATTTGAACTATTTGAAGGTATAGTCATTTCAGCTATAGTAGTTTATTCTCTCCCAAAAGGAATACATGCACATGTGTACACATACATATACATAACACACATATGTATGAATTCTAATAATGTGAACACTTCACAGGATTAATTATTCTTTCTAATTCAGACCTAGCTATATATTAATCATCCTTCCAAGTGTTTTTATTCTGATAGCACTCTGGTAAATAGTAAATACTGAGAAGGCTAAACAATGAGAAAGAATAACTAGCTATGAAATAAAATTCTACCAATCATTTTCATGAAAAAAAAAATATGACAAGTAAAAGGGGGAAAAAACCCTAACCCCCAAAATATGCCTGCCATCTCCATAACAAAACAAGCAGTATGACAGATTTACCTTCAAAGAACAGCTCATAGGGTCACAGAATCAATGCAAATTCAGTCCAGTCTCCACATTGTCTGATACAGTCCATTAAACTGTAAGCTCCTTGAGAATAAAACTATCATCATCAACATAAAAATTTTTAATTTGATTGATGTGACATTGCTCAAATTACTTTATAAAAAGAGAATTACATAAGCTTCATTCCTATAACACACCAGATAAAATCAATACTGATAAAAATAAATGACCATGTGACCATATTTCTCAACCTTAAATATAATAATAATCAGGAAAATATATTTTCCACTGACTAGGGTTCTGAGCTATCTTGACTAATCACATAGGCCTTCAGTTGCTATCAGCATGCGTACTGAAAATTAGGAGGGAATAGTAGGATGTGAGAAGTAAAATGGAGCATGAGATAGAGCCAATTTATAATCAAGATACTGTGAGAAGGCAGAAAAGCTAACAGCTCCAGACTCCTAACCCCTCCCAGTTTCCACAGCTTCAATCTTCAGCTATTCCCCTTCCTTTCTTTTCCATTCTTCACTAGTTATTATCATAATCATAGTGATGCTGCTAAATATTTAACAATCATCTCTTCAATGGGGCAGAATATTTTTAGTTTCATTTATGTTATTAATATTTTTCCCATCACTATCTTAAGTACAGATAATCAGCAAAACAATGAACTAAGTTCTGATTTGGAGAGTGTCAATTTCCAAGGTGTAAATATTCAAGCTGAGAATTTAACAATATGCTTATAGGAGTTGTTGGTATCACAGCCCTGACCCTAATTTATTATCAAACATATGTTTCTATGAACATCTCCTTCATTTTGGGGAAGGAGAAAGGGGATGTAACCCAGGCTTATCACTTATTTATTCATCGAAATTCTTTCTTTCTTTCTTTATTTTATTTTTAATGTTCTACAATCACTACTATAAAACTTAGATTTTTCCTCCTCCTACATAGTCCCCCCCCCACCCTCCCCTAGACAGCATACAATTCTGTGTATGATCTACACATACTTTCCTATTGAATACGTTTTCACCATAGTCATGCTGTGTAGACGAACTAAAATAAATGGAAGAAATCATATAACGAATCAAAACATAATACACACACACACACACACACACATGATCTGCTACATTCTGCAAATGAATTCCATAGTTCTATCTCTGAGTCTTGAAGGCATTTTGCCTTAGAAGTCCTTGGGAAAATTTTTTTTTTAAGTTCTTGCGTAGTTACAATGTTCCAAGTCTACTAGAAAAAACTCTCACACACTGTGGTCATTGCTGTGCACAAAATTCCCCTGGTTCTGCTCCTTTCACTCAGCATCAGATCATATAAGTCCTTCCAGGCCTCCCTCAAGTCTTCTTGTTCATTTCTTATGACACAATAGTATTCCATTACATTCATATACCATAATTTATTCAGCCATTCCCCAATTGATGGGCATCCCCTTGATTTCCAGTTTTTGGCAAGTACAAAGAGTGTTGCTTTAAATATTTTTGTACATGTGGGACCCTTTCCCATTTTTATGATCTCTTGGGGATACAGTCCTAGAAGCAATATTGCTGGGTCAAAGGGTATGCACATTTTTGTAGATCTTTGGACTTTCAAACTGTTCTCCAGAATGGTTGGATGAGCTCACAGCTCCACCAATAATGAATTAGTGTTCCAACTCTCCCATATCCTCTCCAACACTTATCATTTTCCTATTCTGTCATGTTTGCCAATCTAATAGGTTTGACATGGTACCTCAGAGTTGGTTCGATTTGCATCTCTTTAATCAAAAGTGATTTAGAGCATTTTTTCATATGATTATAGATAGCTTTAATTTCTTCCTCTGAAAATTGCCTGTTCATATCTTTTGACCACTTATCAATTGGGGAATGACTTGTAGTGTTGTATTTTTGACCCAGCTCTCTATATATTCTAGAAATGAGGCCTTTATGCCCGAGATTAGCTGTAAAAATTCTTTCCCAATTTACTACATCCCTCCAAATTTTGGTTGTATTGGGTTTGGTTGTGCAAAAACTTTTCAGTTTAATGTAATCAAAATTATCCACCTTGCATTTCATAACACTTTCTATCTCTTCTTTAGTCAGAAATTCTTCCCTTCTCCATAAATCTAATACACTATTCCTTGCTCCTCCAATTTGTCCAAGGTATCAATCTTTATACCTAGATTGCATACTCATTTGGACTTTATTCTAGTATACAGTGTCAGGCATGGGTTTATGCCTAGTTTCTGCCACACTCTTATCCAGTTTTCCCAGCAATTTTTGTGAAGAGTGAGTTCTTATTCCAGAAGCTGGGGTCCTTGGGTTTATCAAACAGGAGGTTGTTATATTCCTTGCCTCCTGTGTCTTGAGTGCCAAGTTTATTCCATTTGTCCACCTTTCTGTTTCTTACCCAGTACCATGTGGTTTTGGTAATTTACTGCTTTATAATACAATTTGAGATCTGGTAGCACTAGGCCACCTTCCCTAGCATTTCTTTTCATTAGTCCCTTTGATATTCTGGACCTTCTGTTCTTCCAGATGAATTTTGATATTATTTTATCCAGCTCTAGAAAATAATTATCTGATAGTTTAATTGGCATGCACTAAATAAGTAAATTAATTTAGGTAGAATTGTCATTTTTATTATATTACCTCAGTCTACCCATGAGCAACTGATGGTTTTTCACTTACTTAGATGTGACTTTATTTGTGCAAAAGTGCCTTGTAATTGTGTTCATATAGTCCCTGGGTTTGTTTTGGCAGGTAAACCCCTAAGTATTTTATAGTGTCTACCCTAGCTTTAAACTCTATTTCTCTTTCTATCTTTTGCTATTGGACTTTGTTGCTAACATACAGGAATGCAGAAGATTTGTGCAGTTTTATTTTGTAACCTGCAACTATGCCAAAGTTGTTTATTATTTCAAGTAGTTTTTTACTTGAATCTCTGGGATTCTCTAAGTATATCATCATATCATCTCCAAAGAGTGATAACTTAGTTTCTTCCCTGCCTATTCTTATTCCTTCAATTTCTTTATCTTGTCTAATTGCTACAGCTAATATTTCTAGTACCATGTGAATAATAGTGGTGATAATGGACATCCTTGTTTCACCCCTGATCTTATTGGAAATGCATCTAGCTTATCTCCATTGCATATAATGCTTGCTGAAGGTTTTAGGTAGATACTGCTCATTATTTTATGGAAAGTTCCTTTTATTCCTATGTTATCCAGTGTCTTTGATAGAAATGAGTGTTGTATTTTGTCAAAACCTTTTTCTGAATCTATTGAGAAAATCGTGGTTTTTGTTAGTTTTGTTGTTCATATGATTGATAATGCTAATAGTTTTCCTAATATTGAACCAGCCCTACATTCCTGGTATAAATCCTACCTGATCATAATGTATTATTCTCATGATAAGATGCTGTATTCATTTTGCTAAAATCTTATTTAAAATTTTTGAATCTACACTCAGAGAAATTGGCCTATAATTTTCTTTCTCTGTTTTGTCTCTTCCTGGTTTAGGTATCAAAACCATATTTGCGTCATAGAAAGAATTTGGGAGGACTCCTTTTCCCCCAATTTTCAAAAATGTTCTATATAGTATTGGAATTAACTGTTCTTTGAATGTTTGATAGAATTCACTTGTAAATCCATCTGGCCCTGGAGATTTTTTCCTAGGGAGTTCATTGATGGCTTGTTAAATTTCTTTTTCTGAGATAGGGTTGTTTAAGTTTTCAACTTCCTCTTCCGTTAATCTAGGCAGTTTGCATTTTTAAAAATATTCATCCATCTCATTTAGATTATTGAATTTGTGGGCATAAAGTTGGGTAAAGTAATTTCTAATTATTGTTTTAATTTCCTCCTCATTGGAGGTGAGTTCTCCCCTTTCATTTTTGATATTAGTAATTTGATTTTCTTTTCTTTTTTTAATTAAATTGACCAAAAGTTTTTCAATTTTATTATTTTTTTTCATAAAACCAACTATTGGTTTTATTTATTAATTCAATAGTTTTCTTAATTTCAATTTATTAATCTTTCCTTTGGTTTTCAATATTTGTAATTTGGTATTTACTTGGGGATTTTCAATCTGTTCTTCTTCTAGCTTTTTCAGCTGCATGCCCCAAGTCATTAATCTCCTCCTTCTCTATTTTATTTAGGTAGGCATTCAAAGATATAAAACTTCCCATAAGAATTGCTTTTGCAGTATCCCTTAAGATTTGGTAGGTTGTCTCATTATTGCCATTCTCTCGAATGAAGTTGTTGATTGTTTCTATGATTTCTTCTTTAACCCACTCCTTCTTTAGGATTAGATTATTTAGTTTCCAATTGATTTTTGGTTTATCTTTCCATGGCCTTTTATTACACTTAATTTTTATTGCATTATAGTCTGAGAAGCATACATTGATTATATCTGCCTTTCTGCAGTAGATTGTGAGGTTTTTATGTCCAAATACATGGTCAGTTTTTGTAAATATGCCATGTATAGCTTAGAAAAAGGTATATTCCTTTCTATTTCCATTCAGTTTTCTCCAGAAATCTATCATATCTACCTTAACCAGAGTTTTGTTTACTTCCTTAGCCTCTTTCTTGTTTATTTTGATGTTAAATTTATCAAGTTCAGAGAGGGGGCGGTTGAGGTCTCCCATTAGTATAGCTTTGCTGCCAATTTCTTCCTTCAACTCCCCCAACCTCTCTACGAATTTGGATGCTATATCACTTGGATTATCCATGTTTAGTAATGATGTTGCTTCATTGTCTATGGTGCCTTTCAGGAGGACATAGTTTACATCCTTATCTCTTTTGATTAGATCTATTTCTGCTATTGCTTTGTCTGAGTAGGATTGCTACTCCTGCTTTTCTTACATCAGTTGAAGCACAATATATTCTGCTCCAAACCTTTGACCTTTATCCTGTGTGTATTCCCCTGTTTCAAATGTGTTTCTTGTAAACAACATATTGTTGTATTATGGCTTTTGATGCATTCTGCTATCCATCTCCGTTTTATGGGAGAGTTCATTCCATTCACATTCACAGTTATGATTACAATCTGCATATTTCCCTCCATCCCCTTTCCCATTGTTTGTGCTTTTAGCTCTCCCATCTCCTTTACCCTCCTCAATAGTTTGCACTTTTCACCACCACCTCCTGCATCCTTCTCTTCCTTCTTTAAGCCCCCCTCCCTTTTACTCCCCTTTACCCTTACTGCTTTTTCCCTCCCTTTTAGCTTCCCTCCCTTTTCTTCCCCCTACCCACCCTACTGACAGTAGGATTATATACTTAAGTTTATTGTTCCCTCCTTGAACCAAATCAGATGATAGTAACTCTCAGACAATGCTCATCTCCCTCCCCTCTTTCCCTCTACTATAATTTTGTACTTCTTCTTATGATGTAATTTACTATTTTCTGCTTCCCCTTTCCACACCTCCTATTACAATCCCTTTGCATGCTTAAATCATATTTTTAACATGACATGATTTACTTTATACCTGTTCCCTCTATGTATATCCTTTTACATTTCATAATAGATGCACAATTCTCAAGATTAACAGGTATCATCTTCCCTTACACAGAGGTAAACAGTTTGCCCATATTGAGTATCAAGTTCCCCACCCCCCCCATTTTCCTTTTTATGTCTCTCTTAAGAACTGCATTTGAAGATTGAATTTTCTATTAAGTCCTGGCATTTTTGTCAGGAAGGTCTGGAAATCCCTTACTTCGTTGAATGACCATCTCCTTGACTGAAATGTTATACTGAACTTTGCTGGGTTGTTGATCCTTGGTTGTAGTCCCAACTCCATTGCCTTGCAGAATATTGGATTCCAATTCCTTCAATCTTTTGATGTAGAAGGTGCAAGATCCTATGTGATCCTGACTGTAGCTCCTTGATATTTGAATGTTTTTTTTATGGCTACCTGTAATATTTTCTCCTTCACTTGATAGTTCTGGAATTTGGCAATGATATTTCTTGGGATTTTGAGTTTGGGATCCCTTTTGGGAGGTGAATGGTGGATTCTTTCAATGACTATTTTGCCCTCTGGATCTAGCACTTCTGGTCAGTTTTCCTTGATGATTTCCTGGAAGATATTGTCCAGACTCTTTTTTCATTGTGGCTTTCTGGAAGGCCTATAATTCTTAAATTTTCTCTCCTGGATCTATTTTCCAGGTCAATTGTTTTTCGAATTAGGTATTTTATGTTTTCTTCTGTCTTTTCATTCTTTAGATTTTGTTTGACTGATTCTTGCTGTCTCATAGAGTCATCAGTTTCTACTTGCCCAATTCTAATCTTTATCAAATTGTTTTCTTCAGTTAACTTTTGCATCTCCTTTTCCATCTGTCCAATTTTTTCTTTTAAGACGTTATTTTTTCCAGTTAATTTTTGTACTTCCTTTTCCATTTGTCCAGTTTTCCCAGTTAGGTTTTTTGCTTTCTTTTCCATCTGTCCAATTGTTTCTTTTAAGGAGTTATTCTCTCCAGTTAATTTTTGTATTTCCTTTTCCATTTGATCAGTTTTCCTATTCAAAGAGATGTTCTCATCAGTGAATTTCTTTTTTATACTTTTAAAATCATTGGTCAGTTTTTCTTCTACTTCATTCTTCAGCTGTTTCAGGAGAGCTGTTTTGCATGTGAGAAGTTCACAGTCCCTTCTGAAGTTTCAGATGGAAGTACAGTCTCATCACTGACCTCTTTGGTATTTGTGTTTTGGTCTTTGTCCCCACAGAAAGATTCTATGGTTTTTTGATCTTCTTTTGCTTTTTTCTTGCTCACGATGGTGATTGTGTGTTGTGGCTTCTGGATCTTTCAGTTAGAAGCTGCAGAACTTGGTGTTGAGCTGACTTGTGTGAAGAAGCTAAGAGAAGGTTTTTGTTTTGTGTTTCCCAGATCAGCCCTGGGGTTAGCTTGTTAAGTGTGGGGGAGTGGTGGTCTGGTCATGGGAGATCTTCTCAGCTGAATTGAGACAAAGGCAAGCTCAGGAGATGGTGATCCCAGCTGCCCTATTGTCTTCCTTTTCCCCTAGAGTGCTGAGACACTCCTAGATCCTAGTGTGAGTTTCTGCCCCTCCTGGGGCTCCTCTCTTCGCCCTGAGGCTTCCCTGGGTCCTAGTGCGAGTTTCCTCCACCCTGGGGCCCCTTTCCTCCTGATTTGCCTCCACCACAGTAGGAGGAATCCCCTTTAGCTATTTTCCTCACCTCAGGTGTTATGAGACTATTTACCTCCTCTGCTGCGTCTGCTGATCCAGGATTTTTCTGGGGAGATAGTTTATGGTTCTTTTAAGGTCATCAAGTGGGGAGGAGAAAGAATTTACTGATCATTATGCCATCCTGGTTCCCAGAAGTTCAAGTAGGTGACTTACAGATGCTTAATACTCAGGCTGAAAGTCTCAGGAGCTGCTGTGCTGATATCTGGTGCTCAGCAGCTGTCACTAGCTTGTCTCTGTTGGTCTCTCACCCTGGGCTATGGTTCTAACAGTTCTGCCTGCTGCTGTCTCAGATTTCCCAGGGCCCTCCCACTCTGCTGTGCTGGACATTCTGAGTTGTGTGCTATGGGCTCACCCCCATGGAACAGATCCTTCCTGCAGACCTTCCAGTCTGTCCTGGGCTTTGAATCTGCCACAGTCTGTCTCCTATTAAATTCTGCACCTCCAAAATCTGGTCAGACTCTCTTTTAGATGTATCTGAAGGAGTTTGTCTATGAGCTTACCTGGCCTATCTCCAGGTATATTATAATATATAAAAATCAGTTTTTAACAATTTAGAATACAGATAAAACTCCACAGGAAACTGACTGGTGACCCATGAATATGCTACTTTAGTGGGCAAAAAGACAACAACACAAATATTCAAGTAGTTTTTAAAGGAATTGTAAGATATTTACATCACAATTCTGGTCACAGTTCAGGAAGCTGTGTGTTATCTGAGGAAGTGAAAACATAAATTTAGAGATCAAGGAGAGGAACCCCTTAGATTTCTGCTTCATTTGAAGTCTTGTTGCATCACTTAAGGTTATCTTAACCCTTAATTCTAGCAGTTGTTTAAGCTCAATAAAGGATATTTGGAAATAACATTGTCAAAGATGAATGGCCATACATAAAGAACAGATATTCTTTGATGTCAATGTGGTAGTAGGTTCCCAATGCAATAATTTTGGAACTTTGCTTTCTTTTTTTTTAAAAAAAGATGACAGATTTTATTGATGTGCCAACATACCAATTGACAAGATTCAGTACTACAATCAATCTCCTCAATGAGGATGCATTGTATATGAAATATCTTTCAAGTGACATGATGCTTTAATAAGTTAAGGAAATGGGCTCCTCTTTTCAGAGTATGGCTTCCTCACTTCATGTTCTTCACAAAATCCTCTCCTTTCTTGATGAAAGCTTTCAGCTCAGGAATGGCCTCAGCAACCATCTTCTCCTTGAAAGGGGAGAGTTTGCCAATGCCCAGGTTCTTCTCGATGCCTTTTTTCCCAAGCAACAAGGGTATGGAAAAAATAGGGGCACTATGTTTCTTCTGATCTGACAAAGGAGCATTCCATAATGCCCTACTTTCCATTCATCGCATCCACAACAGAGAAGACAAATCTGGCACCATCATAGGCCATTGATAGGGTAGCAGAACCTGCTCCAGCTTTAGCTTTGACAGCCTCTGTCTCGACCTCTTGGATCATTCCTGTCAGGGTTTTCAGCTGATCCTCAGGAAACTCCACTTTAGGTGTGCACTGAGAGATCAGGGGGACGATTGTTTTCCCTGCATGGCCACCAATGACGGGAACATTGATTCAGGCTGGATTAAGGCCCTTCAGTTCTGCAACAAAAGTATTTGCTCTGACTATGTCCAGGGTTGTTACATTTTGTTGGGGTTATACACGCCTTGTTTCTTAAAAACTTCAGATGTGATCAGGATGGTAGAGTTAACCGGGTTTGCAATAATGCAGATCATGGCTTCTGGACAATGCTTGGCACAGGCAGGAGATAGAGTAGCTACAGTTGTAGCATTGGTGTTGAAAAGATCACCAGGAGTCATTACGGGCTTTGTGGGGACTCCTGCTGGAATCACAACAACGTCACAGCTCTTCAAGCAATCTGGCATCTGCTCAGGTCCCAAGTAACCTTTTACAGTTGCTCTGGTCTCAACGTGGCTCAAATCAGCTGCTAGGGTATGAGCGATGTCATACAGAGTCAGACAGCTCACCAAAGGGCTGTTCTTCAGGAGCAATGAATGTGGCTGTCCAATTCCTCCAGAAGCACCTTGCACAGCTACTTTTGCATTATTCTGTGCCGAGGTGCTTAGGCTGCAGCGGTGGACAGCGCCCTTGGGACGGGCGAAGGACGACAGCATGGTGAAGTCAGACTGAGGTTGCAAGCCAGTGCCTGGTGGAACTTTGCTTTCTAACATTTTATTAGAATCAGGATTGGAAAAACTCTTGGCAAACTGAAACATGGGCTGAATATAATAATGTGGTTTTTTTTTTAAATTATAATTTATTTATTTAAGTTTTCAGCATTCATTTCCACTAAATTTTTGAGTTCCAAATTTTCTCCCCATTTCTCCCCTCCCTCCACCCCAAAACGCTAATCATTCTAATTACCCCTATCACCAATCTTCCCTCTCTTCTCTTATCCCTATCTTCTCTTTTGTCCTGTAGGGCAAGATAAATTTCTATACCCATTATCTGTATTTCTTATTTCCTAGTTGTATACAAGAACAATACTCAACAGCTGTTCCTAAATCTTTGAGTTCCAACTTCTCTTCCTCCCTCCCTTCCCACCCATCACCTTTGGGAAGGCAAGCAATTCAATATAGGCTGTATCTGTGTAGTTTTGCAAATGACTTCCATAATAGTCATGTTGTGTAAGACTAACTATATTTCCCTCTATCTGATCCTGCCCTCCATTTCTTCTATTCTCTTTTTTGACCTTGTCCCTCCCCAAGAGCATTGACTTCTAATTGCTCCATCCTCTCATTGGCCTCCTTTCCATCATCCCCTCAACCCTACTTATCCCCTTCTCCCCCACTTTCCTGTATTGTATTGTAAGATAGATTTTCATACCAAAGTGAGTGTGCATTTTATTCCTTCCTTTAGTCGAAAGTGATGAGAGTAAGCATCATATTTTTTTTGTCTCACCTCCCTGCTTTTCTCCTCCACTGAAAAGTCTTTTACTTGCCTCTTTTATGAGAAATAATTTACCCCATTCCATTTCTCCCTTTCTCCCCTGAATATATTCTTCTCTCACCCTTTAACTGCATTTTTTAAGATATGATTCCATCCTATTCAACTCATCCTGTGAACTCTCTCTCTCTCTCTCTCTCTCTCTTTCAGTGTGTGTGTGTGTGTGTGTGTGTGTGTGTGTGTGTGTGTGTGTGTGTGTAATTCCACCAACTACCCAGATACTGAAAGAAGTTTTTAGAGTTACAAATATTGTCTTTCCATGTAGGAAAGTAAACAGTTCAACTTTAGTAAGTCCCTTGCTAATTCTCTTTCCTGTTTACTGTTCTTGCTTCTCTTGATTCTTATGTTTGAAAGTCAAATTTTCAGGGGCAGAGCCAAGATGGTGGAGTAAACAGATGCACCTACACTAGCTCTTCCCCCACAGCCCATAAAATACCTGTAAAGAAAGACTCTCAACAAATTCTAGAGCAGCAGAAGCCACAGAACAACAGAGTGGAGGAGATTGCCAGGACAGGGTGACCTGAAAGGCTGACAGGGAAACTTCTCTCACCAGACACAGAGCGGAGCCCAGCCCAGCCTTGGCCACTTGGTGCCATGTGGCTCTGGGAGGAGGAATCGAACAGGGCTCAGGGGTGGGATCTCCAGTTGCAGTGGCAGTGGTTCACAGATCCCTCATACCATAGTTGCCAAAGGTCAGTGACAGGGTTTTTTCAGCCAGGCAAGAAGGGAGAAGGGCAAAGGGCCTTCCCATAGCTCCAGCCTCAGGCAGCAGCCACAGAGGCCACATCAGGCAGGTGGTAGCAGTTCCCACAGCAGCCCCTATAGCAGCCTGCATCCATTGTTGGATCGTAAAACTCTTGGGGGCACTGAGCAGCTGTTTCTTACCTCAGCCCTGTGTAGAGGCCCTGCTTCAGCTGATTTTTATCTCACACTGAATGGCGGCCCTGCGCCTTCAGCTTATCTGAATCCAGCCCTCAGTGTTGGCTTGGTGGAACTGGAGGCCAGGTGGTTATGAAGAGGAAACTGCTAAGATTCTGGGCACAAAAATCTCTCCTGATACCAGACCACTGTACATGGTTAATTGTGCCACTTGGGAGGAACTGAGATCTTATAGATACCCAGAGTATACCCTAGTCTTGACAAAGGACCCAAAAATCAAGTAACTCGTTGGGAAAATGCCCCAAAAAGGGAAAAATAAGATTATAGAACGTTAATTTCTTGGTGAACACATATCTTCTCCCATCCTTTCAGATGAGGAAAAACAATGCTTATCATCAGGGAAAGACATAAAAGTCAGGGCTTCTGTATCCCAAACATCCAAAATAAACATTCAATGGTCCCAGGCCATGGAAGAGCTCAAAAAGGATTTTGGAAATCAAGTAAGAGAAGTGGAGGAAAAATTGGGAAGAGAAATGAGAGAGATGCAAGAAAACTATGAAAAATGGGTCAATACCTTGGTAAAGGAGACCCAAAAAAATGCTGAAGAAAATAACACCTTGAAAAATAGGCTCACTCAATTGGCAAAAGAGGTTCAAAAAGACAACGAGGAGAAGAATGCTTTCAAAAGCAGAATTAGCCAAATGGAAAAAGAGGTTCAAAAGCTCACTGAAGAAAAGAGTTCTCTCAAAATTAGAATGGAACAGATGGAGGCTAGTGACTTTCTGAGAAACCAAGAAATCACAAAAAAACCTCAAAAGAATGAAAAAATGGAAGAGAAGGTGAAATATCTCATGGGAAAAACAACTGACCTGGAAAATAGATCCAGGAGAGACAATTTAGAAATTATGGGACTACCTGAAAGCCATGATCAAAAAAAGAGCCTAGACATCATCTTTCATGAAATTATCAAGGAAAACTGCCCTGACATTCTAGAACCAGAGGGCAAAATAAGTATTGAAGAAATCCATCAATCACTGCCTGAAAGAGATCCAAAAAGAGAAACTCCTTGGAACATTGTGGCCAAATTCCAGAATTCCCAGGTCAAGGAGAAAATATTGCAAGCAGCTAGAAAGAAACAATTCCAGTATTGTGGAAATACAATCAGGATAACACAAGATCTAGCAGCTTCTACATTAAGGGATCGAAGGGCATGGAATAGGATATTCCAGAAGTCAAAGGAACTAGGACTCAAACCAAGAATCACCTACCCAGAAAAACTGAGTATAATACTTCAGGGGAAAACATGGTCTTTCAATGAAACAAAGTACTTTCAAGCATTCTTGATGAAAAGACCAGAGCTGAAAAGAAAATTTGACTTTCAAACACAATAAAGAACAGAAGCATGAAAAAGTAAACAGCAAAGAGAAGTCATAAGGGACTTACCAAAGGTGAACTGTTTACATTCCTAAATGGAAAGATAATATTTCTAACTCTTAAAACTTTTCAGTATCTGGGTAGTTGGTGGGACCACACACACATATACACACACACGCATGCACGCACACACACATACACACATGCATGCACATACAGAGACAGAGAGCACAGAGTGAATTGAATAGGATGGGACCATATCTTAAAAGAAATTAAGATAAATGGTGAGAAAGCAATGTAGTGGGAGGAGAAAGGGTGAAATGGAATGGGGTAAATTATCTCTCATTCAAGAGGCAAGCAGGAGACTTTTTAGTGGAGGGAAAAAGAGGAGAGCTGAGAAAAAAAAAACAATTAGTTTACCCTCATCACATTCGACTACAGGAAGGAGTAAAATGCACACTCATTTTGGTATGAAAACCTATCTTACAGTACAGGAAAGTGGAGGAGAAGGAGATAAGCAGGGTGGGGGGGATGATGGAAGGGAGGGCAATGGGAGGAGGGAGCAATTTGAAGTCAACAGTTAGGGAGGGACAGGATCAAAAGACAGAATAGAAACAATGGGGGGCAGGATAGTATGGAGGGAAATATAGTTAGCCTTACACAACACGACTATTATGGAAGTCATCTGCAAAACTACACAGATAGGGCCTATATTGAATTGCCTGCCTTCCCAAAGGGAATGGGTGGGGAGGGAGGGATGGGGAGAATTTGGAACTTAAAGTTTTAGGAACAACTGGTTAGTATTGTTGTTGCTACTAGGAAATAAGAAATACAGTTAATGGGGAATAGAAAGTCATCTGGCCCTACAGGACAAAAGAGAAGAAGGGGACAAGAGAAGGGAGGGATGATAGAAGAGAAGGCAGATTGGTGATAGGAAAAATTAGAATGCTCGGTGTATTGGGGTGGGGGGGAGGGGATAAAAGGGAGAAAATTTGGAACCCAAAATTTTGTGAAAATGAATGTAAAAAGTTAAATAAATAAATTTATATTATTAAAAAAATGTCTAAAGAAGGGATTAGAATGGTGATGTAATGATAACAGAAGACAGGTAGAAGGCAAAAAAACCTCAACTTATTTTGTTTCCATTTTCTTTTTCCAAGAAAAATGATCTTTGAGATAAGAAAGTCAGAAAAAATTCTTAGTAAAGAACTGATACTCAGGGTGTATTATAAGATAATAAAGGAAATCCTTCTTCTCTTAATAGATAGAGTTTGAAGCACTTGATCTAATCAAACTCTATCCTATGGGACTGAAATAATTAAAGGCTATAATTTGGAGCCATTTTGATGATCTCTGAAAGATTTTGGAAAATGTAAGGTGTAGCCCAGGGTAGGAGAAGGGGAAATGTTGGTATGATTTTCAAAAAGGAAGAGATGCAAATCTGTGCACTGTAGGCTGTTGAGCTTAACTTTGACTTCTAGCAAAATTCTAGGATACAGTAATGAATATCTGGAAAAGAAAGTAGTAATCACAAAGAGCAATCTTTGCTTCATTTAGAACAATCCATGATTGATAAATCTAATTTCTTTTGTTGACATTTTTATTAAACTAATTAGTGACGGCAATGCTATAGTCCACCTGGATTTTTAATGAAGTATTTGGCCAAATCTCTCACACTATTCTCCTGGAAAAGGCGAGGAAATGTGGCTTGGAAATAGTATGTTTAGATGAATTTGGAACTGGTTGGAGATAGATTAAAAAAGTGGCCATTAATAGTTCAATGTCAACTTAAAAAGAGGGTTTCATCAGAGTATGTCAGTGATCTGCTGTCGGCACTGTGCTATTTAGTATTTTTTTTATGAGTAGCATGAATAAAATTATAGATGGTGTGCTTGTTGAATTTTCAAATGAAAACCTTAGGATGGATATCCACTATATTGAATGAAAGAGCCAGAACTCAAAGGGGTCTTGACAGAATAGACCCTTAGGCTGAATATATTAAGGTAAAATTGAATAGGGATAAATGTAAAATCTTACATTTGGGTCCGTGAAATCAATTTCACAATTATAGAATGGGAGAAGAGTAACCAGAAAGCAGTTCTTCTGAAAAGGACATGGATGTATTAGTGAACTGAAATCTCAATAAGTATAAATAGTGCATACAAAAAACAAAAAAATTAACAAGAAAGCTTAGCCTGAATTAAAAGGGAGACCTACAGTTCTACAATAGAGACAGTTTCATTCTTGTCAGATTATATTCAGAGGATTTTCAGTTCTTTGTGCCACATTTTATGAAGGATGTGGTTAAAATGAAGTGTCAAGAAGTGGACCATCATGATGACTAAGAGTCTCAGGATATAAGAACACCATGCTTATATCACTTAAAACAACCGTGCTCTTCCATAAAACATGACTTGATGCTATCATGAGGGAGAAATAAAAAGGCTAAGGGGAATATCACTCTACTATTTTTGCATTCTTTTTCTATTTTCCCCTGTTCCTTTTGTTTTGCAGTAATAGTATTTAGGTCAGGATGTCCTCTGTCTCCACAGCTACCCTTCTAACTGTAGCAATAAAACTGACTAAGTAAGATATTTGCTTTAAAATCCCCATCCTGACCTGGGACTCTGTTGTTCTACTGTTCCAATTTAATGGAACGAAGAAATGGAAGGTTTCTTTCCCCTGCCTCCCACTCCAATCTTCCAAAAAGAGATGGTTTTGAAAGTCTAACCTTTTCAGAGGGGTAGAGAGACACTCTCAAAATAAAAGACTTTGGAAACTTAGAGAGGAAATTGCCCTAATTCATGGAGTAAAGAAGGGTGCAGGAGTGCAAGAGCTCTATATAATCAAGTACTAGATTTTTGGGAGCAACTTCCTATGAAACCATCCTGCTATAGCCTGAAATGGATTATACCTGGGGCTCCTTAGTAGCTCCCCTCATTCTATTCTTTATCAGACTTCCTTGCTTAATAGGTACCAGTTCCAAACCCATAATTCTGTGTTGATGGGTTTTCCCAGCTTTGGAGGTATCAGCTGCTTCATTTGAAGGAAGAGGAAGCTTCCTAGTATTTATTCTACATTGTCTCTCTCTTGTCCTCCCTTAGGTGTCTTTATTTTGGCCATCCAACTTAAATGTTTCAAATAAAATGGTCTTTTGCTTGAAGCATAAAAAATGTTGAGTTTTCCCATACAAATAAATTTTTAGTCTTGTAGAATAAAAATCTTTTGATTGGTAATTTTAAAATCACAGTTATTTGGTAATTTCCCCTTTATCTCCATCCTCCAATTATCCATTCTTCAGACTTTTTTTTTTTTTTGAGGGGAGCACCATACTTCTATTTTCTGTCTTTCTGCCTGTCTATGTCTCTGTCTGTCTCCATCTTTCCCTCTCCATCAGACCCTCTCCTATTCCCCTCGTTTTCCCCTTAACTATTCCTGTGAGTTCAATGATGATTTCTATGAAGATGATTCACAAATGTAGCCCCATTCCCTCCTTTATCTAGTACTACATCACAAATTGCCTACTGGCAATTTTAAAATTGGAGTCCTATGCCTGGTATGCACTCTTTCCTCACTTCCATCTCTTAGAATAATAATCCTCAGCCATGTCTCAGTTCTGGTGCCACTTTTCCTTTGAATTGATCCCCACAATTATTACTCTTTCTATCTACATATAAATTCCCTTCTATTTATCTGTGTATATGTGGCATAACCCATGCCCACCCTGACTCAGTAGAATGTAAGTTCTTTGAGATCAGAGGCTGTTTTGCGTTTCTGTCTTCATAGCCCTAGAACTTAACATAAAGCCTTGTTCATGGAGGGCATTTTTTTTTCAGATTGAATTGAGCACTTTTAAACAAGAGTCTAGTTTTTAAATCAAGACAATCAATTAGCTAGGTGCTGTGCTAAAACTCTGAGCATACAAAGAATGATAAAAGCGAGTTCCTGCTCTCAAGGAACTCATGGTCTAATGGGAGAGACAATATGCAAGCAACTATGTATCAACGAGCTATAACCAGAAGAAATAATAAATAACAAGAGAGGGAAGAGGCTAGATTTAAGGGAGATCAGGAAAGGTTTCCTGCTAAAGACAAGATTTGATATATCTAATGTTATTACTATTCTGCCACCCATTATTAACTGGTCCCCTCCCCCCATATTCAACATTGAAATGTCAGTCCTACTGAGGGTTGTTTAGCTTACTCAAAGAAGCCTAATAAAACATTTTTATTTCAATTGTTTTTCCTCAAAAATATGTATTTTCTAATTATTTCTAAATTTAGCAATGTAATACATGAATAAGGAGCATCATAATTCAGGTCAGAGAGAAAATACAAGAATAAAAGCCTATGGCAGAAATTAAAAATAATCACGGATCTGAAAGTAATTTTGGAGAAAACAGTGTGGGTGTGTTTAACTTGGTATAGTGACACATTATGCATTGACTCATTAATGAAATATGACAAGGCTCATTTCCCCACTATCTGTCTTTTAAAAAATGATAGTGAAATACTCACATTATGTGTTCATTTTAGCAAACGCATTTTTAATGTTTCTATTTTCCCCCTGCAGCCACTGATTTGGCACATACTGGGAAGCACATGGAAACCCTACGTGTAATTTACAGCAGTAACTGATGCAGAGCCATTTTTCAAGGTAGCAAACCTTTAGGGGAGCTTATGCTAACCATCTATAAAATCTTTATTTTCTACTCCAATAAAGAGGAGATGGTTATTTATTATCTGCTTGCTCATACAAATATATCTTCATCCTCTAAACTATGGTCTTATTTATTCTGGAAAAGGAAAGTTCTTGCTACTCAGCTCAGATTCTACAGCCCAGTCCCAGATAGGAAGAATAAACAAATGCTTTCTCTCCTGATTAGAAATGCCTTTGTTAAAGAAGTAATTTAATTCTGTAATATTGTATCATACACTTTGGTGTTTTAGGGGAAATATCCATTTATTGAATAAATATAGATTTATTCAATTTTAAAATTAGATTAAGAAAGTAATTTAATTACAGATCTTTTCTAACTAATTTACATTCATTCAGCTCTATCATTAGTAGATGTCATTACAGAATTAGACCTTAACAAGAATTTCATAAAGCTAAAATTACAGAGGAACTCCAAAAGAAATGACTGCAGAACTGTAACTAGTTATCTGCCATGACAGTAGCAAATCCCAAACATTTTGAAACATGAAACAGAGTTAAAATAAGCATGTACAGTTATCAAGTATTCTATGTCATTGAAAGATTCCTGAAAGCCTTTCATCCTAAACAATGAAGAACTTAATGATTCCTGTTGGGCAATACCTCTCAAAGAGGTCTTTATAAACTGAGCTAGTACCAGACACCTGGGTAATGCTCAGGATAAAATGATAAAATAATCTAGAGGTTCTCCTAGAAACTCCAATCATATCTTAGAATGTAATATCCTGGCAGACAGGGAGTCTGAATCTTTCAGAACCTTCATTGCAGCCATGGGAAATCCTTACATGAGGTTTCCAGATAAAGTAATGGTTGGACCCAGTATGGGACCTACCTTGGTTTTTTAGAACCCAGGGCTTTTTAATGTGTGGTTCATAAACCTTTCAGTGGGTTCATGGATAGATCTCAGGAGGTCCATGAACTTGGATGGAATAATTATATCATTATTTTCAATAATCTTTAGTTTCAATGGAATCCAATAATCTAATTTTTGATAAATAAGAAGACATAAATAACTTAGGAAAGGAGTAACCTATATGTCAAAAAAGTTGCTGCTAAAACTGAAAAACAGTCTTGAAGAAATTAGGCTTAGATCAGTACCTTATACCACATTCCATAATACATTCTAAATGTATATATGACCTTCATATAAAATGATCATATCCTAAAAAAATTAAAAAAAGAGGAAGAGGATATATACCTTCTACAGCTACCTTCCACATGGGTAGATGTATTTTTTTAAACTGTGGATAAAGGTGATTAAAAAAAATAAAACAGAAAATTTTACATGAAATGCAAAAAACTTTGCACAAGTGAAATTAAAGCATTTATGATGAGAAAGGAAACAGTTAAATGGGGGAAAATGATAAACTAATGGTGTATAAAATATACCAATTTCTACCAAGCTGTAAAGACTTTGAACATGCTCCCACTAATGGGAAATATTAATCATCCAACCATCAGTCAAGCAAAACATAGGGAAGCTCATCACCTTACCTTTGACCACTTGGTGCCAACTGTACCAACTTGGTACTAAGACAAACCATAAAATAGAATATCACCTATATCCTGGAAGTAGTAGTAGAAGAAAGCTGGAAAAGCATATAAAAGATGTTAATTATTATGATTTTAAGGCCATTTATGGATATTAAGCTTTTGATGTGATAAATGGCCAGCATTTCTTCAAGGTCCAATAAATGAATATATTGCTAGGGTAGTATAATTACACCTGTATTTTGGCTGTCCAAATCAAAAGTTCATCTAATAAATCTAAAACTGATCTCACATACTTTTCCTGAAATGTGTTTTCCCTTATCCAAATTCTTTCTTTTTGACTTTATTCTCCCAAGAGCATCAACTAATATTTACTCTGTATGGGTTTTGTACTTATGTATATTTATGCTGTTTCTCCAGAATGTGCCAGGAACTGTTTCTGGTTTGTCTTTCTGACCTAAAAACTCCACCTGAAACATACTAAGTGCTTAATCAATGCTTTTTGGTTGCTTGATTGATGGAGTAATTGAATCATTTTCATACTGCATTCTCAGTATAAAGGAAACAAGAAGACACAAAGTTATAGTTAAATGGAATTGTGGTTCACAGATTTTTCTCAGAGACTTGAATAAAGGAGCCGGAGGACTCTCATCTTGGGACAAAGGTAGTAAGAAATATAATTTAATGGGAAATTTGGACATTGGTAACAAATTTCCACCAAGCACACAGTCTCATAAAGATAATTGCAACTTAGGTGCTAATAATTAGCAAAGATAGTAAAGGTAGAAATTCAATTAAGAACTTGATAAAAACTCCCCAATCCAAATCAACATTTATCTACGTCTGGAGACTTCGATGAAAAGGTGACCCTAGGAAGAAGGAATGTTATGTGGCAAAATCTGGTTTAGGATCAAGAAATGAAAGAAGCTCAAGGCTTATTCTCACACCTTTATTTCAGTATTTTAAAAAGAAGCTTTTGGATATTGCAAGTACCAAATAAGGTCACACAAAATGAAATGGAAATGAAAATGTTTGGTTACTAATTTATGAGCTGTTTCAGGAGCAGTTCTTTTGGGCAATCAGAAAAATAAATCAATGCTAAATTAGAAGTATTGATATATACTTTATGAAATTTATAACATTTACAAATCAAACTGCTCGAATATGGAAGTTGATGACATTGACTTTATCAGTATGTCTTAAAGAAGCTTAAATTTAAAATAGTTACCAAAATGTGAAGGCAGAAAGATCTCAGGAACTATGTTAGTCAGGAAACAGTCACTGTCTTTGCTAAACATGAAGATTTTATAGCTAACTGGTTTAGAGTACAGGTTCATTTCCAAAAGAATATAAAGGATGATTAAATAAGATGTTTGTATCACAAACTGATGCAATGATTGAGGGGAAAACAAGCTGACATGGAACTTGGCAAAAGACCTGGTTAAGTCATATGTTCCTGGGTGCATTTGAAGAAACTGGAAGGAGAAAAATAAATATATGGGAAATGAAATGAATCTGCCAGTGTTTCTTTGGTGACTAATCTCATCTCATTCAGAGAGGCAGCATGACATAGAGTGCTAGACTTGGAATCAGGAAGACATGAAATTGAACTCTGCCTCAGACATGCATGGCCACTTGACCTCAGTTTCCTTGTATGTAAAATAGAGATAATAATATCTAACTCTTGACACATCTGTGAGATCAAATGAGATAATACATACCAAATACCTGGGAAACCTTAAAGCAAAATGTAACATGAATTTTAACTCCCACCTGATATAAAGTGGGAGGAAGAAGCAACCATCACAGAAAAGTCAATCAGGAGGAGCACCTGGACCTAATTAAATGCATAAAAAGGAAATCTGTGCAGAAGTTAGTTAACAAAATTTCAAAAGCATTTGAGATTAATTTTCAAGATTAATCTTTGCTGGGGAATGTATTGAGTGAGTAGGGCTCAACTAGGACTTTCCATTTTAATCAAAAACATATTAATATTGGGGAGAATGATAATTTTCTACTTCTTTTTAAGATCAATGCTTTTTAGGAGGCAGGTGGCACAGTGGATAGAGAATTGGACTTGGTGTCAGGATGACCTGAATTTAAATATGACCTCAGGTAGTTACTAGTTGAGTGATCCCAGGGAAGACACAATCTCTGACTACTTCATTTCCACATCTACAGAATGAGGATAAAAGAGCATTTACCTCCCAAGTTGTATGAGGATAAAATGAGATAACATTTATAAAACACATTCCAACACAAACAATTACATAGATGAAAATGATGATGATGATAAAAATGATGAAAATCTTTGTGATAAGTCATTTATTCTTCCCTCCAAAGACCAACATTTATTCCACATCTATATGGAGCACTAATTTCCCCAAAATACTGTATTATAGAATATGAGATACTGTTTCACACAATTTAAATAAATTTAAAATGAAGTCACCTTAAAGGTCATTTAGTTCAACCTCCTTATTTTGTATATGAGGAACCAAAAAATTCTTGGATTTCAAATAACATCTGCAGGATAGTAGAATAAATGAAATTAGAATCCATTTCTTCTAGTTCAAAATCCATCACTCTTTTCAATACATTTTCTCCCTATGCATTTTTCTAGATATTTCTGCTTACTGAAATAACAAGTCAGGTCAGTAAATAGGTCTTTTTTTTTTAAACTAATTGTATTCTGTGATTAAATATTCCAAATGAATACATTTGTTGGAGCTCATGATTTGCAGTTTTAAGTGGATAAAGAATAAAAAAAAACATCACAAACCTGTGCTAGATTTTCTGGGGACCCCACATGTGAGAGTGAATATGGGCAAATTTTTGGTGGTTTTATTTTTCTTGAGGTATTTGTGATTGATTTGCTATTAACTTATTTTGTGACAACTATCCTATTGAAGAAATTGAACCTATACAGAAAAATTAATCTAACCTATGGATCACCACTAACAATATTCTGAATAGTCATTGTGTTTTTCAGTATTTGAAACTTATACAGATACTCCATAAAAAATTAATCCTCCCCAACTTTTCTCAATTTTATGGTCAATTAAGGGAATGAAAGCGGGAGATGTGTTTGTCCAAGTGTTCTAGCTTCATTGGGTAATTATTATAGGTTTTGAGTTTTTTTAACAAAAATTTTAAATGTTTATGTATTAATTTTTAGTTTTCAACATTCATTTCCACAAAATTTTGAGTTCCAAATTTTCTCCCCATCTCTCCCCTCCCCCACCCCATAATGCCTTGCATTCTGATCATCCTTTTACCTCAAAAATGCCCTACCTTCTATCACACCCCTCCCTTCCTTATCCCCATCTTCTCTCTTTTCTTGTAGGGCAAGATAGATTTTTATACCCTATTACATGTATTTCTTATTTCCCAGTTGTATGCAAAAACATTTCTCAACATTCATTCCTAATACTTTGAACTCCAACTTCTCTCCCTTCCTCCCTCTCCACCAATTCAATATAGGCTATATATTTGTCATGTTGCAAAAGACTTCCATAATAGCCATGTTGTGTAAGACTAACTATATTTCCCTCCATCTTATCCTGCCTCCCATTTCTTCTATTCTCTTTTTTCACCTTGTCCACCCCAAAAGTGTTTAATTCTAATTACTCCCTTCTACCATTTGCCCTCCCTTCTATCATTCCCCTTTCTCCATTTTATGTCTCTTTATCCTCTGCTTTCCTGTAGTGTAATATAGCTTTTCATACCAAATTGAGTGAGCATGTTATTCCCTCTTTAAGCCAAATGTGAAGAGAGTAAGTTTCACTTATTCCCTCTCAACTCCTCCCTTTTCTCTTCCATTGAATAAGCTTATTCTTGCCTCTTTTATGAGAGATAATTGGCCCCATTCCATTTTTCCTTTTCTCTTCCCAACATGCTCCCCTCTCATTCCTTAATTTGTTTTTTTAAATAACACCCCTTCTTAATCAACTCACCCTGTGCTCTCTCTCTCTCTCTCTCTCTCTCTCTCTCTCTCTCTCTCTCTCTCTCTCTCTCTCTCTCTCTCATCTCATTGGAAAACAGCTGACCTGGAAAACAATCCAGGACAGACAATTTAAAAATTATAGGACTACCTGAAAGTCATGATCAAAAAAAGAGCTTAGACATCATCTTTCATGAGATTATCAAGGAAAAGTGCCCTGATATTCTAGAACCAGAGGGCAAAATAAATATTGAAAGAATCCACCAATCACCTCCTGAAAGAGACCCAAAGAGAGAAACTTCTAGGAATATTGTGGCCAGATTTCAGAGTTTCCAGATCAAGGAGGAATACTGAAAGCAGCTAGAAAGAAACAATTCAAGTATTGTGGAAATACAATCAGGATAACACAGTATCTGGCAGCTTCAACATTAAGGGATTGAAGGGTTTGGAATAGGATATTCCAGAAGTCAAAGGAACTGGGATTAAAACCAACAATCACCTACCCAGCAAAAACTGAGTATAACACTTTAAGGGAATAAATGGTCATTCAATGATATAGAGGACTATGAAGTTTTCATATTGAGGAAAAGACCAGAACTGTATAGAAAATTTGACTTTCCAACACAAGAATTAAGAGATGCATGAAAAGGTAAACAGGAAAGAGAAATCATAAAAAACTTTCTAAAGCTGAACTGTTTACATTCCTACATGGAAAGAAAATATTTATAACTCTTGAATCTTTTCTCAGCATTTGGGTAGGTGGAGGGATAGTACATACACACACACAAATGCACACACACACAGAGATGATGATATCTACACAAAAAATAAAATAAAACTTAAGGGGTGAGGGAGGAAAATACTGAGAGGAGAAAGGGAGAAATGGAATGGGGCAGGCTATAACTCATAAAAGAGATAAGAAAAATCTTGTTCAATGGAGGAGAAAAGGGAGAAGGGGAGAGGGGAAAAGTGAAGCTACTCTCTCTACATATGGCTGAGGGAGGGAATAACATGCTCACTAAATGTGATGTGAAAATCTATCTTACACCACAGGAAAGTAGAGGAGGAGACAACAAAGTGGGGTGAGGGGAATGATAGAAGGGAGGCCAAATGGGAGAAGGGAGAAACTAAGAAATAAACACTTTTGGGAAGGGACAAGTTCAAATGAGGGAATAAAAAAATAAGGGGGGATAGAGTAGGATAGAGGGCAATAAAGTTAGTATTACATAACATGATTATTATGGAAATCTTTTGCAAAATGACACATATTTAGTCTATATTGAATTGCTTGCTTTCTTATTGGGGAAGGGGAGGGGGGGGAGAGAAGTTGGAATTCAAAGTATTAGTAATGAATGTTGAGAATTTTATTGCATATAACCCGGAAATAAGAAATACAGGGAATGGGTATAGAAATTTATCTTGCCCTACAAGAAAAGAGAGAAGATGGGGTTAAGGGAAGGGTGTGATAGAAGGGAGGGTACATTGAGGGAAGGAGCAATCATAATAGGAGGTATTAGGAAGCTGGGGAGGGGAGTGATGCAGAGAAAAATTGGACATGTTACACAGTGATGTAAAAGCAATTAGTATTAAAACAATTGACTGAATTAATTACTGACAATAAATAAAATACATCTTTAGTTTGGGAAAAAGAATTTTAGTCTAAATTTCCTAGAGGCAGGTAACTTCAGGTAAAGTCTGGCATTGATGGAAAAGTTAAGGTTTTGATGATAAATTTGATTTTATGATTGCTATTTAATCAGGAACTAGAACATGCATGGGAAAGCATGTAAGCTACTTAAAACTTGCTTCAAAAGATTTTTCTTAGCCAAAGTGAAATTATAGTCATATCTGAAACCTGGTTATTGGAACTTGCTATTTTAAGATGCTATGAGACTATTAAGTGACTGTTCTTCTGAGTCTAACTCCAGGTATGGATAGTAAGAAAGGCAATCTGAGCCTCCAATCCATGATGCCAGTAAGCCTGTGAGATACTGGTATGAACTGAAAAAGGTGATCTCATGGGAAGGGTGGGAGAGGGGCCGTTCAGACTGGGCTGAAGTAGGATTCTCCTGACTCAATTTCCCCACTGAATCTTGGCAGACTTTAAGCCTGACTGGATGAAAGTTGACAATCTACTCCTACCTAGAATTCATGAAGTTGGGGAGATATTTGTTCCCTGCAATGTCCCTACTCTTAGTGGCAATTTCCTATAGGCAAAAGGTTTGTAAGCTTAATAGCAGATCTATTAAATTATAGATTGTTGGTAGGGAAACATCCGAGGTTAAGTCTAAAATTAAGTGATTAGACTTAGGACTTTAGACTAATAACAATAAGTTGGGGTCCTTTAATTCTTGGTAATGCTGTGGAGACAATTAGGTCAAGGGTTTGTGAAATTAGCATACATATATATTATTTGTATCTCAGTTGGTTAATGCTTAAAAAAAAATTCTTCTGTGGTCTATATTGTAAATGCTTTAAAAAGAAGTATCACTGGACCAAAAGTTGGAATTTTTTTATATGATATGAATTGTGTTAAAAATGAAAAATAAAATAAAATTTAAAAATAAAATAAAATAAGGGGAAAAAAAGAAAGTCAAATTTTCTTTTCAGGTCTGGCCTTTTCATCAAGAAGGCTTGAAAGTCCTCTATATCTTTGAATGACCATTTTTTTCCTGAAGTAGTATACTCAGTTTTTCTAGGTAGGTAATTCTTAATTTAATCCCAATTCCTTTGATTTTTGGAATATCCTATTCCAAGTCTTTCAATCCCTTAATGTAGAAGCCATCAGATACTGTGTTATCTTGATTGCATTTTCACAATACTTGAATTGTTTCTTTCTAGTTGCTTGCAACATTTTCTCCTTCATCTTGGAACTCTGAAATTTGGCTACAATATTTCTAGGAGTTTCTCATTTTGGATCTCTTTCAGGAGGTGATTAGTGGATTCTTTCAATATTTATTTTACCATCTGGTTCTAGAATATCAGGGAACTTTTCCTTGATGATTTCATTAAAGATGATGTCTAGGTTCTTTTTTTGATCACGAAATTCAGGTAGTCCCATAATTTTTAAATTGTCTCTCCTGAATCTATTTTTCAGCTCAGTTGTTTTTCCAGTGAGATATTTCACATTATTTTCTGTTTTTTTCTTTCTCTTAGTTTTGTTGTAATATCTTGCTTTCTCATAAAGTCATTACCTTCCATCTGCTCTGTGTAATTTTTGAAGAACTGTTTTCTTTAGTGAGCTTTTGAACCTCCTTTTCCATTTGGCTAATTCTGCTTTTTAAAGCATTCTTCTCCTCATTGGATTTTTGGACGTGTTTTGCCATTTGAGTTAGTCTATTTTTTAAGGTGTTAATTTGTTCAGCATTTTTTTGGATCTCTTTTAGCAAGCTGTTAACTTGCTTTTCATGGTTTATTGTATCGCTCTCATTTCTCTTCCCAATCTTTCCTCCACCTCTCTTACTTGATTTTCAAAATCCTTCTTGAGTTCTTCCATGGCCTGCGACCATTGCATATTTATTTTGGAGATTTTGCATGCAGAATCTTGATTTTAAGGTCTTCCTCTGAAGACCTAAATTGTTCCCCCTTATCCAAAAGGATGGAAGAAAATACCTGCTCACCAAGAAAGTAACCTTCTATTGTCTTATTCTTTTTCACTTTTGGGGGCCTTTCCCAGCCAGTTACTTGACTTTTGAGTTCTTTGTCAGAGCAGAGCTCAGGGCTGAGATCCAGATCAGTGGCTCAATTCCCCCAGGGGTTTTAGGTAGAGGTCTTCCAGTGCTGCCACTCCTGGGTGAAAGAGCCCTCCCACTGACCTTTGAAGCCTTTTGTGGGTTGAGCTATCTGGGAACTCATGCTACTGGTGGCTCCCTGAAGTCTGTTCAGGGTTCTGTCCCTGCCATGGCAGGGTGTGCTCTGTGCCTTCTGGTCTGCACTGTGTGTGATCCAAGCTTCCTGGGATGAGTTGCATCAGGTCCTGAGTTTTAAGAGAGAATTGAGCTTGTAAATTATGCTACAGAACTAAATTTTTGGAGGCATTAAAATTATTTTTATGTTTGTGGAAATTAATGTCATAATGAGAAAAAGTAGTTTTATTTATATTTTAGGTGTTATTTTCCCACTATTTATACCATTCTTATTGAAGGAAATTTTTAAAGACCAAGAAAGTTGATTACAATCCCTTAACTAGATCTTAAAAAGAGATATTATATATATTGGGGAAAGTGAGAACTGTCTTTGGAGTCAGAAAAACTTTGATTCAGTGCCCTACCTTTTACATAAACTACAGATGTGATGCTGGTCGAGTCACTTAACCTCTTAGTACCTCAAGTAGATCAAAAAGATGAGTAGTCTCCACTGAAGAAAGGAGTTCATACAATGAGAATTCCTCACATTGATTAAATCATGGATCTGAGTGAAAAGATACAACAACAAAATCCCAAAACGGAAAACATAAAACAATCAAAAGTTGCAGGTCAAGGGTCATATTTTATTTTTCTTTGCTTCCCTAATACCTTGTCATATAGTAGAAGGTTAAAAATATGTTAAGAATGATGATAGCATTGAGATAAGTTCTCATTTTATATCTTTCTATAGCAATTTCAATCTGAGTTAGCATACAATAGTACAAGGAACACAGTACTGTAAGTCCAGAGATTTGAGGTCTATTCCAAATTATGTCACAACCAATAAAATTGGAATCTTAAGAAAATCAGTTCTTTCTCTGAACACAAACTTCCTCAGTATTAAAATAAAGGAGGGAGTTGAGTCTTAACTAGATGATTTTGTTTCCTGGTTTCCAGTCCCATGCTTCTATTCTGTTCCTTCCTTCTCATATTGAAGATAGAGCAGGGGCAACAACAGTTAGTAAAAAAAAAAAGTAATAGACTTGATAAATGTCCTAGTTGCTTGCCTTGAAGAGATAATTCTAGACATTGTATTGAATCATTCCCAGTAAGAAGGAAAAGCCTTGAGATATTCATTTCATATCTCACTAAAAGGTAGATTTAGTAAAACCCCGATTTTTAAGGATTTGGGAAGGATATGCTTTTTAAAATTTCTAGTCTTATCTATATCTTTATTTTGGATCTAAGCCTCAACTTCAATCCTTATACATTAGGAGCGGTGGTTCACAAAGTATACTCACAGGCCAATTGATTTCAACCTACAAAATCTACATTTTGACTATTTTTGAGTTTCAGAAAAATAATAAAATTCAAATATATTTGTTTTTTAAAAGCAGATAGCCACTGACTTGCTATTTTGTCTGTAATGAAACTCATCTCCTTTAGTCTGATGTGTTGTAAACAGGAGTGCACTGGTACATTTAACAACCAGCCCTCCATAAGGAAGCACATTTTAAAGCTTGATCTTCATTAATAATAGTTTTTCTATCACTTTCTCAGGACCAGACAATCAACTAAAAAAATAAGTCAATCCTTCATTTGTAGAGTTTGTTGATTTCTGAGTTGGAAATGCTTGCTGAAAAGTAAAGAACCAATACTTACAGGAGCTTATACACCCCTGGTTCTATGTGTTTTGGTGGCTGCCCTGGCATCATGGGTAGTCAGAAAAAACTCACAGACATAGGATCATAGATTTAAAGCAGAAAATGATCTTAGTGATCCACTAGGTCTGCCCTCTTCTTTTACAAATGGGGAAACTGGGTTTTGCACTGGGAAAACTGAGGGTCAGAAAGATGACATAACTTGCCCTAGAGGTTCTCTGACTACCAATTCAACCCCTCACCCTTTTTTAACCACATGATGATTCAAAACTCTTGTTTTAGAAGAGACAGGGTCAACTGAAAATATAAAACATTGTAAATGACCAGAAAGTAATGAAATAAACAAAAAAAAAATCACTCATGTACTCGCTGAGTTTCTACTGCCCAGTTTTGTATACCAATAAAGGATAAAGTATGTTCCCTATCTCAAGGATCTTATAACTCAGTAAGAGAGACAAAATGAACACATAAGAAATGGAAAATAAAGCATAAAATTGTGTGTTAAGTATAAGTGTATAAATGAATGGAGATAATGAAGAAAGCAGGGCTACAGTCATTAGAATAACGTTCATTAACAGGATGTTAGAAGATAATGGAGGGGCAGCTTGGTGGCGCAGTGGATAGAGCACTGGTCCTGAATCAGGAGGAGGGGGGATGCTAGTTCAAATCTAGTGTCAGACACTTAATAGCTGCATAACCTGGGGCATGTCACTTAACCCAAACTGCACCCCCCCAAGAAAGAAAGGAAAAATAAGATAATGGATAGAAATAAATACAACTATGTGCATGGTGTTATGCACAAGCGAGTGAGGATACTTATATGACTCAATGACCCTTGTGAGAAATAAGATTGGTTAGACAGAGACAAGATTATATGAATGATCTTAGAAAATCAGTAAAAGAGTTTGGGCTAGAAAATACAAAAAGCAACATTCAGGCTGCAAAGTGCTCTAAATATGCCGTATAGACTCCTTCTGATGCAATTTCACAAAATACTTGGCTGTGTACTTTTACAATGATTTCATGAATACAAAAAGAGAAAGAAAAGTTCTCCTTTCTTACTATTTTAGTGCCCAAGTGCAATTTCACCACAATCAGGGACAGAATAAAAACTCGTTTTCAGTTCACTTATTTTATTCTGTGACAAAGGTCTTAAACCAATACAGGCCAGGAAGCTACATTCAATGTGAGCAAAGATAGTCCTTTTCCATTAAGGGAGAGAGAAACACCATTGGTTTCCATGGCAACTGCTTTCCATCTAGTCCAATTAGGAATAGTCAGTTCTCAAGCGAAAACCAGTCATGTAGATATATTTTCTACTCTGAATCTATATAGAGTCTAGATTTCTACATAGCTTAGAATATCTTCTTTCTGTCAAGGAAGAAAATGTGGCTATGGCTAAGATACATATCAATGTATAAGATTATTTTGTTTAAGTGTCCCTTTATGGCACTATCTGAGTCAGGGCTGATATTTAGGGCATGGCAAAGCAAATCAATGGTGCTTTAGGAGTATAATAAGCTTTCTTTGAGCCCTAGAGCCTGGTTGCCCAAGTTGATCAGAAGTGTAGTACCCTAGTGAGTTTTGCTTACATACTTAAATCTCTTACAAATTTCTTATACCCACCCATGCACCTATTATGACCCCAGATTTGTTCTTGTGTTGATACAGATCCAGATGCCCTGTTATTGACTTTTGTTCACCTTAGATTGATTGTTTTCTCTGAATACATCAAGGTGCTGTGAGATACTCAGGTGATAATCCTCTGTCCTCAAGGGATCATGTTCTCAATGTGACTCACTTAGATGAAGTCAAGTAGTTGACAGAATGTGGCAAGGTAGGGATGTAGCTATATGACTTGCTCCGAAGTTCCTTACCCCAAAGCAGATATGGTTCCAGAATCCCACAGTTATCCTGGAGTTTGACTAAAATGGCCTTTTGTGGTTCGCTATGGCCAATCTCTGATCAACATGGTGATTCAGGAAAAGTGTTACTGATGAAGAGATAAGTCCTTCTTTATCCTGGTCTTCCTTCTCAAGTCCTGTGGCCATTTCTCGTGGAAAGAAACTCCATCATTTCTATTCAAATTGGATTATGACTATACTCTAAATTTTTTTAACATGAAATTGTAAATGTATAGACACTAGTCATTTAGTCATTGAGCATTTATTAAACATGTATACAAATACACATGGATATATTTATGTGTATACATGTTTAATAAATGCTTGATTACTGACTAAATGACTAGTGTCTATATATTATATATTACACACACATGTATGTGTCTATATGTATTTATGTATTTAAGTGTATATGTTCAATAAGTGCTTGAACTATGTGTGCCAGACACTGTGCAAAGTAGTAGGATTACAAAGAAAGGAAAAATGTCCAACAAAACAGTTCTTGCTCTCAAGAAGTTCATAGGCTAAGCAGAGACAACATGCAAACAAGTTAGGTACAAACAATGTATGTACAGGATTTATTGGGTGTACCATTAGAGGAAAAACACTAAGATTATGGAGGACAGGGGAAAAACTTCCTGCATGAGCTAGGATGTTAGTTGGGACTTGAATGAAGTCAGGGAAGCCAGGAGGCAGAAATGAACATTCCACTAGAGCTTAACCTAGGCTGCTCATGTGCTAAATGCCAACAGAGCAGTTATAACTGTCTTCATCTAAGAAAACAAAAGCATGATGAGAGGAGGAGAGAGATTGTTTCCTTTTTGCCTTTGCATCATCTGTACCTAGCATAGTGTGTGCCAGTGAATGGAATGGAATGAAACCAAATTTGTTGAAATTTTGGCAGAAACCATTGACTAAGCAGGTAAAAGGAGTCAGATGCTTAATAAAGTCATCTAAGCATAAAATAAGGATTTTACTAAGTTGCAACAAATGAGCAAGAAGGAAAATGTGAAGTAACTCAGGGAGAAGACTATCTACAATGCAAGTCAGGTTCTTTCCAGATTGTTATCCTTAAGGAATTGCAGACTGCATCATTTCATATTGTAATGTTCGAACTAGATGGCCTTTCTGTTTTCCTACTTCCTCTACTGGTTTGGGTAGTAGGTATGGAGATACTTTGTGACAGGGTTTCTTCAAATGCATTTATAGAATGTCAATCATGTCTGCTAATTAACAGAAGAATTGTTTCTCATTGAATAACAGGGATTTATCCTTCTAGCAAAACTAAAAAGAGACATATGAAGTTGTTCCCTGTGGTTATTCCTTTACCTTGAAATTCATCATAATTTGCATTTGGAATCGCTTTCATTCTTTCCACTTGTTTTATATTTGATTCCATTTTACCTCATCAGATTCTTGGGGAGATGTGATATCTTACATAAAAGTATGAACAATCTAAAGCAATATATGTGTAGTACAGTGTATTCCCATAGGATAGTGCAGAGGGTTTTACAAGAACTTTTGCCTGATAAAACAGATCATTTTATGTAATGGGAAAAATGGTCTGGAATGTTCTCCAGGGCCAGTATTTCTGAACAATGCAGTTCAAAGATTCCATATTTCCTTTATGGAGGCACATTATCTGTCTTTAAGAAACCAATTAATGGTCCTACCAGTGAATTTTATCCATTCTGTGAACTCTTGTCTTTTTGTAGATAGAAATTCTTTGAGTCTCTCCCTTCTCTCATGGTAATCAAGTCACAAGGAAGTTAATTTAATAGAAAACAGAAAAAATGACAAGTATTAGTTTGCCGTGGTATAGTCATGGTTACAATAGTGCCTTGTTATGTCATGGAGATAGATCTGGGTTCAATTTTTAAAGACAAAAATAAGGCAGAAAGCTAGACAGGTTTGGGGTAAGGATTCAGTGACTATTCATGGTATGTGTTATGTCTGAAAACCAGTGTGGGTAAGTTTGACTTTAGGTTTATTTGGGCTTGCTTCTTCAGGTTTAGAATGCAATAAGGTACTTTTAAAACATAAAATGCAATAAAAACAACTTTATCAGTGACAATGGATAAAAATAACACAATTTCTAAGGTTAAAAGGACAATTCAGCTTTCAGTACGGCAACATGTCACAATGGTCAAGGAGACCTCTTTAGGGCCTTGGGAGTGTCAAGTAAACTTGACCTCCTATAGGCTGGGCCTTTTATGCCTCAGGACATATAAAGGTAAAAGAGCCTTCCCAGTTCCTTTAAAGGATCAGCCCAGGCTACATAAAATAGTTTGCTCCTCCAACAGTACTGATATGATTGGTTTATGGATTTTGTTTATTGATATAGCTTATTGATCACAGCAAGCTAGAGAACCCATATGGGAAATCTACTGCCTTGACTAAGCCCAATAAAAGTTTAACTTGCATTGATAGAAGGGGACAGTTGGGCATAGAAGATAGAAAGTCAGCATTGGAGATAGAAAGACTGAGTTTTAATCCTGCCTCAGACACTAGATGTGTGACCCTGGGTAAGTCACTTAACCTCTCTATGATTCAGTGTTCTCCTCTGTAAAGTGAAGGATTTGATGTGATGGCCTCTAATGTCTAAATCCATTTCCTATGAACCTGGTCTTCCAGCTTTAAATCCATTATACTATGATCTACAGAATCACTAATCCATGAAATACTGAATATATGCCAGTAACAATATCCCCATCATTATATTTTAATAACCAGCATCATTGTTTTGACAGTATAATTTTTTAAAGCATTTGTGTTCATGTTTCTATCCAAGTATTTTGAAGATACACTAAATTTGCCTTATTTCTCTATTGTGACAGGCAAGTACTAGGCTCTGTACCAAATATAGTAAGTGTAAAACTAGTCCAGCGAAAATAAAAATAGGCATCATTTGGAGAAATTTTCATAAATTTTTCATAAATACATGAAACACATAAATACATGGAAATTTTTCATAAATACATGGCATTTCAGCTAAGACTAGAAGGAGAGATAGGGATCAGGAAAAGCAGATATTAACAAAGAACATTACCCAAATTGCAAGCAAAAATAAGAATGACATGTTGGGGAAAGAGCAGGCAAACAGATTTGACTGCTGAGTAGGGGAGTGGAGGAATAAGCATTTATATAGTGACTACTACAGTCCAGAGATGGTGCTAAGTGCATTTACAAATTTTATCTCATGGTACTGATGAGACCAGATTCTCTAAGAGCTTGAATTCTAATACAAGGATTTAAAATTTGATCTTCCAGTAATTCATTGCTTTTAATGATCTTTGAGAACAGATTTCCCAGCTCAACTTGATACTGTCCTAAAATGCTCAACTGGTCTAGAAGCTCCCACAGACCCTCTGGCATGCTTACTGACAGAAGACTGGGGAATGTTTGGTAACAACCATAAACTACGAAATGATTCATGAGTGCAAAGCCCTATTAAGAATTATTCCAGGGGGTGGAGCCAAGACAGCAGAGTAGAAAGACTCATGTATGCTAGCTCCGAATCCACAGCCCATATATTTCCTGCAAGAAGAACTTCCCACAAATTCTGGATCACTGCAAGGCACGCAGAAACACAGTGGAAAAGATTTCCGTTCCAGAGAGCCCTGGAGAGCCGT
Organism: Bettongia penicillata ogilbyi; assembly: GCA_023548195.1. Lineage (NCBI taxonomy): Eukaryota > Metazoa > Chordata > Mammalia > Diprotodontia > Potoroidae > Bettongia > Bettongia penicillata. Next base: position 352,471 of record JAJHZJ010000240.1, on the reverse strand, counting down.
CCCCAAGGTCCGTAGTGCCCCGGAAAGCAGAGCTCAACCCTGCACAGCCCTGGCCGCATGGCAAGAGGAGCTGATCTGAGCAGGCTTCAGGGACAGAACCTCCAGTGGCTGGGAAGGTCCCTCTGCCCACAGATGCTACAGGTCAGTGAGAGAGACGTCTGGGCTGGCCGAGAGGGGAGCAGGGTGTCTCTGTGACTTGGGCCCCCTCAGGAGGCAGCAGCAGAGGCAAAGGCAGGGGAAGGAAGTGGCAGAGGCAGTGGCAGAGGCAGAGTCAGGGGCAGGAAGTGGCAGAGGCAGAGTCAGGGGCAGTGGCAGAGGCAGCAGCAGCGGCCTGGGACTCCCTGAGCAGGAGGCAGAAGCTCAGGTCTCTGCATAAACCCCCTGGGGGAGCTGAGCTTGGGAGGTGGCCCAGCACCAGAACTAAAGCTCCCATTGAATAGCAGCCATGCCTGCCGCGGAAAGCCCATTTGAATCTCAGACTCCAAGCACTAGCGGGGCGGATCTAGGCGGGGGGTGAACAGGAATCTCAGAAGTCCAGTAACTGGCTGAGAAAATGCCTAGAAAAGGGAAGAAAAATAAGACTATAGAGAGTTTTTTCGAACAGATGCAAATGATCCCAACTTTCGGATCTGACGACGACAAGGACATATTCTTGCCATCAGGGAAAGACGTGGTGGGCGGGACCTTGGTACCCCAGACCTCCAAGGGGGATGTCGGGTGGGCTCAGGCCTTGGAAGAGCTCAAAAAGGATTTTGAAAAGCAAGTTAGACAGGTGGAGGAAAAATTGGGAAGAGAAATGAGAGAGATCCAAGAAAAGTATGAAAAACGGGTCAATACCTTGGTAAAGGAGACCCAAAAAAATGCTGAAGAAAATAACACCTTGAAAAATAGGCTCACTCAATTGGCAAAAGAGGTTCAAAAAGCCAATGAGGAGAAGAATGCTTTCAAAAGCAGAATTAGCCAAATGGAAAAAGAGATTCAAAAGCTCACTGAAGAGAATAGTTCTCTCAAAATTAGAATGGAACAGATGGAGGCTAATGACTTTCTAAGAAACCAAGAAATCACAAAACAAAACCAAAAGAATGAAAAAATGGAAGAGAATGTGAAATATCTCATGGGAAAAACAACTGACCTGGAAAATAGACCCAGGAGAGACAATTTAAAAATTATGGGACTACCTGAAAGCCACAATCAAAAAAAGAGCCTAGACATCATCTTCCATGAAATTATCGAGAAAAATGTCCTGATATTCTAGAACCAGAGGGCAAAATAAGTATTGAAGGAATCCATCGATCACCACCTGAAAGAGATCCAAAAAGAGAAACTCCTAGAAACATTGTGGCCAAATTCCAGAACTCGCAGGTCAAGGAGAAAGTCTTGCAAGCAGCTAGAAAGAAACAATTTCAGTATTGTGGAAATAAAATAAGGATAACTCAAGATCTAGCAGCTTCTACACTAAGGGATTGATGAGCGTGGAATAGGATATTCCAGAAGTCAAAGGAACTAGGACTCAAACCAAGAATCACCTACCCAGAAAAACTGAGCATAATACTTCAGGGGAAAATATGGTCTTTCAATGAAACAGAGGACTTTCAAGCATTCTTGATGAAAAGAACAGAGCTGAAAAGAAAATTTGACTTTCAAACACAAGAATGAGAAGAAGCATGAAAAAGTAAACAGCAAAGAGAAGTCATAAGGGACTTACCAAAAGTGAACTGTTTACATTCCTACATGGAAAGACAATATTTGTAACTCTTAAAACTTTTCAGTATCTGGGTAGTTGGTGGGATCACACAAACACATACACACACACGTACACGCATGCACATACACACATACACACATGCATGCACATCCAGAGACAGAGAGCACAGAGTGAATTGAATAGGATGGGACCATATCTTAAAAGAAATTAAGGTAAATGGTGAGAGAGAAATGTAGTGGGAGGAAAGAGGGTGAAATGGAATGGGGCAAATTATATCTCATTCAAGAGGCAAGCAGGAGACTTTTTAGTGGAGGGAAAAAGAGGAGAGCTGAGAAAAAAAACCCAAGAAGTTTACCCTCATCATATTCTACTAAAGGAAGGAATAAAATGCATACTCCTTTTGGTATGAAAACCTATCTTACAATACAGGAAAGTGGGGGAGAAGGAGATAGGCAGGTTGGGGGGGGGGATGATGGAAGGGAGGGCAATGGGAGGAGGGAGCAATTTGAAGTCAACACTCTTGGGGAGGGACAGGATCCAAAGATAGAATAGAAACAATGGGGGTCAGGATAGGATGGAGGGAAATACAGTTAGTCTTACAGAACACGACTATTATGGAAGTCATTTGCAAAACTACACAGACATGGCCTATATTGAATTGCCTACCTTCCCAAAAGGAATGGGTGGGGAGGGAGGGATGGGAAGAATTTGGAACTCAAAGTTTTAGGAACAACTGTTTAGTATTGTTGTTGCTACTAGGAAAGAAGACATACAGTTAATGAGGAATGGAAAGTCATCTGGTCCTACAGGACAACAGAGAAGATGGGGACAAGAAAAGGGAGGGATGATAGAAGAGAGGGCAGATTGGTGATAGGGAATATTAGAATGCTTGGTGTATTGGGGTGGGGGAAGGGGTTAAAAGGGGAGAAAATTTGGAACCCAAAATTTTGTGAAAATGAATGGAAAAAATTAAATAAATAAATTTTAATTTAAAAAAAAAAAAAGAAATAATGCAGAAAACTGCCCCAAACTACTCCAAAATGAAAAACAAAGTACTAATCAAAAGAGTCTACGGATACTTGGAAAACCTTAAAAAATCACCAAAGATACTAATTCAGTGCAATGGTAATTTAAGTGGGAATACCTACCTGGGTCACATGGAAGTCTGAGTCACATGGATCATGTGGTGGGAGAAGTTTGCTGAATGGGTGGAGCTGAGAGGAATTTAATGAGAGACCAATCAGAACTGAAGGATGCAGGCAAGCTAACAGCTAGCTGTGAGCAAGAAAAGTGAATTCTATTTAAGGGAAGCATGTTTGTGATTTAAGGGTTCTGGTTTGTGGGGGAAGCCTAGTAGGGGGAAGGCTTGGGGCAGGTGTTGTCCTCTGTATTGTTATTGTGAATAGATTTGTGTTGCTGTGATGGATTTGTCTTTACGATGTTGGGATTCAGCTTTCTGATGTCTGAATAAATGTTCTGGTTCTGTCTTCCAAAAAAAAAAAAAAAAAAGAATTATTCCAGAGGGCTAAAATACACTTGTAAACATTTAAAACTGCTTCCTTAGGACATTTGTATGTTTTGTTTCCCCAAGAATTTCTTAATCTAAGAGTGGTGTGAGGTGGGAAATGACCTAGGGAAATGCCTGCCAGTAAAAAGGGAGATTTATTATCTGACCACCAGGCTGAAAAGACGATCCATCACATCAATTAGGCACATGAGCTGAATTATGGACTGTATTTCCAAAATAAAGTGGTAAGCCAAGAGGATATTGATAGAAATCTGGGGCAAAAGTGAGCCTAAAAGCCTTGAAAGTGTTATAGAGAGAATACTAATCTTCTGGATACAGATGATAGTATGCCATCAGAATAGAAATATGAAGCAATTGTATTACTTCATAAGGATATATGGCATATACTAAAAATCTCTCCTCCTGGAATACCATCATTATCTAGGCTTACTAAACTTTTAAAAGCAGCATTCCCACAAGAGAGCTTGACAGATGTTTAATCCCAATGGCAATCTATCCATGACTATTTTGTCAGCCTAAAACCAACCGTAGAAAAAGCAAGAATAGCCACAGGACTGATTTCTCAAAGAAACAAATCACAAAATACAATTCACAAAATTCTTCATGTTATGTGTGTGTATACAGTTGTTTCACGTTTTCATATGGATTTTAAAGCATTTTTTTTCAATGAAACAAGCCTAACAGCAACAGCATGAGCATTTTTCATAGCTGACACATTCTGCTTACCTAGTTGCCTTTCAAATTACCTTAGGATGACAGGAGTGGTATAATTTTTTGCTTTCATTTTTCTCAGGTACAGTGCAATGTAATAGATTCAGACTCCCAAGCAGAATTTGGACTTAAAATGGATGCTTAAAAAAATAAATGCTTGTTAACACTATATAAATTATATACATGACCTTCTCTTGAAAAGAATGACAAGCATTGTCCTACCTGTGCACAATATAAGAATGTGTGTTTAACCATTACTGTCTATATGTGAAGTCAGGGAGGATTTCAATCCCATCCTTTTCTTTTATTTTCGTATTTCAGATATTATCAACATCTAGTGAAAAAATTATCCATTATAATAATCAACTTTGATTTCAAAAAAGAGATGAGAAAAATGCATCTTTCTCATTTCTCTGTAGAAATAGGAGAACATGGATTTGGAAAATTGCATATTCTGTCACATTCATTAAATGAATTGTTTAGCTTGTTGAACTCCCTTTTTCCTCTTTTAAATCCTCTGTTACAAAAGATAAATTAGTGAGTAGGGGATAAAGGACAGACATAATGTTATATGAAATAATAAAAACCACTAAATAATAAAAACCACTAAAAACCACTAAACTAAAATGTTTAATTTTAATATTATTAATTATATAAATACTAATAAAATATTTAATTTTATAAAAATTAACAGAATTTAGATCCTACTTTGTCCCGGTGTCATGATATTTTCAACCATTTAGCATCATTTACAAAGAAAAGACCACCAACACAGCAGCATATTTTGATAGCTACAAGCAGGAGAATCAGGGGACATCAGTGATCTAGTACTTATTTAGCATGATTTGCACATGTAAGAGCTGTATCTAATTCTACATTTTACTCAAATGCAATGTCTGAATTTCATAAATATTTGATGATCTACTTAAGTAAAATTTCAGGCAAACAGCATAGTTCGGTGAGTTTGGATTTACTCTAGTGTAATTGTGGTTATCTATTGACTCAAACTGAGAAACTAGGACAAAAAAAACATTGACTGTGCATATTTGAGATGAGAATGAATGAGAAGAATAGAGATAAATATCAACCAATATCCTATTCTGTTCTCTTTCATAACTATATGTAGATTACAGAATCTCGGAGTTGGAAGGTGCCTCAGAGCCCACACGAATACCTACAAGAGATCATACCCCATGACTATTGCAATTCTTCTGGAATATCTCAGGAATACTACTAAGTGTTTTTAAACAAGTGCTGCTTCTGAATATAAATTAAGGTCAATTAGAGAAATTACAATAGAATTGGTGGGACCTGAAAAACTCTGAAAAGTCAGCAAGTTTAACAATACTGAAACTAATAGATGGCTTTGGACAGCGAAAGATTCTGAGGACCACCTACCTCATCCTCTCATTTGCAAGAGAAAACATAATACATCTTGTTACAATAATTGAGGAAAATGTCGTTGCTTCAAAAATACATATATCCATCATGATACACGAATAGGAATGTAATAAGTAAAATTCTAATTTATGTTAGAAGAGATCACAATATATATAATATAATATAACGTAGCATAATATAATATAATATAATTCTATCTAATTATAAATAAAAATCGCTCAATATATAATCCCACAATGGTCAATGGTCTTCTGGGGCATTCAAAGTTCCATAAATAATAGTTTATCTTCGACTCAAGTCACACTAGATACATAAGTATTTGTCCTTATAAAATAAACAAAATAAAATAAAGAAGTTGGCTTTTCAGAGGATATTCCATAGCCTTCTCCTATAATCCATTGAGGTCATTCAATAGTCTTAATTGCAATTCCAATAAATTTTTTACTAAGTACTAACTATATGCAAAGCATGATGGAGAGAAAAATAGGAAAACATATCTCACTCAGGGATTAAAAAAAAAATCCCTGCCCTCAAACAGGAGTACAACATGAGTACAGAAAAATATAAGGTGGGAAATACTAGACCAAAGAATGTAGGCAAAGTGCTCTAGGAAAATTCAAACATTATGCTACTACTCAAAAGATATCTAGGTGGTACTATGGGTACAATGCTTGGAGTCAGGAGGGCCTGAGTTCAAATGTGACCTCAGATACTCATTTTATGACTGTAAACAAATCATTTTATCTCTATCTGTCATAGTTTCCTCAAATATAAAATGGAGATAACAATAGTATCTAACTATCAGAGTTGTGAGGATTAATGAGATTATATATAATTATATAAGAAGTATAATTATATAATGTATAATTATATATTAATTATATAATGTATAATTATATATAAGTATATAAAACATATTATATGCATATATTAATATAATCTATTATATGACAATTGGTATATAATACATTATATATGTTACATAATCATATGCATATGTATATACATACACACACATATATATGTATATATGTGTGTATACATTATATATATTAAAGCCTAGCATATAATAGGTGCTTAATAAGTGTTTATATATATATAAATATATATATGATCATAGTCAACACACCTATGCTCTCAGTCCATGTATACCCCTTAATGAAAAACTTCTTAGGAGTAACAAGTATCATCTTCACATGTAGGTATGTAAACAGTCTACCTTTATTGAATTCCTAGTGATTTCTTTTTCTGTTTTACCTTTTTTATACTTTTCTTGAGTCTTATGTTTGAAATTTTTTTCAGTTCTGCTATTTTCATCAAGTAGGCTTTAAAGTTCTCAATATCATTAAATATCCATATTTTTCCCTTGAAGGAAATAAAGCCAACAAGTAAAAAATGTTTATTATGTGCCAAGCATTGTGCTAAACATTGGGGGGGAAAAAGGAAAAACAGAAAGATGCCTTCAAGGAGCTTGCATTCTATCTATTAATCAAGAAACATTTATAAAATACTTACTGTGAGCCAGGTAATGAGTGAAGCATTGGAAATTCTAAAGAAGAAAATAATATATAAAAGAAAGCTAAAAAGGAAGGGTCAAAAGTGCCACCTGGAGAAAAATTAAGACATGGCTGGCATGGACATACTCTGTAAAATGAAATACTGATAAGAGCCCACATTTATGTAGTGCTTTAAGGTTTGCAAAAGTACTTTACATATTATATCTTATTTCATCCTCATAACAACCCTATGAAGTGAGTTACTATCCCCATTTTACAGAAACATGAAATTAAAATTCCATAGAGGTATGCAAATTTTTTCTTTCTATTCTGCAGTTCACTAAATAAGCTGAAACAATTATGGCATGACCTATTGCACAGATCATAAATATCTATTACTTACATTTTAGTTCTTTGTATATGTATATATTTTTTTTACTGCATGAAAGGAAATTCTTACTGATGGTTTTGCTTTGATGAATCTAGGCTCCATGGTCCTGGTGTAATGTTAATATCCCACAACGAGAAAACAAATCAACCTAGAATATAATCTTGAGGTGTATACCTTCCTGAATTCTAATTATTTAAAAATGGTAGCAAATTTCTATATTTCACTGATACCTTCTTCCTAAACTATCATTTTTTAGTCTAGGTGAGATTTGTTCAAGTATTTTATCTGGCTTCTGATATTGTATATGTACAATATACATACACATATGTATGTACATACATAAACTGAGAGAGAGAGAGAAAGAGAGAGAGTGTCTACAGATGACTAAAATTCAAGTTAGAACCTGATTAAATATAAAACAAAAGTGAAACAGAGGCCTGAGAGACTCTAGGGTAATCAATTGTTTATAGATGGGGACACTGGAGAACTTGTCAGAGAATGTGGCAACTGATGTGAGTTAAACAGGAGAAAGATAACAGTAAGTGAGATGAGGGGAGACATAAGCACACACATATATACTACATACATATACACATATATGGTGTTTATATATACATAATATATATATATATACAGATACATATATAATATATACATATATTACATCATAACCTACGAACCAATAAAACACCAATAAGTGAAAACTGAAATTGTATTCCTCTAATAACTTTTCCCATTCTTTATTTAATCCATCCTTTACATAGCTGTTAAAGTAGTTTTTCTAATATGCAAATTTATTACATCATCCTCCTTCTCCAAGGTTTTCACTGGCTCCCTATTGTCTACTAAATAAAATATAAACTCCTTAGTTTATATAAACTCATAGTCTTCACAATCTGGATGCAATCTAAGTGACGAGTTTTATTTTAAAGTACTCCCATTTGTTTACTCTATGTTCCAGGCAATTTGACTACTCAGTAGATTAGGCTTTTCTACCTCTGTGCATTTGCACACACCAATTACTAATTCTGGCTTTGATTTCTTAATTATTGATTCAGTTTATTGACATTGTTCTCCTGTTTAACAACCAAGATCTGTTGCCTCATCCTGTGATATGTTCCCCAGTGTCCCTATCTAGAAATGACTAATTCCCCTGGAGTCTCTCATGCCATCTAATTTCCCTTACGTTTTGCATTTAATTGTGTTCTAACTTGAATTTTTAGTAATTTGTAGATATTCATCTTCTTTTTTCACGTTTTTGCTACCTATGTTCTATTTTAGTGAGTTACCCTAGCTAACATAGTAATGCTTTAAGGTCTGCAAAATACATTACATACATTATCTCATTTGATCCTTGTGACAGCCCTACGACAGACTGTAAGCTGTATTATCTCTATTTTAATATCTTCCAATGAATTGTTTACAAAGTGCTTTCATTGTTACTATTTCATTTAATCCTCGTAATGTGTGTGTGTGTTCGTCCTTCGTTGCCACAAAAGACCATGTCATCAGATAAATAATGACATGACTTGTACTTGACTGTTTTGAGTGAGAGAAGGCTAAATCCTCATAATAAGGTTGAGAGGGAGGGTATGATTAGCCTCATTTTATAGAGAAGATGACTGGGTTTTCGACAAGTAAAGGAAGTCATATAGTTAGCAAGTACTAGAGTCAGAAAAGGAGCCCAGAGTGAGGCAGTGATGTCTAGTGGATAAAGCACTGAATTTGGAGGAAAATAGATCTGGGTTCAAGACTCCTCTCTGAAATAAACTGGCTGTGTTTGCATGAGTAAGTCACTTCGCCTCTCTAAATCTCACTTTCCTGATCTGTAACATAAGCAGATTGCACTAGATGTTCTCCCAGGTGTACCCAGGTCTAAATTACTCCTTCTACTCCACCATATTTTCTCTCCAGCCTTTTATTCAGTTGTGATCATCTTTGTACAGCTCAGTCCTGATTAATGCAAACAATGAATTTTGTAAAGTAGTCACACATTTTATACTCTTTCAAGTTATAATTATGTAAACTATGGCAATTGTTTCCACATGAATGGAAATATGCAGTGAGAATTTAGATAATGTAAACGCTTTATAGGAATCATCATTATTTATACCAACAGTAACCTAGCTGTATATAACATTCCTAGAAACTATAGAGTGCAGGACAGTGGAAAGTGCTGAATTTGGACTCAGAGGAACTGAGAAGTCCTAGCTATCCACCTTACTCCTTGTATGACTGGTCAACTCATTTAATGTCTTCAGACTTCATTTCCTTCTCTATAAAATGAGGCAGTTAGACTAGTGCCCTCAGAAGCCCTATCTGTTTCTAAATCTATATAATTAATTAGGCACAGTTTGAATTGACCAGAAAATATTACAACAATATAGTAGAAAACAATACATTTATTTGTACGTGTGTGTGCATAGGGATAGGACAGAGTGGAAAAAACCAATCTAGTATAACAAAATCACAGTCAGGAAATTTATTCTCAGGGATTTAGTGAAAGCAAATCAATCATGAGATAGAACCAATTATAAAAGAAACAGTCTATGTGAAAGGAATTTTGAGGGAAAAAGTTTCATTTCTTTCAGTTCTCATAACTTAGCCAAATAAATAATTACACTCTTTTATATTTCCCACTGTATTAAATTGTTAGTGATTTATAATAAAATAGAAATAAATTCCATTCCTTCATGGTTACTAATAGATGAGGGTGAAGTGACTCTCTTAGCTGCAATTTTCATTCATACGCTGATGTGTGAATGTGGGTCACAGGACTGTTGCTAAAAAGCACTGTGGGATATTGAATGAGCTTGACAATATAACGAGATCTTATTTTTATAGACTTCTAATGTCATCTTGATTTGTATGCTACTGTGTAATCTACAGGGAAAAGATGAGAAGGTTATGTAAAATATCTTGGGATTGGAAAAAAATATGGTTCAGTACATTGATATTTAGGCTAATGCCTAGGCAACTTTGCCTTCCCCTTAAGCTATCAAATATTTCTATCCTGTCATTAAGCACAGGCAAATGAGATAGACTCAGTTATGGGTCAGTTGTAGTTATGTTGAGGTGGATTAGTGAGTATGCAGAGGTCATGCATCTTGATGTAGACATGCTACTATGTCAATGTCATAAATGGCTAGAACTGGAATAGCTAGTATATAGGAACAAGAGACTAGACTAATAGAGAGCAGTCCGTTGCCAAGAATTACATACCCAGCAGTAATTATTGGTGCACATAAAGAGAAGTGCCAATAATCCATTGATAGTGATGATCATTAGAATACCAGCCCATTGTTCAGAAAATTTAGAGTAATTATAATTTAAATGGCATGTATTTCTGGGAAAACAACATATCACAGGGCTGATATTATTAAATGGCTTTCATCCTGTGGGGCCACTGGGTTCCATTACTCCCTTCCCCTTGTGTTTGACACTGGAATCTCACTCTCTGGCTTCTCTTTGTGGATATCAACTCTATAGTATTATTCCTATTTGTGTCCTGGAAAAGGAAGGTCCTCAATAAAGCTTCCCATATAGCTGTGTATTTGTGGGGTTGTGTTAATACCAGGATATATATTCTAGGTCATAGACATGACCTGGAATTTGCCTGTAAAAATAATTAAATCAGGTTTTTCTGGCTCGCAGTTACTTGTGGGCTTCAGTTTCTTTTTCTTCAGCTAACTGGAGAAAAATTATAAGGAAGAATAAGGATTTACATTCTTTCAAAAGAAGAATCAATGTGTTCTGTTGCTTTGAAACTTAGCTTGTAGATGCCAAGTAAATGAACAAAAGTTCTGCCTCAATTTGCCATTTCTGTTCCTAGTTTAGAGATGAAATTGACAAGATAAACTCTAAGACTGCCTCATACAGGAGCCTATCAGTCTCACCAGTGTATTCCATATGTACACATATCCTTTCCTTGTAGCCCACACTTTCTAAGCAATTCTTGCACTCTGTCCCTCTTACCAGTTGAGTGTGTATTTGTTGTGTTAACAAATGCAACCATTAATCATACCCTCTCCGAACATAGTACAAACTTTGTTGACATGTGAAGCTCCAGAATGTAACAGGAAGGATGAAAGCCATTTGCTGAAAGGTTCCTATTGTTTGCTTTTCCTCTTTTTTTTGTTGGGAAAAATAAATTGTAGCTAATATTTATAGCTGCCTGCTATGGAAGTAACAAGATAAAAAGACACCTTGCTAAAATAAAATTAGAATTGCTTAAATTTATATTAATCGTTTTGCATACAATTTCTGAGGAACTTACCCCCTCTAGAGAGCTTATACTAGAGGTACTAATATTAGCTAGTCTATGTATTCAAGTCTACTATTCATAATAATGTATATATGACTAAGGAGGACTGTTTATTTCTTTGTGTATATTTGAACACTATTATCTCCTATTGTTTTTCCTTTATATTCTTAAGTTGCTGAGAGGGCCTCACTCTACCTCCAACAAAGTTTTGTTCAGTCATTTAAGTTGTGTCCAACTCTAAACTCATTTGTTTTGTTTCATTTTTTTTTTTATTTTTGGGCAAAGATACTGGCGTGGTTTGTCATTTCCTTTTCCAGATCATTTTCCAGATGTGAAAACTGAGGCAAGTAGGGTTAAATGATTTGCCCAGGGTCACAGAACTAACAAGTCTCTGAGACTGAATTTGAATTTAGAAAGATGATTCTTTTTGAATTCAGTTCCAAAACTCTATCCACTCTGCCACCTATCTGCCTTTATTATATAACAATGTGGTATAACCTTAATTCAGGTATACCATGGAGATACTGTGATTTCAATTCCAGACTGCTGCAAGAAACTGAATTTTGCAATAAAACAAATCACATGAATTTTTTTGGTTTTCTAGTGAAAAATTATAAAAACACTAAAGTTATGTTTACACTATACTGTAGTCTTTTAAGTGTGCAATAGTATTATGTCTAAAAACTCAATATATATGCCTTAAAAATACTTTGTTGCTAAAAAATAGTCTGAGTTATCAGCAAGTTGTAATCTTTTTACCTTGATGCTAATGGCTGCTGACTGATCAGGGTGGTAACTCCTGAAGGTTGGGCGGCTGTGGCAAGTTCTTAAAATAAGACAACACTGAAGTTTGTCTTAGGGGGTAGGAGACCCAAGGAAAGGGAGAAGGATAAGGAATGGCCCATATGGGGAGCAGTCAGAACACACATGTTTATCAATTATGTTCACTGGGCACAGTTTCCTGTGCCCCAAAATAGTTATAATACTAACATCAATAACCACTGCTCAGATGGCCATATCAGATATTATAACAATAATAATGAGAATGTTTGAAACACTGCAAGAATTGTCAAAATGTGAAACAGAGTCATGATGTGAACACATGTTGTTGGAAAAATGGCAAAAATAGATTTGCTTGACACAGGGTTGTCACAAACCTTCAATCTGTAAAAAATGCAGTATCTACAAAATGCAATCAAATTAGGTACGTCTATATATAAATAAAACTTGGAAGGATGGGAGTCATTTTATGTCTCCATGATCCTGGGAAAGTATAAATAAAATAATGCCACAAACCCTAAATAAAGGCCTTAACTAAAGATAATCCTTAAATATTACATCCTAGATCTTGATATTCTTGTCTTAGCCAATCATTGCCTTAGGATTGCTAAGACGGGGGAAATAGAAAAGACTTTGCCAAAACATGACTTTTTCCCTCAATATGGTGGGAGGGTGAAATGCATCATACTGGCATGAGTGTGGTTGCCAGTCAGCAAATATAAAACTTCATTAGTGGTCCAGACAAGAGCTTATTCTTTTCTATAAAAATAACTGGATAGCACCTGCATTCATTTTCATTTTTCATTTTCAACTGAAACCTGGTCAGATATATCTATAAACTTCAATAAATTTCTCTAGGATATATACATTTTGTTCAGTTTTCTCCCTTTTCTCTACTGTACTGGGAGACTTAAATTTTAATTAACCATTTATAGAATACTTACTGTTAAATGGTGAGGAATGCTCAGAAAAGTCTGGACACTTTCCTGGCTCCTGCAAATAAGGCCCTCAGGTTGAGAACTGTGAGATACTTGGGGTATCAACATGAAATAAGATGTGAGCCCCTGCCTTTTGGGAGTTTACAACCTAGTGGACAGTTTGAATGAAAGTGACTGATATGAGGTATATTAGAAGTGCAAAGGAGAGATCTGTAAAAGTTATGATCAGAAATGTGGGACAGAAGGGGACAAGTGAAAATTTTCACTTTAATCTCCAATCAGAAAGTTATGTTTAGGGGGGCGGAGCCAAGATGGCGGAGTAGAAGGACGCATGTTTACAAGCTCCGAAACCAAAGCCCATAGAATTAATGTAAAAAGAGACCCCCATAACTTCTGGGTCAATACAAGGTATGCAGAAACGGAGTGGAAGAGATTTCCATTCCAGGGAGCCCGGAAGAGCCATTCCCGGGGTCCGTTGTGCCCCGGAAAGCGGACCCCACCCCAGCGCTGCCCTGGCCGCAGCCCCAGAGAAGCTGATCCGAGCAGGCTTCAGGGACGGAAGCTCCGGCAGCCGGGAAAGACCCTCTGCCCACAGAAGCTACAGGTCAGTGAGAGAGACGGCTGGCTGGCTGAGGGGAGCGGAGTGTCTCCGTGGCTAGGGCCCCCTTGGGAGGAAGCAGCGGCGACAGAGACGGCGGCACAGGGGTGGGCGGCGGCTGAGGTGGCAGGCAGCGGACCGGAACTCAGGAATCCCCCAGCAGCAGGCAGGATCTTCATTACGGAAGGTTTCTGCATAAAACCTGACGGAGCTGAGCCTGGGAGACGGCCCTGCTCCCACCCCGCTCTATTACTGAAGACCTCTGCATAAAGCCCCTGAGGGAACTGAGCCTGGGAGGTGGGCCCCCCACCCTGCCCCCACCCACTCCATTCCTGAAAGTCTCTGCATAAAGCCCCTGAGGGAACTGAGCTTGGGAGGCGGCCCTGCCCCCACCCCAGCACCTGAACTAAAGCTTGCCCCGGAAAGCACATTTGAATCTCAGAGGCCAAGCACTAGCTGGGCGGATCCAGGCGGGGGTGGAGAGGGATCTCAGAAGTCAAGTAACTGGCTGGGAAAATGCCTAGAAAAGGGAAGAAAAATAAGACTATAGAGAATTTTTTCCAACAAATGCAAATGATCCCGCCCTTCGGATCTGATGACGAGGACATATTCTTGCCATCAGGGAAAGACGTGGAGGGCGGGGCCTCAGTACACCAGACACCCCAGGGGGGTGGCGGGTGGGCTCAGGCCTTGGAAGAGCTCAAAAAGGATTTTGAAAAGCAAGTTAGACAGGTGGAGGAAAAACTGGGAAGAGAAATGACAGAGATGCAAGAAAAGTATGAAAAACGCGTCAATACCTTGGTAAAGGAGACCCAAAAAAATGCTGAGGAAATTAACACCTTGAAAAATAGGCTCACTCAATTGGCAAAAGAGGTTCAAAAAGCCAATGAGGAGAAGAATGCTTTCAAAAGCAGAATGAGGCAAATGGAAAAAGAGGCTCAATAGCTCACTGAATTTAATAGTTCTCTCAAAATTAAAATGGAACAGATGGAGTCTAGTGACTTTACGAGAAACCAAGAAATCACCAAACAAAACCAAAAGAACAAAAAAATGGAAGAGAATGTGAAATACCTCATGAGAAAAAAACTGACCTGGAAAATAGATCCAGGAGAGACAATTTAAAAATTATGGGACTACCTGAAACTCATGATCAAAAAAAGAGCCTAGACATCATCTTCCATGAAATTATCAAGGAAAATTGAATGCCCTGACATTCTAGAACCAGAGGGCAAGATAAGTATTGAAAGAATCCATCGATCACCACCTGAAAGAGATCCAAAAAGAGAAACTCCTAGGAACATTGTAGTCAAATTCCAGAACTCCCAGCTCAAGGAAAAAATCTTGCAAGCAGCTAGAAAGAAACAATTCCAGTACTGTGGAAATACAATCAGGATAACTCAAAATCTAGCAGCTTCTACATTAAGGGATCGAAGGGCGTGGAATAGGATATTCCAGAAGGCAAAGGAACTAGGACTCAAACCAAGAATCACCTACCCAGCTAAACTGAGTATAATACTTCAAGGGAAAATATGGTCTTTCAATGAAACAGAGGACTTTCAATCATTCTTAATGAAAAGACCAGTGCTGAAAAGAAAATTTGACTTCCAAACACAAGAATGAGAAGAAGCATGAAAAAGTAAACAGCAAAGAGAAGTCTTAAGGGACTTACCAGAAGTGAACTGTTTACATTCCTACATGGAAAGACAATATTTGTAACTCTTAAAACTTTTCAGTATCTGTGTAGTTGGTGGGACCACACATACACATGTACACGCACGCACACACATACACACATGCACACACATACAGAGATAGAGAGCACAGGTTGAACTGAATAGGATGGGACCATACCTTAAAAGAAATTAAGGTAAATGGTGAGAGAGAAATGTAGTGGGAGGAAAGAGGGGGAAATGGAAGGGGGTAACTATATGTCATTTAAGAGGCAGGTAAGAGTTTTTTTTAGTGGAGGGAAAAAGAGGAGAGCTGAGAAAAAAAAAAACCAAAAAAAAATAACA
Organism: Bettongia penicillata ogilbyi; assembly: GCA_023548195.1. Classification (NCBI taxonomy): domain Eukaryota; kingdom Metazoa; phylum Chordata; class Mammalia; order Diprotodontia; family Potoroidae; genus Bettongia; species Bettongia penicillata. Next base: position 336,644 of record JAJHZJ010000240.1, on the reverse strand, counting down.
AAAAATATGAAGTTCACCCTCATCACATTTGACTAAACGAAGGAGTGAAATGCACACTCATTTTGGTATGAAAACCTATCTTACAGTATAAGAAAGTGGGGGAGAAGGCGATATTGCAAGGGGGGAGATGATGGAAGGGAGGGCAAAGGGAGGAGGGAACAATTTGAAGTCAACACTTGGGGAGGGACAGGATCAAAAGACAGAAGAGAAACAATGAGGGGCAGGTTAGGAGGGATGGTAACCCAGTTAGTCTTACACAACACAACTATCAGGGAGGTCATTTGCAAAACCACACAGATATGGCCTATATTGAATTGCCTGCCGTCCCAAAGGGAATGGGAGGGGAGGGAGGGATGGGGAGAATTTGGAACTCAAAGTTTTAGGAACAACTGTTTAGTGTTGTTGTTACAACTAGGAAAGAAGACATACAGTTAAGGAGGAATAGAAAGTCATCTGGCCCTACAGGAGAAAAGAGAAGATGGAGACAAGAGAAGGGAGGGTTGACAGAAGAGAGGGCAGATTGGAGATAGGAAAAATTAGATTGCTTGGGGTATTGGGGTGGGGGGAGGGGATGAAAGGGGAGAAAATTTGGAACCCAAAATTTTGTGAAAATGAATGTAAAAAGTTAAATAAATAAATAAATTTTAAAAAATTTAAAAAAAAAAGAAAGTTATGTTTAGTAATATTCTTGGTTTTCTCTCATATTTCTCTCAGCATGTAAGGATGTGGGAAAAGACCTTTAAAGTAATTCATAGAACCAGCAGTAGTATTCTTTATATCTATGTTAGTTGTACTTCCCATGGTATTTTGCTTTGGAAGACTAGATCAAGGTAAGTTTTACCTTTTAGATTTGCATCAAAAATACATATGGCCTAGCTTGTATGAATATGTGAGTATGTTTATTTGTGTGTGTGTGTTTGTGTATAGGTAGATATCAAAGGTTATATCAAAAGGTAGAAATACTAACAACTCAGTGATACATTTACAATTCCCTTTTATTAATAAAAATTTGGACCTAATTTTCAGCAAAGGCTTTTACTCTTTTACTGAGTACATATACATTATTGTATAAGTATCAGGAACACTTTTACAGGCAAAAACATCATTCTAATAGTATTTTACATATACAATACCTTCCAACTGAAAATCAAGGAACAACATAATTTCTCCATTAAAATAAATTCAATATATTTTTCCAGCAACCAATTTTTATTCTCATGATAAAAATCTGTCTACTTAATCACAATATCAGTTGATTTTCATTTTAATCATTTTATTTGCTCAATGTCACTTTCCTATAAAAGCAACTGACAAAATGAAAATGTAGCTAATCATAAAATTTCATGGAAATAATCAAAGTAACATTTATTCATTCAATAATTTATTAGGCACAAACTATTATTCTGTGAGAAATGTTTTGATTAAAACGGTGCATGTTAATTTTTTTTAAATCATGTAATGTAGTTTGTCCTTTAGTGATGCTATAAAGATGATCATTCCTACATATCTGAGGACTTTCCATGAGATAGCATGAAAAATATAGCTCAATACCTTGTATGCATATATGTATGTTGTAGATGGCTAAAAGAGCCTTAAGTAAGATTTTTGTTGCTCTTTGCATCTGTATCAAGCATTTCAAACAAAGACAAGCAGTATGGTAGGGCTTTTCAGTCATCCTGGGGGAATGGAATTAGAGGTTGTAGACCTTCCAGTTTAGAAGATAGAGACACCAGGCCAAAACAAAGCTTCTTTTGTCTCCCAGTCTCCAGTAAGGTATCTGGGTGTTGGTTTACAACCTATTTAAGCTAGGCTAGTTGATGTTTCGTCTTGGAGTCACCTCCTTCCCAACCGTTCACCCCAATAACACCTCATTATAGGACTAGGCATGATGGTTTTGAGACCATCATAACATTCTCTTAAGGGAGGGTGTAAGTTCATAGAACATACTCATGGAAAAATACCAACCATAACATTTTCCCAAGGTGAGTACAACTGTGTCATCCAAATATTTTCCTACCACCAGCTTATTTTTTCTCTGATAACAATGTCCCCAAACAATATTTTCTTTACTCTCAATTTGTTTTTTCTCCCTGATTACAAACCCCCTGAAATAATGTTTTGCCCTGATCTCTTATATGCAATTTAACTAACTCGGGAATCAGAATATAAAAAAACTCATCCTTGGAAAAGTACTTCAGAGCTCCCCTTCCTGCTGAATGGGACTATTTCTCTGTGCTGCCCAATGTAGAGCTGCCCTTACATGAACTGATTCTCATAGTTTCACATGTTATTCTTAATTAAAGTGTTATTTTTCCTCAACATCTCTAGCTGGCCCACAATGTTTTCCTTAGACATAAACTGGGTGTGTGGACAAGGACTTAACCTATTGACAGTCATATCTGCAATAAGTGACTAGAGCACTGTGAGCCCAGAAAACAAAGGCCAAGAGGAACCCTACATCCTTCTAGGAGGGGTTCCCTTATGCCAGAAGACTGTCACAAAGCAATCAGCTAGTCCACCTTGATTTTACAGAAGAAAACACTGAGGTCCCAGAGATGGTACTGATTTTCCTGAGTTCACTGGGGAAGACTCATTCAAACTTTTCTATAATTGAAGGTGAACTAAATTTTAATTCAATTAATCTCATAAGCATTTATTAAGAACCTACTATATGCCAAGCACTGTACTAAGCAGTGGGGATAAATGTAAGAAAAAGAAAGACCATCTCTTCCCTCAAGGAGCTCATGATCTAATGAGGGAAAACACACAAATGCTACTGAAAGTGATTGGAGAGAAGAGGGGACAGGGCTTATTGTATACCAATATTACTTAATTGTTTTGGAAATCCTAGCAATAGCAATAAGAAAAGAAAAAGAAATAGAAAGAATCAGAATAGGGAATGAGGTAATAAAACTATTTCTTTTTTAGATGATATGATGATAATTTTAGCAAAGTAGAAGGATATAAAGTAAATTCATATAAATCATCAGAATCCCTATAGGTCACAAACACTTTGCAAGAAGAGATAGTAAAAAAATGCCCCATTTAAAATAACTCTGGTGAGTATAAAATACCTGAGAGTACAGCTGCCAAAACAAACCCAGGAACTATATAAACAAAATTATTTTAAAAACTTCATGCAAATAAAATCAGATTTATATAACTGGAGAAATATTAATTGTTCATGGGCAGGCAGGGCCAACAGAATAAAAAATAAAAATTTTACCCAAACTAATTTATATATTCAGTGCCATCCTAATTAAATTACCATTTTTTTTTACTGAATTGGAAAAATAACAAAATTCATTTGGAAAAACAAAAAGTCAAGATTGTCAAAGGAAGTAATGAAAAAAATATAAAGGAAGGAGGTTTAGCAGTACCAGATTTTAAACTATATTATAAAACAGTTATGAAAATTAACCGGTACTGGCTAAGAAATAGAAAGGTACATCAATGGAAGAGACTAGACATATAATTTACAAAAATGAAAAAAAGCACAATAACCTTATATTTTACAAATACAGAAACAAGATTTTGGGATAAGAATTCATTATTTGCTAAAAATTATTGGGAATACAGGAAAGCAGTATTCCAGAAACAATGTCTTACACCATTTACCAAGATATGGTCAAAATGGAAACATGACCTAGATATAATGAGAAATTTTACAAGAAAATTTGAAGAACATGGAACATATTACTTATTAGATTCATGGAAAAGTGAACAATTTGGGAATAAACAAGAGATATAGAGTAAAGTTCGATGTAAAATTGGTAATTTCAATTACATTAAATTAAAAAGGTTTTATACAGATAAAACAAATGTAATCAAGATTAGAAGGACAGCAGAAAATTTTGGGGAAATTTTATAGACACTTTATTAGATAAAGCACTCATATCTCAAATATGTAAAAAAAACTGTGTCAAATTTTTAAGAATATGAATTATTCCCCACTTGATAAATGGTAAAAGGTATGAACAGGCAATTTTCCAATGAAAAAATAAAAACAATTGATAGTCATATGAAAAAATGTTCTAAATCATTATTGATTAGGGAAATGCAAATGAAAAACCATTTTACAACTACTAGATTGGTGAAAATGATAGAAGGGGAAAGTGATGAGTGTTGGAGGGGATGTGGAAAAATTAGTACACTAATTCATTGTTGGCGGAATTGTGAACTGATGCAATCATTTTGGAGAATACTCTGGAATTATGCCCAAAGAGTTATTTGACTGCCTTTGAGCCAGCAACAACACTACTCAGTCTATTTCTGAAGAGAATTAGGGAAAAATATAAAGAATCTGTATGTTCTAAAATGTAAAATGCTCTCTTTGTGGTGGCAAAGAACTGGAAATTGAAGGGATGTCAATTAACTGAGGAACTGCTGAACAAAGTGAAGCATATGATTGTGATGGTATACTACCATGCTGTAAGAAATGATGAGGTCAATGATTTTAGAAAAAAAAAATATGGACAGACTTGGATGAAACAAGGAAGGAAAAATAGCAGAACCAAGAGAACATTGTACATAGCAACAGTAAAGAAAGACTTTGAATGAATGTTATTTTTATTATTATAAATACCTAAATTTACTGTAAAGGACATATGAAAAAAGATAGTATCTGTATCCAGAGAAATAACCAATAAACAGAAGTATGTATAGAATAATTTTACACATATACTTATTTCTGTCTAGTTGTAGCCATTTGTACGGTGGGAGAGGGAGGGAAGAAAAAAGAAATTTAAATGATAATTTTGTTGTGTAAGATATAGCAAGGTGTGCATAATCAATTTTCAGTTTTGTGTGCAATCATCTTTTTATTATACTATCACATTTTTATTGTACTATGTCATGGAAATGTTTGTTTTATTCTGTCAATTAGAAATAAAATTTAATAATGGGAAAAATTATTATTGAGTAGCTTAACAGTGAGTGTCAATACAAATAACTCACCTTGGTGGGAACTACTTATATTACATTCATTTCATTGTCTAAAAAATTTATCTGAATCACTTGACACATAGCAGGTGGAAAGGAAATAAACATTTATGTAATAAAGGTTTGTTGATTGATAGCATTATTTCACTAAATCCCTCTTCATCAGGTTGGTTTATTTGTTCATTCATTTCTTTTTTCCATTAGGCACCCATTCATTATCTGTCCCATGTGAGTATGCCTATGTAGCATTTTCACACCTCTTCACTCAAGTGAGGCTTCTCTCTTCCAATTCCCTGTCTAAATAATACCCCTCTTCTACCTCTCCTACTCTCTTTTGCCTCATTTACCCCCTCCTTCTTGCCAAGACTATTCATCACTTAGCTATCCAAACATGGACTTGGTAGGTGTGTATCCCACATTTACCTCTGTTCACCAGTTCTGTCTCCCCATTTTCTCAGCCTCCCACTTTACAAATCTGTCCCACAAAAGACATTCACCCATACTGGGGTCAGAATATTCGGTCCATCAGGCTTCAGTTTAGCTATTCCAACTTTGTTTTTCCTGATTTTTAAAATTACTTGATCTTTAATATCTTGTGTCATGTTAAAACCCCTCACTGATCCTTCTTTGTGTCTTTAATCCTAGATAAATCTTTCTTTTGTAAACAATATCTCAAACATGAGATGATGCGTTTCATTGCTTAATCTTTGATAACTGTACTTATTTAATTTTTCTCTGTTTCTGATGTTTGCAGTATTTGCAGATCTAATATTCTGCTGGTTTCTTTCTTCCAGAATGTTTCAAATCCCTCTTTTGTTGATCATACCTCTGTTTTCACAGATAGGCTCACGGTTACACAGCACTCATGATGGATTATAGTTGTGATCCTTTGTGTTGTGGAATATGCTATTCCATATCTTCGATGATTTCCTATAACTATGTAATACTCTTATGTTATTTTAATTTTCCTGCACTTCACATTTGAAAGCCTTTCTCCTGCCCACTTGTAAATTTTCTAAAGTTTAACTACAATATGTGTTGGAGTGTAAAGGGATTTTGTTTTCTGACAATAATCTGAAAATTCTGTATCTCAATGCTTTTCTGTCTAGGTTCAATAGTGCTGCACAGGTTTTGCTTATTTCCCCCCTACATTATAATATCTAGGATTTCTAAAAAAATGTATCATATTCTTCTAGGAGACCTATCCCTAAATATTCTATATTCAAATTAAGTCTCTGGTTTATACAAACTTCATCTGTTCTTTAAAACTGTTTTGTCTTGCCTCTTTTTAGCCAGTTTTCCATCATTTTAGTGTTTTTGTATTCCAAATCTATCAAACATGAGATTCTCCCTATTTCTCTATATCTCTCTATTTTTCTATATGCTAACTTTAAAAACAATTTTGTATTGTAATTCTAATTTTTTGATCTATCGTCTTCCCTAATTTCATCTTGTATGGATTTAATTTCTCTTTTCAACAATCATACAGGTTTTCTGTTTGTTTGTTACTTCATTCTATCTGGGGTATCCCTAGGATTCTGACTGTCAGAAGTTATTGATTAACTTTCCTTCAAATTATAATATTTTTCAAGACAATTTTGTGTTCTCTTTGACATTTTACTCCTTCATTCTGGTTTTAGAATCTTCTTTATTGATCTACCCACTGTTTACTGGATTTTAAATCAGGTCTCTTTTTGATATATTTGATGACTCAAGCTTTTTAAATTACTCTTCAATGAAGTATTCTGGCCTAATACTTTTTGCTTGCAGGTGGACACCTGAACCTGGACTACAAGGCTTCCTTAAGTCCTTCCATTGGGGGATATATTATTCTTTCCCTGAGTCTTTGCTTTGACATCTTCTGAAGGGTGCAGGATTAACCCCAAATGAGTTTCAATACCCTTCCTTTAGGACCAATACTTTCTCCTAAACTGACTCTACACCTGATCTGGTTGTCTGAGTTTCTCTTTTCCTTAATTTGACTTGCTGAAGTAGCATGTATCATTTCTTGGAAAGGAGAGGATACAGATCCTTATGAAGAGTCACTGTAGAGTAGTCCTTGCCCTGGTTTCTAGTCCTGTGGAAAACTGTGAATTTACGTGTGTTTCTGACATTAACGCAATGATTATGATGAATAAGGGATGTTAAATGAGTACTCTCAAGTGTTATAGTTCTCAAGTGTTAATTCATAAAGGGTTCTACCTTGCCAAGGTCAATCATTTTTCTAGTAGATTTAACTGTGATTACAAGAGTTTCATAATTCCTTTGGATCTGATTGAAGTGCTTTGGAGAAAGTAACTAATCCCTTATCTTGCTGGTTAAGTGATCTGGAAATCTATGAGTATTCATTCTCATTCACTTTTGTGCTTATATGGTAACAGTGAGTTGTCCATTTTTCTAATTTTATTTTCTTGCATGTTTCCTGAAGATTCCTTCATATTATTTTATACCCTCCTTACTTTTTTGAAATGAGAATTTCATTATTAATTTATAGTTACATCATTTAAAAAATACTGGTCTGGTGATTTCATTGATATAGGAAACTTTCACTCAGGAAATCTTCTCTAACAATGTTGATTGTTGTGAACTTCATAACTAAAATTCTCACATAAATCTTAACAATTAAGTGGACTCCAGGAGAATTAGAAGGAACCAAACAGAAATAAATGACTCTGTGAGAGAAAAAGAAATATTAGAACAAAATCAAAGAACTGAAAAAAATGAAGAAAAAGTAAGGTATTTTATTTAAAATAACTAGAAGCAGGACAAGGAGAGATAATTTGAGAATCTTAAGAATCCTGAAAAACATAATTTTAGAATGCCTAGACACTATGTTTTAAGAAGGTATTAATAAAAACTGCCTAGATTATATTTGAATTAGACATGCAAAATAAAAAAAAGAATAGGAAGAATCATCTGATCACCTCCTAAAAAAAAAGAAAGAAATAAAATTTCCCAGGATATATAGAGCCAAAGTCTGGACTTTCTGTGTCAAAGAAACAGTACTGCAAACATCCAGAAGAATCAGTCCAAGTACCAAAATACTGTAGTGTGGATCTCAAAAAATTATGGCCATTTCTATCATAAGAGAAAAGAGATCTTGAAATACAATATTCCAAAATACAAAAAAAAACAAACCAGTTTACAACCAAGAATAACATACTCTGCCAGGCTGGATTTCCTTCCTTAAGAGGATAATAGAACTCTGATAGTATAGATAATTTTCAAATATTTCTGATGAAAAAGATCAGAAATAAATAGGAATTTTGAAATAGAAGTAAAAGAGTCAAGAGAAGCATTGAAACGTAAATTTACTTAATCATTTGGAAGAGACTTTAAGATGAAGTTTCTAGCGTAGAGAAAAGAACACATTCTTCAGAAATCAAAACAATTATTAGTCATACAAAAAATGCTGTAAATCATTATTCATTAGAGAAATGCAAATTAAAACAACTTTGAGATATCATTTTCCTCCTAAATGATTGAAGGGGAAAGTAACAAATATTGAAAGTAACAAATATTGAAGGGATGTGGAAAAATGGGGACACTAATTCATTGTTGGTAGAATTGTGAATTGATCCAGCTGTTTTGGAGAGCAATCCAGAAATATGCCCAAAGAGATATTAAACTGCCAAACACTTTGACCCAGCACTACTAGATCTATTTCCTTCTACTCTCCTGCAGAAAAATGTAGCACAGAACATGACTATGGTTCTGGTCACTGAGGGTCCAATACATTCTGCTGCCTGGAGCCTAGATCTCCACAGCACTGAAAAGAGGGAGTGGGGAACAGCAGTAGTCAGATGCTGTGAACTCATGATAGACATTAGTTCATTTTTTTAAACTTTCTTTTGGATTTCAGGTATTCTAGACTTTGATATTCTTTTGATATCAGAGTATGGCCTGAATCAGATTAAAAGTTAATTAGCAAATATTTAACAAAACAAATAAAAATACAATATAGACAATATTAATTTGTGGTTTTCTAAGTCAATATGTGGTCCACAGAAATCTGTTTCTATTTGAATTTGATATCACTGTCCTAGACCAGATAGCTGAAGTTCCTTTATCTTTGGCACATTTTTTTTTCTTTTGTACAGGTGTGAAATGTCATTAGGATCATGGTAAATGTCTATTTCTTTTTATTGTTGGTCATATCAAGTGGAGGTCCACACATAGCAAATAGTGAGTAAACCCATTTATCCAAGTCAATACAAAGCAAAATCAGAGAAAGTGTACAAAGGAGAATATATTCCAGAAAATACAGAGTTAAGGAGCTCTCCCATCGGGAGTGAGTTAACTCAGTTTAACCAAGACAGTTTCCTAAGATTTTCCCTAAAGGCTCTGGTGTAATAACCTGGGCACAGGGATATGATTGAAGGACGAGTTCCTCTCTTCACTTTTTTCTTTGTCTTTCTCATACTTCAGCAACCTGAAGAATGTCTGAATTCTCATGTTATCTCTTTTGAAACGGGAAGCAGGAAGAACATGAGCTTTTTTCAATAAAATTCTCATCAACTTCACTCCTCACACAGGCACAGAATATTGAGTATTCATTCTCCACTAATGAGGAAAGCAAATGGTTGTTTGAGCCAAGGGCCATATATTAAAAACAATAGATAACAGTAATTTTAAAAAGCGGAATATAATGTATATTTATTATTACCAGACTCCTTGTTGTTAATGTGGCATTTACTGAGGAAAACACATTGAGAAAGCATGTTAGGAAAAATAAATCAGTTTGGGCTTCTGGGAGCCAAAATGTTAGAGTAAGAAGTAAGTCATTCTCACCCTTCCTTATTGACTTCTGAAAGGTCAGGAAAAAAAAAAAACCTGGAACAGTTAAACTGACAGAAAAATGAGATGCAGCAGTCTTGTAGCCCAGGAATTTTGGGGGACAATGGAAAAGGTCCCTCTTGCTCTGGCAGTATAGAATGGGAACCATTCAAGGAAGCCAACAGCAAGCCCCACCTTAGAAAGATGGGAAGATACTGAGCCCCAGGGTTGTGGAGAAGGCAAACACCAACACCAGGACTCACTAGGTACATCAGCACAGGAAGGGGGAACCCATGGACATCAGTTTGGAAAATTATCACATGTGCTGGCATTCTCCAGCAGCCAAATATCCCAGGACTTGAGTACACTTCCAGGAAGCACAACTCCAAGAGGCATAGCTCCAGGCTGGCAGACATCCTCCAGCAGCTAAATATTTGAATGCAAGGCACAGATGAACAGTTGTCCCCAGGGGGCAGATTCCCCATCCTCATCCCCACCCTGAGAGCTTCAGTTCTGCTGACCCCAGCTCAGCTGCCAGACTCCTACAGTCTCCAGTTAATAGCACCTGAGACACCAATATACAAAACGAGTGACCAGGTCCTGAGCTCTCTGCACAAGAAAATTGGGTCAGTGCAACCTGTGCTCCAGTAGGAGAGCTCCACTTTAGAAGTCAGAAAATAGATAAACACTATGGGCAAAAGGCAGAATGACATAGATTCTTATTACGGAGACAGGGAAGATCAAGGCACAAATTATTATCAATTTACTCACATCTGAATCCTCAAAGAGGAATATGAAATTGTCTCAAGCCCAAAAAAGTCTTCTTAGAGCTCAAGATGAATTTTAAAAGTAAAATAAGAGATGTAGAGGAAAAATTGGAAAAAGAAATGAGAGGTATGTAAGAATGAGTCAACAGTTTGGAAAAGGAAGAACAAAAATTGATTGTAGAAAACAAGTCTTTAAAAAAATATGGTTGGCCAAATAGAAAAAAAAGTACACCAAAGAAAACAACTCCTTAAAAAGTAGAATTGGCCAAGTGGAAAGGAGGCACAAAAACTCACCAAAGAGAAGAACTCATTGAAAAGTAAAATGGGCCAAATGGAAAAGGAGCTACAAAAATCTAATAGAAGAAAACAATTCATTAAAAATTAAGAGATGGGCAAGTGAAAGCTAATGGTTCTATGAGATATCAAGAGAAACAAAAGAATGAAAAAATAGAAGAAAACATAAAATGCTGCATTGGTAAAACAACTGATCTGGAAAATAGATCCAGGAGAGACAATTTAATAATTATTGGTCTACCTGAAAACCATCATTTTAAAAAAAGAGCCTGGACAGTACCTTTAAGAAAATCATAAAGAAAAACTGCCATGATGTCTTAGAAGTAGAAAGTCAAATAGTCATCAGAAGAATCCCCTGATCACTTCCTAGAAGAGATCCCAAATTGAAAACACCAAGGAATTGTAGCAAAATTCCAAAGTTTTCAGGTCAAAGAGAAAAGCTTGGCTGATAACTAATACTTTGTCGGTGTAGAAAACTGCTAACCCCTGGCTTTGGGCAGTTAAGTTCCAGGGCAGAGTTTGACACCAAATCTTTGAGCACCCCTCCCCATTTGGACCTCCACACTTTACTAAAGATATAAGTGGCTCCAATAACAGCAACATTGTATGATGACCAACTTTGATAGACCTAGCTCTTCTCATCAGTTCAAGGATCTAAGACAACTCCAAAAAACTCATGATAGAAAATGCTATCCACATCCAGAGAAAGAACTATGGCATCCAAATGTAGATTGAAGCATACTATTTTCTCTTTTTTTCTTTCTCATGTTTTTTCCCTTTTTTTCTGATTCTTTTCTAACAACGTGATTAATGTGGGAATATGTTTAATATGATTGTACATGTATGTCCTATATCAGATTGCTTGCCATCTTGAGTGGGAGGGAAGAAGAAAACAAATTTGGAATTCAAAATCTTGTAAAAGTGAATGTTGAAAAGTATCTTTGTATATAAATTGAAAAAATACTATTAAGTGTGGGAAGATTAAAAAAAGAAAAAAACATAATTTGGTACAGAAAATTAAAATAAAATCTGAGTTCACTGCTTAGAATAGATCTTTCTTAATATGGAAAACTGGCCTCCTGTCTTATCATGACACAGGATACTCTATTTTAAAATTTTATACCATGTCATTGACTTCTTACACACCTAGAATGTCATTTCTTCTCGTCTTCTCTCTTCTATGACCTATTATTTCCTTTAGACTTACCTGAAGTATCATCTTCTACAGAAGTCTTTCTTGATATCCTTCAACTCATAATGCCCACCTCTAAAAATTACTATTTACTTTGTATATATTGTGTATTTACCAGCTCTAAATCTATACACTGTAAAAACTTTCTCCTCTGATAGAATGTAAGGTACTTGATGGCAGAAGCAGGTACTATTTACTTTTTGCCTTTATAGTCTCCTTTTCCATCACTATGTCTTGCAAATAATATTCACTTAATAAATGCTTATTGATTTATTAGCTGAAATTCTTTACTCCAAACAATAACAACGGTTTTTGCAGATGTACTTTTGAATAGATATAGTCCCAAAATGTATAGAATACAATGGTGTGCTTTAGAAGTCCTATCTTTTATTCCTATAATATATGCATAAGTTGTTCTTATCAAGACAGTAATATTATATATATATATATATATATATTAGAGTTCTACTGTTACTAGCATTGTATACCATACTATGCAATGCCAAGTGAGTATTGAGTAAATAAGAATTAAAAAGAAACTCTCAGTATTTGAAGGAACCTGAAAAGTCTTGTAATTGTACTTTTATTTAAATGAGAATAATTTCTATGATAGACCCACAAAGTGGTCATCCAGGCTTTGCTTGAAAACATCTAATGAGTGGAGACCCACTTACCTTCCAGGAAAAGCCATTCCTTCTTAGGATTATTCTAATTGTTTTAAAGTGTCTGCTTATATCAAACCTAGCTCTATCCATGTTCAATATCTAGGTCTTTAAAATTATCCAGATATTAATAACAGAGATCAATTGCTCTTGTTCTTCAATAATACCAAAATTTTTGTGTTATAGAATGGGGATCTGTTTTTTAAACTTTTCAAATATAAATTAGAGCACTACAAAGTGTCTTCTAATCTCCAAGAATTAGTCATAGCAATCATAGAACGTTAGACAAGTACTTTTTTTAAAAGCACTGAACTCAGCACTGTGAGGTCATCTCTTTGTTGCATATAAAAACTTCTTCATTGCAGCTATATATGAAGACGTGGACAAAGTGCTATCCAGCTTTGCTCTTTTGCTTTCCCAGAAGGGCAGGTTCTCTTAAAGCAATTCGTGCATGCATTTGTGCAGCAATGTATGCCCAAATAGGGAAATCACAGCTGAAGGCAGTAAGAAAAGTAGTTTTGCTGCTGCCAGGTAGACTGATCCAGTCAGTCTCTGTGTGATGGGGACAAGTGTCAGAATGGAGTTTGTTGGCCAGTAATTATCCTCCTGAGGAAAAACCTGTAAAGGAAGAACAACAGCAGAATTTAACCTCCCACATCATTACAGTCCTGAAGGAAAAAAAAAATCATTGACTGAGCCTTTTTCCAGAAATAATGACATATTTTTTACACATGGTTTTTCTTCAGGGAAACCATGATCCCACATGTATCTTATGGTTCAGGAAGGCTGTCAAGGGGCTTTTTAAAAATCAGTAGTTGTGTCACTAAAACCTTCCTCAAATACAATGAATTTAATGCAACAAACTTATTTAAGACTTTACTATGGAAATGAGGATGAGGGTTGGGAAATTTCCATATAGACGGGAGGAAGCACATTCCAGATATAAGGTGTGTGTGTGCGTGTGTGTGTGTGCATGTGTGTGTGTACATATGTTAAGAATAAAGGTAGGATGGTACAATATTGGTACTAGGAATGGTGAGTATAAAGTACCTTAAAAGTAATCATAGAAGATTGTAAAAGTAGTTTGGTGCCATGATGTGGAAAGACCAAAATACCAGACTAAGAAACTTCCTCTTTATTCCATAGGTAATAGGATTCCAAAGTTAATTAGTCAGCTCAGTGATGAAAGGATAGAATCGATTTGGGTTCTTTAAGACATGAGTTTAAATCCTATCTCAGTCACTAACTAGCTAGGTGACCCAGGCAAGTCATTTAACCTCTATTCTACTTGGTTTTCTCATCTGAAAAACAGGGATAATCAGATCACCTATTTCCCATGATTTTGATAAGGATAAAATGATATAACATTTGTCAAGCTTTTTGCAAACCTTAAAGCACTATATAATTGCTAGCTATGACAAGGTAATAATAACAATATGAACTACAACAATATAATAATAAAATATCTATATCATGTTATATTATACAATGCATAATTATGTTTCTATTATATCATTGCCATTATTAATCAGAAAGATGACATTATCTTAGTGGTATAAGGAAGAAATTTGAAAGACTTAAGCTGCAATCTTTGTATTCTAAGTAGGAAGGAACAAGACCATATGTCTTTCCCAAAGGCTATGTATAGGTCTTAGAGACTGTGGTATCTTAAGACATAGAGGATATTGTAGCACTTGGACAAATTAGAACTATGAAATAATTTCAACAATGGTCTCAGGATGACTTGGCATTTAAAATGATTAAATGTACACTTATGAAAAAGAAGTCTTGTTTTATAGTCATGAAAGTTCCAGTGCTCTAAGTTATTGACATAATTCAAGAAGACAATAGAGAAACTTCTATTTTCAATTGGATTTATTTTTCTGTACACTGCAACATCCAGGTAATTAACTAAATGTTTTACATCTTAAATTTCATTCATGTATTTGCTGTATACTCAGCCTAACTTGAACTAACTGAAAAGTAAAGATTTTCTACTATTCTTTTGCCTTCCTAGTCATATTTTAGTATTGTCAGTTTTGACAATTATATGAAGTATGGAAACAATGAAACCTGCCTGAAAAACACAATACACATAAATGGTGGCTCAAAGGTTTAAGATATATCACAGCATGTTTATTTCATCACTTGATAAATAATACTTGGTAGCAGGATGGGCCGTAAAACAAAAAAATATCTTGGATCAGTTAAATCCATTGTCTATGCAACGTTGACAAGTGAAAATGACCCTTTGACTATCAAGTTGAAACTTTTTACTTCATGGTACTGGCTATAATGATTTTCATGTCAGAAAGTTTGTCCATAGTTATGAAGGGTGCAAATTTTTGGTCACCCAGCACAAAATGGAAAGAACAATAGGCAAATTTTTTTGTATAATAATATGACAAATAAAGAATCCCAATCTAGAACAAGGATGGCAGCCATATTGAAGACAATTGATTATATTAAAAGCTGTGGTATGGTAATGAAGGTGAGGAACAGATAGACCCCCTGACATCTTGAATCCCATGGGACCAGAAATGACTGACCAAGAGGATGAAATCTAGGTATGGTAAAGTTAATGATATAAATGTTGTACCAGAAATGGAAATAACAAGAATAAACTTGTCAGTTCTGGTGCTGGGTGCATTCTGAATATTATTGAGACCATAGATTAGAATTACTTAAGGATACTTCTTTGGGAGGGTTAGGAGAGAGAGATATCTAAGAGAGAGCAATCTAAGTTATGCAAAAACAAAAAGGTTTCAATAAAACTACTATTTTTAGAAACAGTAAAAGATGACAGAATGGTTGAATTACGGTCTTTTAAGTACTTTTGAAATATACTTTTTATGGTAGAATATTTCACATACCTGACAGATAATACTAAATAAATGCTTGTTAACTGACTGACTCATTTCATTAAATGGAGTAATATATTTAAAATCGCATGATGACTTAAAGGTGAACATTTTCTTTAAAATATGCCTTATATTACCCCAAAATTACTTTTTTCTCTGATGAAATGTCCTCATTTGCTGAAATGAAACATCTTACTTTATGAACCCACTATTAGGTTGGCTGTTATGTTTATAATTCTTACTTCTTGTGTTTCTTTTTACTGAAGGGTTCAGATTATTGGCACTGCAGAAGCAAACCTTGTGAAATCCTAAAAGTCATCCATGACACTAGTTCTATATATGTATGGACAGAATTGGGTTAACTATCTTTACATATTACTCTATCTAATTTACTACTAATTAATATTTCCAAAAAATTTTTTGACAAAGAAATGTAGCATGGCGCTGTGGAATGAAAGCTGACCTTGGAGTCATAAAGATCCAGGTTTAATATGCCTCTGACACATGTTGACTGTCTTGCCTTGGTCAAGTCACTCAGTTCCCAGAAAACTCTTAGGACCATCTATTGTGGAGAAGATGTCGATATTTATTAGTAAAAGAAATTTCCTCACCAGGGGTTCAAAGGTATCAAGCCTGCTGTTGACTTCTACATAGCAACACCCCTGAATGCTACCCAAACTAGATTAAAATGTAATTAAGAAATACTTAACAAAATAAATAAATACAATAAAATATAGTTAATGTTAATATGTGGTTATCTACATCATTGTATTGCCAGGAGGGATCGTCATCTATGATTTAGTGGTCCTGTTTCTATTGGAGTTTGACACCATTGGTTAGTATCAATAACTCCAAGTTCTGTACAAATTCATAAAATCATCATGGAATCTGAGTATTGGAAGTTAACTCAGGAGCTTCCTAGTTTAACTCCTATATGAATGGAGCTTCCTAGTTTAACTCCTATATGAATTGAAATGGGGCTATCTCCAAGGTTCTCTTGCCTATATCAGTCCTACATCCTATTCATAAGGATTCTGGAGTTCATGATCTCAGGTTGTTATACCCAACTTCTGTTACTTCTAAACTTCCCTAGAGTTTGCAATTGCCAAAGCATTTCAGCCTATAGTATGATTCTCAACACTTCCCTCACCTCATCATTATTTAAAGAAAATTTATTTTATTTTTGCTATTTTAATTATTTTACTTTTACTTCATTTGATTCATTTCTTATTTTGTATATGGTGGAAGGAGCTGTGTTTATTCCAAAAAATTAACCAATAGCTTGCCACAATTATTTTGTTCATTAATATAAATAATTTGGCAAGCAAAAAGAAAAGGCCCTGTGACATCCTGGAAAGAGTGTCAGAAATGTTATTCTAGGAAATGTCTAATATAACAAATTTAATAGTCCTTTAGCTTCTCTGGGGCAAAAAGAAATAATCATCTTGTAAGAAAATGTGAGAATTGGGTCAGATGACCTCTAAGGTCTATTGCTGTTCTAACATTGTATTAATTTAAGCTTAACATGGGAAGTGCACAACTTTGAAGCCAGAGAACTTGGGTTTAAATCCCACCTTTGCTGCTCATTAGTTACTATAGGCAAGTCATTTAATTTCTCTAAGTCTTACTTTTTTTCTATAAAATCAATTTGTTATTATCCTTCATTCTCAAAAAGGATCAAAATGACATCACCATGTTGGGCACAGTGTGGCTGACTGATCAGACCAGCACAGACTTGTAAGTCTTTACTGCAGGTTGGGAACAAATAGTTTAAAAGAACATTTGGAATGGAGATATCTCCCATGTACATCTCACATTTCTTTTGAGTTAATGCTGTTCTGCTTTGCTCATATGGTACAACATCTTTTTTGATGTAGGCACAACATGCTAGGTAGTACTTACTGTGTCAGAGTCTTCTATGTCTCACAATCAATTCCAAATTTTCTAAGAGAGACCTTAAGAGTGTCCTTGTATTACATCTTCCAACCTCCATGTGAACACTTGCCTTATATGAGTTCTCTGTCAAATAGTCTTTTAGGCAACTGTACTTTTGGCATTCAAACAATGTGACCAGCCCAAACTCTCTGCAGCAGAGTTTGAGTGTTTGGCAGTTTTGCTCAAGAAAGGACCTCAGTGTCAGGTACCTTATCTTGCCAAGTGATCTTCAGAATCTTCCAAAGACAATTCAAATGGAAGCAGTTTATCTTCCTGGCATAGCACTAATATACTGTCCAAGTTTCACAGGAGTACAACAATGTCATCAGCACAATGGCTCTGTAGATCTAAAGTTTGGTAGGCAATCTAATACTTGGAGCCTCCCAAACACTGACCTAGCTCTGACAATGTGTGTGTCAACCTCATCATCAGTGTGTACATCCCTAGAAAGTATACTGTTAGGATAAGTAAACTTATCCACAGCACTTAAAACTACTCCATTTGCTGTAACCAATGACTACACATATGGATGATGTGGTGCAGGCTGATGGAGCAACTGCGTTTTCTTGGTGTTAATAGTCAGGCCAAAATTAGCACAAACCCAGAGAATGTATTCATATTTTGTTGCATCTCAGCCTCAGAGGTTGCATTATGTATACAATCATCTGCAAACATAAAATCATGTACTAATCCTCCCTCCATGGTAAAATCAGGGGTTTGGTCAAGACAACCTTTAAGGTCCCGCCCAGTTCTAGATCTATGAAATTGTGAGCTAAAGTGAGTGGATGAAGAGTGGCTATTCTCCAGATTGTGATAAGCAGTCAACTGGACAGCATGCACTAGTACAACAAAATAGTTAATCCTCAGCTATTGTGATGATACTGTTTCTAGGAAATGGTTTGTGAATGTTGATATATTTGACTTATGGGAAATAGGGAGTTAGGTTCCCATGGGCACCAAAAATTGTGATCTTTTGGTAGAGATTGCTAAAAATAGTTGTCTGCATATAATTCTTTGTAACAAAACATTAATTCTGATAATAAGCACTTTTCCTAACGCAGTGACTATGAAATGACCCCAAAAATGCAATACCCAAATACAATTGGTAATGTGCAAAACTTTTTCTTGCTTGTAATTCTGTGATCTTTTGGGCTAACATCTTAAAAAAAAACATTTATTTCAGACCATATTCACTTTTCATGACACAGGATATGTATAGTACCATAAATATTGTACAATAAATAAAGTTCTTAAAAACTAAAGCACTTTTTAATCTGAGTCTTACCTTCTATTGTATCAGACAACAGTGTGGGGATATTCTATATTCTATGCTGCTGTAAACTTCTTTACCTTGCCTGACCTCTCAAAACAAAGGGAGAAGTTGATGAAACTTTAGTTGCTGCTGTTGGAAGACACCAAAACTGATGAGGTCTTGATGTTACCTCCAACACTCTATCATGGCTGGTGGATAATAATGGAATCATAGCTTCAACTTACAACCTGCAGTGGCTGCAGACATTCAAGCATGAAGTTTATTTAACACCTTTATTTTCTCACTCAACTATATCTCTGATTTTTCATTCTTTGGCTTAGAGCCTAAAGGACTTGTACTATGCTTTGGGCAGCAGGGGAGGAGAACAGGATAATTCCAGCACAGAACTTGAATTTTAAAGGCAAACAATGAAATACTCAGTGGATACTGCGAGCTCTTTACAGAGGTAGGGTAAATAAGACGAGTGAAGTACCTAGCTGGTTGGTTGCTGTCCTTTGTTCTCGAAGAGGACAAAAATAACATCACTATGATAAAGCGAAGTTTCAATGTGTACGACTGTGTCTGATCAGACCAATATGAGCTCAGGATGCTCTATTTCAGGTTGGGCACAGATAGTCCCTATGAATATTTGGGGTAGATACTCCAAATTTGCGCATCCTACATTTCCTTTGTGCTATTTCAATTCTGCTTTGCTTATAGAGCACAGCACCCTTTCTAATGGGGGCACACCATGTTGAGCAGTCCTGTGCCAGTGTCTCCCATGATGCACAATCAAATCCAAAGTTCTTGAGAGAGACCTTGAGAGTGTCCTTGTATTGCTTCTTTTCACTACCATGTAATCACCTGCCCTATGCAAGTACTCCATAAAAGTTTGGCAAGTATACATTTTACATTTGAATAACGTGGCCAGCCCGTTGGAGTTGCACTCTCTGAAGCATAGTTTGAATGCATGACAGTTCAGTTCAAGGAAGGACCTCAGTGTCTGGTACTTTATCCTGCAGGGGATCCTCAGAATCTTCCTAAGACAGTCTAAATGTAAGCAATTCAGTTTCCTGGCATGGCACTGGTAGACTGTGTTTCACAGGCATACAACAATGAGGTCAGTGCAATGGCTCTGTAGACCTTCAGTTTGGTAGTCAGTCTAATACCTTTTCTCTCCCAAATTTTTCTTTGGAGCCTCCCAAACATTAAACTAGCTCTGGAAATGTGTGCATCAACCTCTTTATCAATATGTACATCCCTGGAAAGTACACTACCAAGGTAAGTGAACTTATCCACAGCATTCAAAACTTCTCCATTTGTTGTAATGGATATTTCCACATGTACATGTGGATGGTGTGGTGGTGGCTGATGGAGCAGCTGTGTTTTCTTGGTGTCAATTATTAGGCCAAAATTAGCACAGGCAGCAGAGAATTGATCCATACTTTGTTTCATCTCAGATTCAGAGGCTGCATTGCCTCACTCAGCTGATATTTACAAGGTAGGGGGACCATCACTCACACAAAAGCTGCACCAACACTCCCTCTACTTTGGTCTTGGCTTGTAACCTTTTCAAATTGAAGAACTTACCCTCAGTATGGTAGTTGACCTTGATGCCATGTTCACTGAAAGCATTTGACAACCCGGCTAAAAGTATCATGCTAAAAAACAAGCAAATAGCCCTGTTTCACTCTGTTGGTGACTGGGAAAGTATAAGAGAATTGTCTTCTATCTAGAACCCAGGAAAACATGCCATCATGAAATTGATGTACAATACTGATGAATTTCTCTGGGCAACCAAGTTTTGACATAATTTTTCATAAGCCCTCATGACTAACAATGACAAAGGCCTTGGTCAGATCCACAAACGTTGTGTACAGATGTCTGTTCTGCTCCTGGCATTTCTCCTGGAGTTTTCAGGCAGCAAACACTATTATGAACTGTTTACTCAGCACTTTCTGAAGCCATACTGGCTCTCAGGTATATGACCATTTTGCAGGTGAACAATTAGCCTATTAAAGAGGACTCTAGCAAGAATCTTGCCAGCAATGATGCAGAGAGAGACTTCCCTTGTGATTGTTACAGGACAATCTAATCCCTTTATTTTTATAGAGATGGACAATGGAGGCATCCTTGAACTTCTGGGGGATAACTTCCTCTTGCCACATAACCTGGAATATTTCAGTCAGCTTTTGTGTGAGTGATGGTCCCCCTACCTTGTAAATATCAGCTGCAATAGAATCAGCACCAAGTGCTTTGCCACATGAAAGGAGCCTAATGGCATTCAAAATCTCTTCTTCAGTTAAAATTTCAGCTTAAGAAGGGATTGACTTCAACCTGAGGTAAACAGTCACTGGTCTCAGCATTGATTGATGATGGTCTGTTGAGAATACCATGGAAGTGTTCACCCCATCTCTCTAGGATCATATTCTTATCACTTATCAATGTGGCTCCATCAGCACTGAGTAGTTGTGATGCACCATAGGTTTTTGGTCCATAAATAGCTTTCAGGGAATCACAAAAGCACTTTGGATTGTTATTATCAGCATAAAACTGAATTTCATCTGTCTTCTTATTGAGCCAGGAATCCTGCATCTCTCTAAGCTTTGCTTGTACTTTACTTTTGATGGAATTAAATGCTGTCTTCTTAGAGATGGATGGACAATCCTGCTGGTAAATCCTGTGGAGTTCTCATTTTTCATTTAGCGGCTTCTGAATTTCCCCATCACTTTCATCAAACCAATCTTAGTGGTTTTGAGTGTTCTGTCCCAGATGAGCAAATGCAGCTGTACACCAAATCTCTGAAAGCTGCCCACTCTTTTTCTACCCCACTGTTGCCAACTGTATATTGACTCAACTTTCCCTCCAAATTAACAACAAACTGTTCATGCTTGGAGAAAAGCTCTAATTTGTTGACATTAATTATTCTGGTATTCATTTTGCCTTGGGGGCAGCACTTTTGATGAATGCAAATATTTAGCTTGAAAAAGATGTTTGTGATCAGAACAGCACTCTGTACCACACACTGCCTTTGTCACTCACATCTTGTCTGTCTCTTCTCCTTAAAATCACATAGTCTATTAGATGTCAATGTTTGCTGTGAGGGTGCATCCATGAAGTTTATTGCATTTAGGTAAATGGAAAACAGTATTGGTGATGAGGTCATATGATGCACAAGTCTTCAGCAGTAAATGGCCATTGCTGTTGCTGTTTCCAACTCCATTCCTCCTTAGGATTCCCTCCCAAGTCTGGTATTTTGAGCCTACTCAAGTATTAAAGTCACCCAGAATTATAAGCTTGTCCTCTTTTGGCAGTGTGTTCAAAGAGGACCAGAACCTTTGGTATGATGGCTGCTGAGCTCTTTTTAGGACTGCTTTCCACCTTTGGTGTCCACTTATTCCACCCAACTCTCATCTGTGATTCCAAGGAGATTCAGCATGCACAGTGGCAACACCCCAGTAAACCATTTCAGCATGTGGGCCAAACTGGGCTGAGGGTAACCAAGGGGTCTCAAACCCATTGATGAGTTGGGGAGGTGTCCACCCCAACCATGTGAAGATGTCCCCTGGTGGAATGGGTGGATGAGAACAATTTGTTCCAATGGACACAAAGTCAACTGAAGCAAGCAATGTGGAGTGCTAAGAGCTTGGTTAGGCACGGAAGAAGCCAAGGTTATTCGCTGCATCCAGAGTCATAGCCAGTTGACTATGATGACTCTAGAGGAGAGAGTGAGGCTGATGACTGTGCTACTCTGCCTCACTTAAATCCAATTTATGCATGAATCAAAGGACATCACCCATACCATTTTACCATTATTCCTCAAAGTTCTGTGGCGACAAGCAAGTGATGAGGCAGCAGGTGCAGATACACTGGGAATCTCACTCTGCAGTTGAAACACAAAAAATGTATGGAAACATCTGCAGAGATGATTCCACTCACCATTGGCACATGGACATGTGCACACTAATAGACTACACAAAATCCACTAGACCTGAAAGATGAACTGCTCTTGTTTCCAGAGAACTCAACAGGTATGACATCCAAATAGCAGCCATGAGTGAAACAAGGCTGGCAAATGAAGACCACCTTACTGAAGTTGGAGATGGATACACATTTTTCTGTCGTGGTCACAGTGAAGGGGAGCACTGTGAAACTGGTGTAGGTTTTGCAGTCCAAACTAATCTATTCAGCAAGCTGGAATGCTTGCCAAAAGGAGCGAATGACAGGCTCATGACAATGTAATTGCCACTTGCAGGAAAACATCATGCCACCATCGTCAGTGCTTATGCTCCCGCCATGAAGAACACTGATGAGGTCAAAGAAGTATTTAGTAGGATACCAGTCACTTCACAAACTTGCCTATGAAATGCCTCTCATTTTTTTTCTCTATTGCATGTTAGTGGTTACAGTATGAAGGTGAAAATGAGGTTATTAATAAATTCATAGAAAAGCTTGAAGTTGTAAAAGTCAAATGCACAAATGTTGAGGATTTACTGTAATAGCTAGCATTTATATAGCTCTTTAAGGTTTACAAAGCAACTCAGATGGTACCTCATTTGATACAGAGTTTGTACACCACTATCTTAGAAAAACTTCAAATGGACATGGGCCCATAAATGAACAGGAGAGTGTATTGGATTGTACTTAGGAAATTTTTTTTTTAAAAGTATGTTTAATGATTTTTAGTTTCTCCTTGAAATAAAGGCTGCTCTTTTTAATGCCAGTGCTTTTCCAGTGATGTATGGCTATAAGTAATAGAACACTATTGTCTCCACAAAAAGGGCAATGGAAAGGAACATGGTGTATGTGAGCAGGCTACAACAAATTGCAAATATATACATACAAAGATATCCCCTTCCTGTTTCCAGGTCACATGTGTGACGCAAGTTATTTTCAAGACAGAATAAACTCCTTCGATACTTTCAGTGCTGAAAAGATGGGAAGAACTTTCGAAGATAACACAGTAAATCCTAAGTGTTTACTTATTATTCAAGGCATCGTTGTGATTTCAAGAAGTTCAGAGTCCCTACCCTAGTTCAATGTGAGGAGCTGACTGGTGCCAAGGGAATCTTCTACATAAAGTAAGTCAGTAACCAACAAGAGGAGAAACTCAAGTCCTTGATCAGGTTGAGAAAATGACATGATATGAACTTTGAAGAAGATAGGGTAGGCCTAAGTTGAAATATAAAGACTACAAATTGCTTTATGTTCTAATAAAAATTATCAGCCTCTCAGAAGATGAATAATAATTATAAATTTAGATACTGAATCCTGTTTTAAGTTGTTCTATCAATATGTGACGAGTCTATTATGGTTAATATTTCTATTTTGAATTTAGGAAAAAAATACCAGTTCCATACATGATTCATATTATACATTGAGCGTTTTTTTTTTTTTTTAATTCTCCTTCTCTTCCTCTTTGGAAGAGCTAGGCATGATTCAAAAACTTGTACTTTAAACAACTTTTTTCTTGGTCACTATAGTTGAAGTTTAATGAAGTGAGGGATTTGAAAAACAAATGGAGTCTGTCCCTCATATTGGAGTCCGGGCTCCCCTAGGGGCTGCGTCTAATCTGGTGCATGTGCCTGGGTCCAAAACAGGTGGGCCTCCTAGTGAGGAAAAGAAAGGATGCAATGCTTTAGTCCCTTGGGTCCAACAACAGTTACTCAATGTTAGATAGCCAATGCATAATGAAGATTCAGTAGAAGGGACATCAAGGAAATTTATAACCAAGGAGTATGGGCTGATTAGTCAAACAACAAACCTGAAAGATAATTGTTGGACCATCTGAGTGTTCATTTGGTATCCTTATGATTTCATGTAAAAGCACGGGAGGCCTCAAAACCTGTGAGTGACACAATTTAGGGAGACCATTGAACAAGTCATCACACAGTATAGGTAGACATGAATTGAAGCTCCAAATTAAAGAGAACTTGATTTCAATGGAGCACTAAAATGCAGGAGAGAAGAAACTTGCTTAAGAATGAGTGGCTGAGAAATGGGTTGATCTGAGGAGTTAATGAGGCATCTTATTGGTCCTAAGATTGATTCTATAGAACTAAAGAAAGTTATTGTCAGGTGTTCTTCAGAAGTCATGGAATCAGTTTCATACCTAGATAAAACCTTAGGAACCATCTAGACCAACTACTTTTATTAAAATAAATTTTATTGGCATCTTTTGTATTTCCATACTGACATTTCTTTCTAAAAATTTATTTTATATCTACTTCTCACTGCCCTCTAATTGAAAAAAAAAACTCTCATAATAAATATGCATAGTGCAGGAAAGCAAATTTTCTCATTGTCCATACCAATAATGTATATTTTGTTCTGCTTTTTAACCCTATAACCTCTGTGAGAGGAGGTGGATAACATGTTTCATTTCTGGGCTAATGTTTTATCATGGCATTGATCAGAGTTCTAAAGTCTTTCTTCTCTATAATGTTATTATATAAATTGTTTTCCTATTTCCATTCACTTCATTCTGCATCAGTTCATAGTGATCTTCTAAATTATCTATAAAATGTCATTTCATAATTTCTTATGGCAAAATAATATTCTGCTACATTCATATGCCATACTTTGTTTAATCACAGTGTCTGGCACATAGCAGGCACTTAAGAAATGTTGATTATTTGATTGATTTGTTTAACCATTTTCCAGTAGTAGAGCATCTTTCTTAATTTTTAATTCTTGATTACTATGAAAAGATCTGCTTTTTATATATATATATAGGTCAATTACTTCTATCTTTGAACTTTTTTGGTGTGTTGGTAGCCTAATGAACTTTTTTGGTGTGTTGGTAGGTCAGAAGTTATGCATAGCTTGCTAACTTTTGTAGGATAGTTCCAAATTGCTTTTCAGAAGGGCTAGAACAATTCACAGCTCCACCAAGGGTACATTGGTGGGTCTGCTATCTTCCAGCCCATCCAGCACTTGGCATTCTCCTTCTTTGGTCATCTTTGCCAATATGATGTAGGTGAGGTGGAGCTTTAGAGTTGCTTTAATTTTCCTTTTTCTAATTTTTAGTGGGATATTTAGGGAATATTTTTCCACATGGTTACTTATAACTTGGATTATTCTACTAAAACAATTCATATCTTTTACCATTTGTCTATTGAGGAATAATCACATATTTTATTATTTCTGTATAGATCTTATATAAGCCTTTTATCAAAGAAATTTGATGCAATGATTCCCCCCCGTTACCTGTTTCCCTTTTAATTTTAACTGAATTTAGCATACATTTTTTGAATTTTATATAATGTGTGATCCTCTCTATTGTTTCTTTAGTTGTATCCACCAATCTGAAAGAAAAGTTTTTCCTTGCTTCTCTAATATAATTAAGATATCACTTTTTATGATGAAGCCATATAACTATTTGGGATTTTTCTTGATATATGATGTGAGATGTTATAAACTCCATCATTTTTTACAGCTGATGAAACTGAGGCCCAGAAAGATTCTTACCTATCCAAAGCCATTAATGAAGGGCGAAGGGGGGAACAGCATTAATTGCACTGATGTCATTATCCTTACTTTGGCAGCACAGAAATTTGGAAGTGAATTTTTATCTCCTCCCTTTCTTGTCTAAATTCTTTGAGACAACTGATCGAACCACAACTATAACAACAATTTTCCCTTCTGTCTGTCTGACAACTCAGACTTCTTCACTGATTCTTCATTCATATTAGGTCCACCAATCATAGGTTATGTCCTGGGTCTCCTTTATTCACTGTCTTACTTCATGATTTCATCATCTCCCTTGGGTTCAGTTAATCAGATCTATGCAGATTATTCCTTCATCTCTCTTCTGATTTTGAATCTTAAATAACCAATTGCCTTTTGGACATTCTGAATTGGATATCTCATAATCATGTAAAATTCAACAAATCTAAAATTAATCTCATTATCTTCTTAAAACACCCTTCCCTGTTTGGATTTTCCTTATTACTATTAAGGACCCTACAATCTTCCAGTCACCTGTTAAGAGTGATTGATTTTGAGTCAGATGGTTAGGTTTGTTAGGTTTGCCTCTTGGCTGTGTGACTTTGGGAAAATCACTTTTGGCTTCATTTTCTGGCCTGATACCTTTGCTCTCCCTTTATAAGTACAAATGATATAATTGAGAACTAGTCATTTTACTGGTTTCTGTCTTCTTTATTCACAGATGGGGAAATGATAGTAATTATTATCTAAGTCTTAGCAGTGCTCAAAAAAAACTGTGATCACTTTTCCATAAGAGAAGCAAGTATTTCAGCTGTGAGGCAAACAGGACTAGGATCCTATCCCTGTTTATCTTATAGGCTGCATGATGCCTGCACTCAAAAAAGCTGCCTGGACTCTGATTGCTGCCCATCAAACAGCTGTATCTCCTGCTGTGTCTCAGCAATTCACAACAGTATTTTCTGATTGCAAAGTCCACTCCTGAGAACTGTCACGCTAGAGAGGGAAAACATTTCCCAGAGAAATCAGACTGAGCTTTTGCTCAGTGAAGTGTTGTTAACAATTTCCTCTCAACTAGTATAGCTCTTTATGGATGACAAGTGATTTCCTCTGGATGCAAAGGCTAATATTGACTTTGTTTTAAGCAATTTTCCTTATTTTGTCACCTTAGAAGTGAAATCTCCAACTCTGTTACTACTTGTGAACACATTTGGCATTTCCCCTGACAGGTTGCCACATGATTCCTATTACCTTATTATGACCGAACTTATCAATTCACTGAATGCTGCCTTTTTCTTTCTTTTTTTTTTTAAGATATGTGATTTCTTTCTGGGTATGTGTTAAGCACCTCTAGTTTAGCATCCTCATTTTAGAAATAAGAGAACTGAAAGCCAAGAAATTTGAGTAATTTTTTTCCAAGGTAACAAAAGAAATAAGAAGCAGATGTGGAGCCCAGAGCTAGTACTAGGATCTAGGGTCTCTAGCTTCAAATCCACTGCTTCTTCCACAAAGTCATACCAGAAATCCTTTTTCTAGGCAGTGGTGCAATCAGTAAATTTTTATTATACGTTTTCAGGAAGAAGGTAAAGGATATGGTAAGCAAAGCCCTATAGAGGAAGTGTAAGTAAGGTGGATTTTCATGTGTGTGAAGTGAACTTTTGTTATTATTTCTCAGAGTTCAGTTTCCCAGGATCCATGGCCATAACAATCTCCTGTTCCCAAATACTAGATATGAGTTCTCACAGTTATGGTTCAAAACATCTCTATCACAGTTGCACAGAGTTATATAATGGTAAATAATATAAATATCCACTGGGGCTGCACAGTAAGATACAGGGATGAGGCAGTATAAACTTATGAGGCTATTACTGGCAGTATGCCTTCTTTGCCTTTTGGCCTATGAAATAGGTGGTCACTAGAGATGGAGAACCCTTAGGGCTGAATGCATAAATGCTGTGTGTGCTTCAGCTGGCCCCCACTGAGGCTTGGGGGGAATGTAGGGTTGAATGCACAGGCTGGAATGTTGTGAGTGACTTGATCAGCCCCCATTTAGGCTTGTGGGGAATCTCTGTTTGCTTCAACTGACCCCCATTGAGGCTTGAGAGGATTTAGGGGAATGCACAAGTTGTGCCTGTCTTGATAGACCCCATCGAGATATAAGGGTGGTTCCCCCTCCCTCTTCTCACTGGCCCCTGTGAGAAGGGTGATTGGAGAATTCTATAGGAGTTTGTGTTCCCATTATCAGCAGTCCTCTTCTGAGAAATCTACACTAGAATAAAGTAAGATTATTAACGCCTTCTTAATGTCTTTCCTGTCTGACTAAATCAAGAGTGAACTTGTGCTAGCAGCCCTCAAGTATACTGTGTTTATCTGTCTTACAGGGTTGCAGGGAGGAGAGGGAGAGAACTTTTCTATTTCTCCCTGACATTTTGTCTTTTCAGCTTAAGGATTCTGTTTGGGAATTAATCAACAGAAGCAGGGAAGGAACATGGCTGACATACAGATGGAAGGCACATTTAATAAAATGTAGCAATTTAGGACTGGAAAGGTTTCTGGGTTTCACCCAATTCAGTCATCTAGAGCCCTCTTTATATATAGCTCTGTGTTATTTGCTGGGGGTTTGTGGTTTATGGGCAGGGTAAAGAAACAAGAATAAGGTGGTGATGTCAAGTATTTTTAGAAGTGCTACTTGTTTGAGGACCTTGTCTTCTACACTTAGAAAATGCAGATTTATCGCAGCAGCAGAAGTGCTATTTGAATATAAGGTGAGGAAAGTTGGATCAGGCCACTGCTATACTACCTTTTACATGTTCCAAGGTCTGCCATATCCCTGTTCCAACACACTCAGACACATACACACACACTGGCAAGAGGAGAAAGATGACCAGGAGGAGGAGAGGCAGGAAACAAAAACTTAAGGTTTTTTTTTATTTGTTTCACTTTTCGGAGAGAGCAAAACTGGAATTGTTCTGCTTTTTAACCTGAATGTCTGCTCATCCACTCTATTCGCTAGAGAAGTGAAAGTGTTCTGGAACAAGGAGTCCTGGACTTGTCTGCCAGCTTTGAGCTCACTAGAATTTCTGGGGATTGGCACCTCTTCGTTCCAAGGTGTAGGGTGGCTTTGCGGGACCCACACTGGCATCCTGTGTAGCAAATCAGGAAAAGGGGGGATAAGGGTAACATCAATTCCAGAAAGAGGCTTGTGAGGACACAGGAGAGGAAGCTTCTGCCTTTTAAATCTCCTCCCTTCACTGGCTCACCTTTTCCCGAATCCAGGTGCACGGTATTACCCATTCTATCTTATTTCCCTGTGAGGTGGGGGAGGGGGCATGGTATGTGTGACTATTTAAACTGAAGAAGCTGGCTGGCCTGGGTTGCCTTGGGTTTCAAATTTTGCTACTTGGGGTGGGGTGTTCGTTAGTTCTTCCCCTCCTTTTCTTTCCATCCCTTTCTACCCAAGTTTAGTCTAAAGGACAGGAACTGAAGGGGGACAAACGACAGAGACACAGGTTCGGGTTGGGAGAGGGTTCAGACGGGTCTATCAGCCTCAGTCTGTTCAGATAGTTTGCGGGGAGGGGGTAGGCATTTTTTTCACCTCGTTATTTAAATGAAATATGGTGGTGTATCTGGCAAGGGTGCGAGAAGAAAGGAAATAGAAGGTGGATGCCCTGAGGCAGAGCGATAAGAGAAGAACCGGGCGCAGAGGGAAAGCGGATGGCGAGCTTCTGCTTCGCTCCTGCTGTAAATGTTAAGCACCTGAGTCGCTCTTCCACACTTCTCCAACCTCTCCTGCCCCAGGACACCGAAGAGAAAGAAAGAGTCTTTTTTCAGATAGGTGAAAAGGAGAAGGGTAAGCAGAGGAGGAAGAAAATGGAAATAGGTCCCCGGGTTCTCTCCTCTTTTCTCCACCCATTCCCCCCACACTCCTTGGCATTGGTTTGCAGCGCTTCGCTCCTGCGCCTCCTTCCTTTTTGAATCTGGCCCGCTCCCCCGTATTATGTCTGCGCTCCGCAGGAAATTTGGGGACGATTACCAGGTAGTGACCACCTCGTCCAGCAGCGCGGGCTTGCAGAGCCAGGGGCCCCAGCAGCAGCAGCAGCAGCAGCAGCTGGTCCCCAGGAAGAAACGACAGCGGTTCGTGGACAAGAACGGGAGGTGCAATGTGCAGCACGGCAACCTGGGCAGCGAGACCAGCCGCTACCTCTCCGACCTCTTCACCACCCTGGTGGACCTCAAGTGGCGCTGGAACCTGTTCATCTTCATCCTCACCTACACCGTGGCGTGGCTCTTCATGGCGTCCATGTGGTGGGTGATCGCCTACACCCGGGGAGACCTGAACAAAGCCCACGTTGGCAACTACACGCCCTGCGTGGCCAATGTCTACAACTTCCCCTCTGCTTTCCTCTTCGGCCAGACGGAAGCCGCCACCGTCCTGGTACTTTGGGCTACAGTCACCCAGGGCACTATCTATTAGAGCAGGAAAGTGATGCCAACTGGGTCAGCGCAGTCACCTGGTACGTGCCCGCCACTAGCCCCCACACACCCTACTGACGAACTCGTAGGATTTTGAGAATGAAAGTTTCATTAAAAAACACAGATTTTTAAATTTACATTTTGAAGGTTGTTGCAGAGTTTATTTGACTTCTGTTGGTATTTCAGTTAAATGAAGGACGAAGTGATCCAGTTTCTTAGAATCCAGACTATTTTTGAACCTTACAATATTCCTTACAGGTTTCCTAGCTTCAAAAGGTTAAAGGAATAAAACACTTGTGGGTGGAATGGCAGGCAGTCTTAGCTGTTCAGTCAGAAGGCCTGAGTTCATTTCTCACCTCTTAAAGCTGTGATCGGGGAAAAGTTGCTTAACAACCTTGGGCTTCAGTTTCATCATCTCTAAAATGAGTCCGTTGATCTAGATGACCTCTGAGGTGCTTTCAGTTCTGAGTCTTGTGGTCTTTAGATAATCACCATAATCTAGTCTTTGTAAAAAATCTAGTCTTTGTAAAAAATAATTATTTTTTTATATTTTTATTTATATTTATTTATTTAAATATATAAATTAAATTTATTTAAATATAAATAATAAATTAAATTTATTTAAATAAATAAATTAAATTTATTTAAATATAAATTTAAGTTATTTAAATATTTATTAAAATATTTATATTTTTTATAATCTAGTCTTTGTAAAAAATACATATATATACACATATGTAATATGTATATTGCTATTTATTGCTAATTTTATTTTTTCCTTTATACATTATTTTTTTTCTCCACCTACCGCTGAAAAGAAATGCTAAAGCCCTATTTCATTTAAGTATAGCCGACAGAGCAAATATCCGTTATCTAGTATGAAGTGGACATCATTCTTCTTCATCAGTCCTTTGGTAATTATGGTTGATTAAACCAGAGTTCTTAAATTTTTTTCAGAATTGTTACTTTTTTCTGCAAATTTTGATGTTATATATATAGTTCTTCTCCCTCTGCTTATTTCACTTTGCATCAGTTCATACCAATCTTTCCAGGTTTTTTTTAAAATAGTATCCTCATTTCTTATAGCACAATACTATTGCATTATTCATGTTTTTGTCATTTGTTCAGTCATTACAAATTTCTGAGGATGTGTGTATGTATACCCTACAGTAATTAAACATTTCATCTGCCCTTGTAAAGTTACCCTTTTGGGGAGGGTTTAGGTAACTTTCACTTATCTAAATGTTTGTTAAATGCTAAAGCTAGAGAGAGAAACTGAAGTGCAATATTAAATATTCTTTGTAAGAAGCACAGCCCAAGCCAGATTCAGAATTCAACATGATAAAGTAAAACCTAGAATCCCCTAATTTGAGACTGAATCATTCCCACGTACCCAAGGATATACTACTGTAAAAATTCATCTGGTATGTATTTAAAGACTACTACTCGTTTGTGTGACCTTGACCAAGTTACTTCATATTAAACCACACACACACACGCATACATTTGTATTTCAGAGTCTTCATCTGTAAAACTAGAGTTTTGCACTTAAATGACTTCTAAGTTTCCTCTTCAAATCTTTGATCATGTGAGATACTTGCAAACTATAGTACATAAAATCTGAATATACAGCTTATTCAAACATGTTAGAATTTAAACCATGTAATCATTATTCCAGGTCATATGCAAATCAGTATGCTCTATGCCATATAAACAATCATTTCTGTATGTTATAGATGATTATTTTATCACATCAAGAAACTATAACAAACTTCATGATAATAAGGGCCTATCAGTCAACAAGCATTTGTTAAGTACTTTGTGACAGACATTGTATAGGTCAAGTTATTCTTCAATGAATTCCCAGGATTCGTGATATTTTTCCTTGTTAAAGAATTTCATTTTATTGACTAGTACTTAAAATAAGTGGATCATTGCTTCATTCTGGAAGCTTTTCTTTGTTATAAAGTCATATTTTTTGTTCTTAAAAGGAGCTTAGACTTAATATGTATAAGTATTATATTAATGTACTATATTAATATATATATCCAATATATGCTCATATATAAATATATACAATATATATTCATATATACATGTGAAACCAAATGGATCTCTATGCTTGCATACCTATGGGTTATCTATCCCAAGCATGTGAAGATTTCTCCATTGGCATAGGTTGATGTGGATATTTCATTTCAATGGATCAGGAAGGCAGCCACAATCAGGTGCTCTTAGAGCTTGGTCAGACACCAAAAACACCAGTGCATTCAGAGTCATTGCTAGTCAACTTTATTTTTCTCTTGTCACTGGGTTCTTTACTCTGGAAGAGAGAATGAGGTTGATGACTTTGTGCAACTTTGCCTTACTTAAATCTAGTTTGTAAGCAAGTCAAAAGCCATCACCCATACCATTTTTGCCATTTCATTATTTTATTTTTCAATAATTTTAGAATTTTATTATTTTGCACGATCAGATACACTGTACGTTGGCCTAGACATCAGGATGTCATTTTGATCCTCTTAGCACACAAAAAAACCAAACAAAAACAGTCCTGTTTAAAGAATCATAGACAAGTCATGGAGATGTCAGAAATGTGAAGGAACCCTGGGAATATCAGTATCCCTGAATTAAGTCCTGCTTCCAACCCAACCTTCATATCCATCATCTGGGGAAGCAAATCCTGAGGAGAAGGTTACTACCATTCCAACTGCCTATCAACCAAATATCACACACAGGGAAGACAAGGTAACGTAGCTGGTTAGTACTCTGAGGGAGAGACTAGAGGCAGCATATCATGCAAGTCAAACTACCACCATCACCAATACCATGTTGGTTAACGTTTTCCCTCAGACTCTGATGGAAGAAGTCCAGGACACTGAGCACAAGAACCTTGAGCAATAGTAGTGTCCCCCAGACCACCAAAACTGCTTTTAGCCTAGTCCCTTTAGTCATTTTTGAGGCGATAAAACCTGAGTGCACTCATCACAATCAACAACTGCTGTCCAAATCCTTCAGACAGATAGGCACAGAAGCCTTGGAAGTGGCAGCACCCCCTAGATCACCGTCATGCTTCCAACCCCTGCCTTAGCCATCATCTGGGTAAGCAAATCCTGAGAAGGATTCGACCATCCCCATTAACTGTCAACCAACGGGAGCCAGAGGACAGATAAGCCAGCCTACTGAATGGAGGTAGCAATGCATTCTAAGGGAGAAGCTAGAAGTAGCATATGTCAGGCAAATCAAACCACCATCGCCCTTCAAACAAAGTTGAAGAAAACCCATGACCCTGAACTCAACAACTTTGGGAATATCATTACTTATATAGCCCAGAAAACCCATGACCCTGAACTCAACAACTTTGGGAATATCATTACTTATATAGCCCAATTACCTTCGCCATCATCTTGGAAAGCAAGCCTTGTGGAGATGCAGCCTAGAAATTACTCCTGCAGGTGCCGTAGTCACAGCTCCTGAAGACTCAGAAAGGAAACTTCTTGTCATCAAAGTCCATGGTTCTGCAAAATAGTTCAATGTTAGAAACTGATAAGATTTCAATCAGTGAAAAGCACATTAAAGAAGAATCATTACCATCTGCTTTGATGCTTTACCCTAAGGACAGTGAGACTTTTCCATTTAACTTGCAGTTGGAACTTTCCATAGGTTTTGTCTTCCCCATTAAAATGTAAGCTTGCTGAGAGCAGGGACGTATTGCCTTTCTATTTGTATCCCCCTAGTTTAGCATAATGATTTGCACATAATGAGCACTAAATAAATGCTTATTTAAAAAATAATTTCTTAATCCATTTATTTCTTGTGCCTTCTTCCTGCCTCTAGGTAATCCCTGATGGTAGAAGATCCCTTATATCCTGTTTCCTAATTCATTCCTTATTTCTCTGGAGCAATGTATAAAATATGATATGGATCACTTAATTTTTCAGTCATTTGCTTAGTCTCTAATTAAAATTAAAAAAATTGTTCAAGTGACATTTCTGCTTAGTAAAAAATCTTAAAAGTGGGATGTCAGAGCTGAGAGCTGAACTCATACATCTCTTTTCTTACCTGGCTGTATAATTTTGAGACTTCTCTAATTGACTTCTCTACTAGACCTGAGGAAGCTCTCTCAGGACAACCTCATCATCCTGTAAAATCTCTTCAGCCTTGGTAGTTCACCTCATCATTACCCTCTGCCTCTCCAATTGGAGAGTGGAGGTGTGAACTCTATACCTCCATGTAAGGAGTGAGCTCATCTCAGACATCTCATTTCTCACCTGGCTGCAGTATTTTGGGACTTTTCTGACTTGTTCATCTTGCCCCCATATTGGATACCTTTGGTACCATCTCCTCCCTCTACTTTTTGGTTTCTATTCTCTCTAGTTCCTTATGGTCCCATCCTGGGATCCCAGGGAAAAAAAAATTCTTAAACAAAGCTTAGATATGGCTCATGTCTGGGGTTTTCCAAAAAAGAATTACAAGGACCCCTCCAGAAATGTAGTCAAAATGTAAAGTAGTAGACATTCTGTGTACTTTAGGAGAGTTATTTACTTATTCCCTTATAAAAGAAATTCTTAAAACACAAAAGAAAAAAGCATATATTGACACTTGCTTCAAAGGTGAAACAGTAACCCAACACTCCTATTTTCCTCTGCTGGGAAACATAAAGTTTGTAAGAGTGGTCAACAGATATTTCACTTTTCCTGCTGAGAATCTTACAAGTTTTGATTTCTTGACAAACTGGAGAATGACTTTAATCCTTTAGCTGTAGATTTCTCTCTGGGTTTCTCTGGGTGATTATGAATTTTCAAAAAGTTGATGGAAAGATCATCTGTACTAGGGACAGAGACTATATGATCCCACCACTTCCAAAAAAGAGGACAGAAAACAATATCAGATCATAATTTTTGAGTTGGAAGGGAGCTGGAACAATCACCTTAATATAGATGTGTGAGAAAAATGAGCATTAGAGATGCTTAATGACTTGACCATGTTCCTATGACTATTTTAAGTTAGGCCTAGGTTCATCTAGGCAAGCATGTGCTTTACCCCTGCCCTGAATGTGCAGTTGCCATTATCATCAGTAGAGGATGAGGAGAAAAAAATCCTTCCCTCTCTCCCCTCCCCGTTATGCGGATGGGATGGTCATGGGATCTCAGTGAGGATCTCCTTGATGCTGACATGTTCTATCAGGCATCTTATCTCCTTAAAATAACAAATTTCTTCTTTGGTCAAGATTCTTTCATAGCTATGCCTAAAAAAAAATAAACAGAAGAAAACAAAAGAAGGATAGAAGGGGTTACAAAATAAGAAATGCTATTACTGCCTTTCAAATTTAATATAATAAGATGTGCATAAATCATTTTTAAAAATAAACAAGTTCCCTGTTTCTTAATCTTGTTTTTTTGTTCTTACTTATATATTAAAATGTTTATACTTGTTGATAATTATTGAGATCACAAAAAACAAAAATGAACAAATCAAAATTTTAAATTGGAAAGTCTTTTTTATGAATACAGTCTTATATTTAAAGCTAGAATGAACCTCAGAGATCATCAATTCCATTCCCTTTCATTTTAACATGTTACCAGATGAGGACATTAAAGCCTAGAGGTAAAGTGACTTGCTTAGCGTCAAAAGTGTCAGAGGTAGGATTCCAATGAAAGTTTAATGGATTTCTGGACAAATGAAGCATTTTGTCCACCATACTTTGAGGCTGATCACAGTATGTTTTCAAAACTTGATTCTTGGCAAAACTTGGAATAAAACTACAACACAAAACTAACATAAAACTACAGGGAATAAAACTTCAACATAAAAGAAATAAGAATCTTTAGTTCCCTCACAAGAGGCAAGATGGGAAGTAGTAAAAAGGCAAAAGAGAGAGTCAATTACAGAAAGATAAAGCTTGTCTTTTGTATATCTGTGTGTCCATATACACATATATGTATATGTATGCACACTAACATTTCAACACATTAGTAGCATTACAGCCTACAGTACATATTTGCTTAATGAAAACTCAATTACCATATGTATCTGACTTGGCATAATAAGGATGAATTCAACTGCGGTTTGGGTTTCAGGTCATTCTTTGGATAGGATCTTCTATGAGACCTATTTCTACCTTTTTACACATGATTAAGATCATGTCTCTATCTCTGCAACTATTCTTGTCCTAAGTTTAGTGTCCATGCTTAACATCAGACCTAAATTCTTCTTTCCTAATCTAACTTCAATCTGTACTTTTAAAATATTTTTAAAGTGAAAAATATTGGGGTAACCCACAAAGATAATATCGAGATTTCTCTGCTCAGTTCTTGTAGGGTCCTATAACCTATTTTCAAACCACTCCTTAAAGTGAGCCCTAAATAATTAGGAGACCAGGTCTTATGTCCTGACTCTCCTTTTCACTAGTAGGATGATTCAGAGCATCAAGTCAATTAATCTTTCTATTTCCTCATATTTTCAATATTAACCTTAGAATTGTTGATCATAATTTTGAGTTGGAAGACAGCTAAGACCCACCACCTTAGTCTGTAGATGTGGGATAACCAAGCATTAGAGATGTTTAGTGAGTTGCCCATGGTCATATGACAATCAAGTACCAGGCCCAGGATATCTTCCCTCCCTCTCCCCAATATTAGTCTTGTTGCAAAAAAAAACCCCAAAATAAAGTTTTTGGGTTTTTTTTAAAGTATGCTTCAGTCTACATTAAGAGTTGATAAACTCTTTCTGGAGGTGAATTGTATTTTTCATCATGGATCCTTTGGAACTGTCTTGATCAAGGTAGCTAAGTCTTTCATTTTCAAGTTGATCATTACTATAACATTGCTGTTACTGTGCACCATGATCTCCTGGTTCTGCTCACTTCACTTTGCATAAGTTGATATAAATCTTCCCAGGCTTTTTCTGAAACCATCTTGTTCATCATTTCTCATTGCACAATAGTATCCCATCACAATCATATACCAAAACTTGTTCAGTTATTCCACACCTGAAGGGAATCTCTTCATTTTCCACATTTTTCTACTACAAAAAGATCTGTTACAATTATTTTTGGACAAATATACCCTTTTCCCTTTTCTTTGGGATACAAACCTAGTAGTGGTATTACTGGGTATAAGAGAATGCACAACTTTTGACATAGTTCCAAATTGCTCTCTAGAATGCTTAGATCAGTTCCCAACTCCACAGACAATGCATTAGTGTTCCAATTTTCCCACATCTTCTCTGCATTTATAATTATCCTGTTTTGTTATGTTAGTCAATCTGATAGGTGGATGTAGTATGTCAGAATTGTTTTGATTTGCATTTGTTTAATCAGTAGTGATTTAAAGCATTTTTTAAATGTGATTATTGATAACTTTTATTTCTTTTTCTGAAAGCACACTCAGGTTTTCAATCTACTTCTAACCCCAAATTTAGTGATTTTTTCCATGTTAGCATATTTAAAATGAAATGACGTATTTGAAAGTTCTTTGTAACAGTAAAATACTATATAAATATGAGCTATATTATACAAATATTAGTCTTTTTATTATGTAAGATGTAACGATGGTTTGAAATTATTATTATTTTTCCCAGCAGTTTTTTTTTAAATTTATTTATTTAACTTTTCAACATTCATTTCCACAAAATTATGGGTTCCAAATTTTCTCCCCATTTCTCCCCTCCCTCCACCCCAAAATGCCAAGCATTCTAATTGCTCCTGTCACCAATCTGCCCTCCCTTCTAACATTCCTCACTTCCCTTATCCCCATCTTTTGTCCTGTAGAACAAGATAACTTTCTATACCCCATTACCTGTATTTCTATTTCCTAGCTCCAAGAACAATACTCAACAGTTGTTCCTAAAACTTTGAGTTCCAACTTCTCCCCATCCCTCCCTCCCCACCCGTTCCCTTTGGGAGGCAGGCAATTCAATATAGGCCATATCTGTGTAGTTTTGCAAATGAATTCCATAACAATTGCATTGTGTAAGACTAACTCTATTTCCCTCCATCCTATCCTGCCCCCCATTGTTTCTATTCTGTCTTTTGATCCTGTCCCTCCCCAATTGGTTGACTTCAAATTGCTCTCTCCTCCCACTGCCCTCCCTTCCATCATCCCCCCCACCCTGCTTATCCCCTTCTCCCCCACTTTTCTGTATTGTAAAATAGGTTTTCATATCAAAATGAGTGTGCATTTTCTTCCTTCCTTTAGTTGAAAGTGATGAGAGTAAACTTCATGTTTTTTTCTCTCACCTCCCTTCTTTTTCTCTCCACTGAAAAGTCTTTTGCTTGTCTCTTTTATGAGAGATAATTTGCCCCATTGCATTTCTCCTTTTCTCCTCCCAATATATTTCTCTCTCACCACTTAATTTCATTTTTTAAGATATTATCCCCTATTCAATTCACCCTGTGCTCTCTATCTCTCTGCCTCTGTGTGTGTGTGTGTGTGTGCGTGTGTGTGTGTGTAATCCCACCAACTACCCAGATACAGAAAAAAGTTTCAAGAGTTACAAATATTATCTTTCCACGTAGGAATGTAAATACTTCAACATTAGTAAGTCTCTTATGTTTTCTCTTTGCTGTTTACCTTTTCATGCTTCTCTTGATTCTTGTGTTTGAAGGTCAAATTTTTTTTCAGCTCTTTTCTTTTCATCAAGAATGCTTGAAAGTCCTCTATTTCACTGAAAGACCAGTTTTTTCCCCTGAAGTATTATACTCAGTTTTGCTGGGTAGGTAATTCTTCGTTTTAGTCCTACCTCCTTTGACTTCTGGAATATCATATTCCATGCCCTTCAATCCCTTAATGTAGAAGCTGCTAGATCTTGTGTTATCCTGATTGTATTTCCACAATACTGGAATTGTTTCTTTCTAGCTGCTTGCAATATTTTCTTGACCTGCTAAGTCTGGAATTTGGCCACAATGTTCCTAAGAGTTTCTCTTTTTGGATCTCTTTCAGGAGGTGATCTGTGGATTCTTTCAATATTTATTTTGCCCTCTGGTTCTAGAATATCAGGGTAGTTTTCCTTGATAATTTCATGAAAGATGATGTCTAGGCTCCTTTTTTTGCTCATGGCTTTCAGGTAGTCCATAATTTTAAAATAGTCTCTCCTGGATCTATTTTCCAGGTCAGTTGTTTTTCCAATGAGATATTTCACATTCTCTTCCATTTTTTCATTCTTTTGGTTTTGTTTTGTGATTTCTTGGTTTCTCATAAACTCATTGGCCTCCTTCTGTTCCATTCTAATTTTTAAAGAACTGTTTTCTTCAGTGAGCTTTTGAACCTCCTTTTCCATTTGAGTAATTCTGCTTTTAAATGCATTCTTCTCCTCACTGGCTTTTTGAACCTCTTTTGCCAAATGAGTTAGCCTATTTTTCAAGGTGTTATTTTCCTCAGCATTTTTTTGGGTTTCCTTTAGCAAGGTATTGACCAGCTTTATGTGCTTTTCTTCCATCTCTCTCATTTCTCTTTCCAGTTTTTCCTCCACCTGTCTAACTTGATTTTCAAAATCCTTTTTGAGCTCTTCCATGGCCTGAGCCCACTGAATATTTGTTTGGAAGTTTGGGATACAGAAGCCTTGACTTTTTTATCTTTCCCTGATGGGAAGCACTGTTCTTCCTCATCTGAAAGGATGGGGGGAGATATCTGTTCATCAAGAAAGTAAACTTCTATGGTCTTATTTTTTCCCTTTTTTGGGCATTTTCCCAACCAGTTACTTGACTTTTGGGTCCTTTGTCAAGAGTAGTGTATACTCTGGGGACCTGTAAGATATGAGTTCCTCCAAGGTGGCACAATCAAGCGTGTACTTGTCTGGGCATAGAGAAGGATTTTTATGCCCAGAATCTTAGCAGAGTTTCCTCTCCATAGGCACCTGACCTCCAGTTCCACCAAGCTAGCACTAGGGGAGTGGGATTTAGTCAAGCTGTGGGGGCAGGGCCACCATTCAGAGTGAGACAAAGACCAGCTCCCTCAGTGCCCCCAGGGGTTTTTACAATCCAGCAATGGTCCCAGGCTGCTGTAGGGGCTGCCGTGAGAACTCCTGCCACCTGCCCAATGTGGCCC
This sequence comes from Bettongia penicillata ogilbyi, assembly GCA_023548195.1. Taxonomy (NCBI): domain Eukaryota; kingdom Metazoa; phylum Chordata; class Mammalia; order Diprotodontia; family Potoroidae; genus Bettongia; species Bettongia penicillata. The sequence continues at coordinate 295,999 of JAJHZJ010000240.1, read as the reverse complement.
CTGTGGGCTGCTGCCTGAGTCCGGAGCTATGGGCAGGCCCTTCTCCCTTCCTGGCCAGCTGAAAAAAAACCCATCAGTGACCTTTGGCACCTATGGGTTGAGGGATCGTCTGACCGCTGCTGTGACTGGGGATTCTGAGACAGGAGATTCCGCCCCGAGGGCTGTTCACGAGCTGTGTGCAGTGGCCAAGGCTGGGCTGGGCTCCTTGCTCCACTCTGTGTCCAGTGCAACTGACATTTTCAGTGGGCCTTTCAGGTCACCCTGGGCTGGAAATCTCTTCCACTCTGTTGTTCTCCACTTCTGCTGCTCCAAAATTTGTTGAGAGTCCCTCTCTACAGGCATTTTATGGGCTGTGTGGGGAAAGCCTGCATTTTTTTGTCTTTCTACTCCACCATCTTGGCTCCGCCCCATGGTTTGAAATTATTATTGCTGCCACTAATTAGAAAACCTCTCTGTCATTGTAAAAGAACTCTTTGGCTACATTTTTTACATTTTCAATTTATTTCGCTGATGATGAGGGAGTCATTTGAAAACCTGAAGAATGTCAGAATTAAGTCTGCTTCCTCCTAAATGAAGAGGCAGATCAGAGCTTTAACAATTGTTTTGTCCTATAGACTCAATTTGTAAATAGTCTACAATGATAGATAGATAGATAGAGAGAGAGAGAGAGAGAGAGAGAGAGAGAGAGAGAGAGAGAGAGAGAGAGAGAGAGAGAGAGATAGTAGAGTAATGGTTAGACAGATGAATATAGTAATCAAAGACAGAGTAGTTCTCAAATTCTCTTTGGTTTGTAAAATTTTCATTGGCTTCACAGCAATGACATTCTTTGTGACCTTTTGGTTGTCATTTTTTTCACAAATTATTCTGCCTTTAACTCCCTTCACCAAGCCAACAAATATGAAAATGAAAGCAAAATGAAATGGAAAGAAAAATCAAGAAAAAATCCTAAATCTCATCGTAAAGTTGTGACATTGACTGTGACTTAACCCTTCTGAACTACATTTTAAATAATTTGTTTAAGGGGGGATTACACTAGGTTTTCTCTTAGATCTTTTTATCTTCAAGTCTATGATTATTATAATTTATGATTTCACCCTTTTGTGTTAGCTGCCTGATTTATATTTACTTATTTTAAGCTTCCCCTGATTTATTTTAGAGTCTTCAGTTGTTCATATATATGATATCCTTTATTTATTAACAAAGTTTACAATCTTTTGTATAAAAATTTTTATAAAATTTAACCAATAAAGATTTTACAAAATTAAATATTGGTCAAGCAAAGTTTACTACTAAATTTCTGCTATGATTGTTTTAAGTTAAGCTAAAAGTTCTGAAAAGGATTTGTAATTAGGATATTGAAAAAGCTTAGTAAGTATTATGGGTCATTTATTTATATTAGATGGACTATTGGGGACCTAATACCACTCTTAAGAGAAAAATAACTTTACCTATTTCTCCATTACTATTTAACACTTTATTAACATTTCATTACTACTTAATACCCCACTACATCTTAGCACTACCATTTTAACACTTTGAACATCATTGTTAGATTTCAAGTGTTTTGAGAATCTATTAGTGTGTTTTGATTTTTAATTTACCCTCTGACTCTGCCTTCTTTAATAGTTTTGTTAAATTCTATCGCATTCATATTTAATTGATTGGTTTTAATATATGTAATTTTTTGCTTTATTTTGTGTGAGAGCCATATATTTTCCAAAATATTGACATCACAATGGATCACTGTATTGTTCTTCCTTTTATTTTCCTGTTATGCTTTATTTCATGTACATAGCTTCTTTTTCAGTTTGTACTCAGTCATATTTGGACCCAGGCAGTTTCCCAAAGCTCATGAATTAGGACTTGCAATTAGAGTGAGTTGTAGAATATAAATAATGCATGCATATTTTGTATGAGCAGTATGGGGATTCTCTACATTTACTATAGCATAGCCGTATACTGATTTGCTTGAATTGTGTTACACAGATGATTAATAGTACAGAATCTTGGCAGTGATGTGAATTGCTGCCAGGTGGTCTTGAAGATTGAAGTGCAAGTGGCGATTTCTTCTCTTTTTCTTTGTGCTTATCTGGTTGTAGCAGATACCCGAGGGAAGGTTCCCCTACTTCAGCGACTGGAAATAGATGAAGGCTTCTTCTTTTTTAACATGATAGGAGTTTGATACCTGGACATTCACCTCCAGGGGCAAGTTCTGTGCTAATGTCAGTTGTGCACACTAGACCTAGGACAACAAAATTAATAAAACAACTTAGAAAATTTGCACCCATAGTTGCTTCCTCTTCTCATTCCTGGATGTCTCTGCCGCCCCCTCCTTCCACACACACTTCTGAACCCCTCTCCCAACCACAAAAATCTAAACCATTAAAGATGAAAAAAACAAGGAAATATTAGAATATGTCAAAAAAAAGTTTTGTTCATTAAGAGAGAAAGGACCAAGGCTATAAATATCTTTAATTTGTATGTTTTTGTTCGTTCTTTTGCCAGGAAAGAGTACAAATCACATTTCTGCAATATCCTTGGGTTTTGTAGCTTGCTAAAGCTGGAAGGGATCTTATAAATTATCTCTTCCTTAGATTTCTTCCATCCTACTCTGCAATCCATTGACACTCGCCTCCTTGTTGTTCCTCCCACAGTACACTCCATCTCCAGATTTGGGGCATTTTCCCTGACTATCTCCCATGTCTTGAATTCTCTCCCTCCTCATTTCTCTCCAGAGGGAAGAAGCAGACAGATTTAAACTTAGTTCTGGATGCATTTGCATGTAAGATGAAATTAAATGAAAGGTCTGTGAATTTGTGGTTATGCTTATCATTTTACTCTTCATATATTTCACTTCAGTTTTTTGATATTCAAATCTTTAAATGGTCAAAGAAAAGATTGTGTACTAGGGTCAAATAAAGGGAGATTTTTCTGATGTGCTCAGTATAAAAACCAGACCACAAGTAGCCAGATATATTTTAGTCAGGTTTCTGATTAGTATACTGGCATGGTTGATATGGAGGGAGAGAAGCTATGTCAATGGTTAGAGCCTTTTAGTCATGAGATAAAGCCTTGGAATAGTTGTCCTATGCCATAGTAGGGAACTTTGTTATGAAAATTATATTTTGTGAAGATTAAACTTGATAACAGGCTTGAAGAAGCAATTGTAAACAGGGAAGGAAATCAGGGAGGTGGAAGAGAAAGATATATATATATATATGCATATACACACACTATATATATATATATATATATATATATATATATATATATATACATATATATAATCAGAGATACATATAGAGACACAGAGACAGACAGAGATAGAGAGAGAGACAAATAGAAGTTGAAAAGGAGAAAAACAGAGACAAAGGAAGACACCATGTGTATGAAAGGTAAATTCTAGGATTTCTTCAAAGTAAGTTTGACCTCCCATTTAAAAAAAAAATTAGATGGTACTCTAGCAACTGACATTTTATTTTCTCTATATTTAACTACAAACTAACAACCTGCTATACATGTGACATTGTTGAGTAGGATGCTTTGGGTCAATTCAACAAATATTTGTCATGTGCCTACTGTATGCTAGGAACTGGCAAAAATACAAAATTTAGATATAGTTCATTCCTTTCTACATGAGGTATATCGAATATACAGAAACATTAATAAGTGTATTTTCTCTTGGAAATTGGGATATTTATTTTTGTTTTATTTTATTTTTGCATTTTACATTAGGGACCACATAACTCTCCTTTTCCATCATGTTTCCTTATGGAAATGGAGGATCATTTAAACAGGGCTGTGATTTTTCGTTTGTTTTTCCTTCTTGGAAGTTTACATGAGAACATAGTTCACATTCTGTACTCTCCTATTTCTCTGTCCCTAAAGAGAATTTCATAGGTGTGAGAAATCATTAAGAAAAGGCAATATATAAAATATTTTTAATTAATAGAAAATAACTGAGAAATGAAAGGGATCAGGTATTTTTCATTCACATTTTATGTTGTATCTATCATAAGCATATCTGCATACTTAACACGGTGTCCTCAGATATAGAGGACATAGTCAAATGTTAGTTACAGAAATACCACTGTGCAACCTCCTAATTCTTACTGGTGATCTATCCCCTCTCTACCAGTCCTCTATACATGATGATTTAAAAGTACTCGATTTGGATTTAACAGCTCTGGATCTAGAATCAGAAGGCTATTATTGGAATCCCACATGTGCTGCCTATAATCTTTTGTGACTTGGAGCAAATCAGCTAATCTCTCTGGAGTCCGTTTCTTCTATTATATGAGAGAAATAGACTGGACAATCTCTAAGGTTTTTCTAGCTCTAAATTCTCTGATCCATAATGCACTACTAAAATCATGCCATTTTCTACTTAGAAGCCTTCAATAGCTCCTCATTGCCTAATAATTAAAGTTAAAAACTTCTGATTCTGGAATTCAACATCCTTCATAATGTGCTTTTAACCTACCCTTCCAAGCTTATCTTACATCTTTTAAATTTTTTGATGCTCCAGATAAACTGGATTTTCTGTTTCCTCTGTCCTCATCCTGATCATTGTTTTACCTAGATCTGAAATATAAGAACACTCCTTCAAATTTCTCATAGCACTTTCCTCCTTTGTTTTTATCTACTCACCCTCTAGTATTTTAGTTACTTGTGCATTTATTCTTGCATACATTTAGATGATAAGTTTCTTGAGAGTAGACTCTTTGTTGCCTTATTAGTCCTAGATTATAGTAGAGTACCTTCAAAGAGAAGATTTTCAACATGCTTATTGGAGGAATGAATGAAGTGATAAATGAGTAAACAAGGAGATAGAAAACCATAAATAAGAGGAAAAAGTTGGAAAGCTTAGCAGTCTATTTAGTAAAAGAGAAAACATCCCTGGCCTTTCCCCAAAGGGATGTCTTGAGTCATCAAGAAAAGTTTTAATTATTTTTAGTATGATATTTATAAAATATTGATCGATCATGAACACTTCATGCATTTGCTCTTTGTGGACAATTTTGTTATTCTCATGCCAAAATTCCAAGGAAAACTCCAAAACTTAATTGTGCTTGAGAAATAAATCTTAAAAAAAAATGAAGGAGGGGGCGGAGCCAAGATGGCGGAGTAGAAGGATGCACATTTACGAGCTCCGAAACCAAAGCCCATGGAATTAATGTAAAAAGAGTCCCCCATAACTTCTGGGTCAATACAAGGGGTGCAGAAGCAGAGTGGAGGAGATTTCCATTCCAGGGAGCCCTGGAGACCCGTCCCCAGGGTCCGGTGTGCCCCAGAAAGCAGACAACACCCCCAGCGCTGCCCTGGCCGCGGCCCCAGAGAAGCTGATCCGAGCAGGCTTCAGAGAAGGAAGCTCCGGCAGCTGGGAAAGTCCCTCCGCCCACAGAAGCTACAGGTCAGTGAGAAAGAAGTCCAGGCTGGAGGAGAGGGGAAGCAGGGCGTCTCCCGTGACTTGGGCCCCCTCGGGAGGAAGCGGCAGTGGCAGAGATGGGGGCAGGAAGCGGCGGAGGCAGAGGTGTGGGCGGCGGCTGAGGCGGCAGCGGCCCAGGACTCAGGAATCCCCCCGCAGCAGGCAGGATCTTCATTACGGAAGATTCCCGCATAAAACCTGACGGAGCTGAGCCTGGGAGACGGCCCTGCCCCCACCCCACTCTATTACTGAAGGCTTCTGCTCAAAACCCCTGAGGGAACTGAGATTGGGAGGCGGGCCCCCCACCCCGCCCCTACCCGTTCCATTCCTGAAAGTCTCTGCATAAAGCCCCCCCGAGGGATCGGAGTCTGGGAGGCGGCCCTGCCCCCACCCCAGCACCTGAACTAAAGCTCACTGATTGACAGCCAGCAGGAGGAAAGCCCATTTAAATCTCAGAGGCCAAGCACTAGCTGGGCGGATCCAGGCGGGGGTGGAAAGGAATCTCAGAAGTCAAGTAACTGGCTGGGAAAATGCCTAGAAAAGGGAAGAAAAATAAGACTATAGAGAGTTTTTTCCAACAAATGCAAATGATCCCGACCTTCGGATCTGATGACGAGGACCTATCCTTGCCATCAGGGAAAGACGTGGAGGGCGGGGCCTCAGTACCCCAGACACCCCAGGGGGGTGGCGGGTGGGCTCAGGCCCTGGAAGAGCTCAAAAAGGATTTTGAAAAGCAAGTTAGACAGGTGGAGGAAAAACTGGGAAGAGAAATGAGAGAGATACAAGAAAAGTATGAAAAACGGGTCAATACCTTGGTAAAGGAGACCCAAAAAAATGCTGAGGAAATTAACACCTCGAAAAATAGGCTCACTCAATTGGCAAAGGAGGTTCAAAAAGCCAATGAGGAGAAGAATGCTTTCAAAAGCAGAATGAGCCAAATGGAAAAAGAGGCTCAAAAGCTCACTGAATTTAATAGTTCTCTCAAAATTAGAATGGAACAGATGGAGTCTAATGACTTTATGAGAAACCAGGAAATCACCAAACAAAACCAAAAGAACGAAAAAATGGAAGAGAATGTGAAATACCTCATGGGAAAAACAACTGACCTGGAAAATAGATCCAGGAGAGACAATTTAAAAATTATGGGACTACCTGAAAGTCATGATCAAAAAAAGAGCCTAGACATCATCTTGCATGAAATTATCAAGGAAAACTGCCCTGACATTCTAGAACCAGAGGACAAAATAAGTATTGAAAGAATCCATCGATCACCACCTGAAAGAGATCCAAAAAGAGAAACTCCTAGGAACATTGTGGCCATATTCCAGAACTCCCAGCTCAAGGAAAAAATCTTGCAAGCAACTAGAAAGAAACAATTCCAGTACTGTGGAAATACAATCAGGATAACCCAAGATCTAGCAGCTTCTACATTAAGGGATCTAAGGGCATGGAATAGGATATTCCAGAAGGCAAAGGAACTAGGACTCAAACCAAGAATCACCTACCCAGCTAAACTGAGCATAATACTTCAAGGGAAAATATGGTCTTTCAATGAAACAGAGGATTTTCAATCATTCTTAATGAAAAAACCAGAGCTGAAAAGAAAATTTGACTTTCAAACACAAGAATGAGAAGAAGCATGAAAAAGTAAACAGCAAAGAGAAGTCTTAAGGGACTTACCAGAAGTGAACTGTTTATATTCATACAGGGAAAGACAATATTTCTAACTCTTAAAACTTTTCAGTATCTGGGTAGTTGGTGGGACCACACATACACATGTACACACATGCACACACATGCACACACATACAGAGATAGAGAGCACAGATTGAACTGAATAGGATGGGACCATACCTTAAAAAAAACTAAGGTAAATGGTGAGAGAGAAATGTAGGGGGAGGAAAGAGAGGGAAAGGGAAGGAGGTAACTATATGTCATTTAAGAGGCAGGTAGGAGTTTTTCTTAGTGGAGGGAAAAATAGGAGAGCTGAGAAAAAAAAAAAACAAGAAGTTTACCCTCATCACATTTGACCAAACGAAGGAGTGAAATGCACACTCATTTTGGTATGAAAACTATCTTACAGTATAAGAAAGTGGGGGAGAAGGAGATATTGCAAGGGAGGGGACAATAGGGGGGAGGGCAAAGGGAGGAGGGAGCAATTTGAAGTCAACACTTGGGGAGGGACAGGATCAAGAGACAGAAGAGAAACAATGAGGGGAAGGTTAGGAGGGATGGTAATCCAGTTAGTCTTACACAACGCGACTATCAGGGAAGTCATTTGCAAAACTACACAGATAGGGCCTAAATTGAATTGCCTGCGTCCCAAAGGGAATGGGTGGGGAGGGAGGGATGGGGAGAATTTGGAACTCAAAGTTTTAGGAACAACTGTTTAATATTGTTGTTGTAACTAGGAAAGAAGACATACAGTTAATGAGGAATAGAAAGTCATCTGGCCCTACAGGAGAAAAGAGAAGATGGAGACAAGAGAAGGGAGGGATGACAGAAGAGAGGGCAGATTGGAGATAGGGAAAATTAGATTGCTTGGGGTATTGGAGTGGGGGGAGGGGAGAAAAGGGGAGAAAACTGGGAACCCCAAAATTTGTGAAAATGAATGTAAAAAATTAAATAAATAAGGAAAAAAAAATGAAGGAAATAAATCTTAATAAAAACAAATGGAGATACAAAGAACACTGACAATTTCTCAAAGGTGTCCATGTAAAAATGTGCTATGCAGTACTGCCTTATTTAATCCACATAATATAATATTCAATAAATGACAAAGCATTTATGTGGTATCTGCAATGTTCCAAACACATAGGGATACAAATACTAAAAACAAACAAGCAAAAGATAATCCCTGCCCTCAAGAGTTTGTGTTAGTATTGGGAGAAATAATGCATATGAATGAGTGATATGCAAAATAATAAGTTTTGGTTTATGAAGTCATGGGGATGGGTCAATGGAGCCAAGGAAGAATGGATTGCTGTGTCCATTCCAGAAACAATGGTAGTATTGATTTGATGATTGTTTCTAGAAGTGGATAGTGGTAGTGGGTAGACTGAGAAAGGGTTAGGGGTAGGGTCTTTGTGTTTTACAACAGAGTAATTGGCAAGATGTCTAGGTGGATTGTTGGACTGAATATGAAGTATGATGTGGAGCCAGCTATACATAAGGGATTGGGTGAATTTCTACTCATTCACTCACCAGTGAGGACATAAGAATTATGCCTGTGACCATAAAAGGTGGGCCATCTTTGTTACTGATTCCATCTGATGAGATTAAAAATGGCTAAAGAGGTAACAAGAGGAAGGGAGGGGAAGGAATACACATTTATGTAGGGTCTGCTATGTGACAGGGACTGTGCTAAGTGCCTTATAAACATTATCTCATTTGAACCCCTAAACAACCTTATGAGGTGGGTGATATTATTATCCAGATTTTACAAATGAGAAAACTGAGGCAGAGGTTAAGTGACTTGCTCAGGATCATGCAGCTAATAAGTTAATTTAGATGTTAATTAGAGTTAAAGCTCTTCCCCACCCATTACTAGGCCTCATCTGGAGGCCATTAAGGGAAGCTTAGTTTGGAGAGACTTTTTTTCAGAAGAAGGCCCTCAACTTTTTTTAATTGATGAGGCACTGGGTCATGAGGGTTGTGATGCCCTCCAGCTCCGAAAAGTATACTTTGGGGGGGGGTGATCCTGGGTACCCTTAAGAAGCCTCCCTTCCATTCCCCCCCTCCCCTTTCATCCTCTCCACCCCTTTGAAAACTCATATGTATGTAATGGTCAGACAGTTGGATCTGTGACATACGTATTGCTTATGGATGTATAGTTAGAAGCCCTGTCTGTTGGTCTTTATTTCTCTGCTTGTATTTTCTCTGTTGGTGAATGTAATTAAAGTAGATTATTGATCATTCAAAAGTTTCTATCATTTTAAAAAAGCAGATCTAAGAACCTATACTATAGCTCTCCTGTGTATACTGTACTTGTAGCTATGGTGTCTGCGTCAGAATTTGAACTCAGGGCTTCTTGCCTCCAGGTCCAGCGCTCTATCTATTGAGCCAACTAGTGATCTTGAGAACAAGGTTCTGTTTGGGTAGAAATGGAAATGATTAGAATATGCCTGTTGATGTTGGAGTTTAGTGGTCTATAGCCTCATTATGTCAAGCCCTGATAGAATCTTAGACCTCTGCTGAATGGACTGCTCAAGAAAGTCCTGAAGAACCTCATCCAGAATGATTTTTAAAGTGAAAATTACTTTTAGTTTTTAAAGTGGTTAAACTTCAGAACTGAGCATATAGTAGGTATTTAATAAATTGTTTTCTTGAATAAATTGCTCTCTTTTCTTCATAGTTTCTTTCCTCTCCCTTTAATCATCATCATCTATGTATATATGTTTATATCTATCTATCATTGATTTATATATGTAGGTATGCATTCTATCTGTATGTGTATATCTATGCATGTGTGTATGAATATATGTATGTATCTACCTATCTTTACCTGGAAAGTTCATGCAGAATAACTCATTCTCTACAATGTTAGATAAGTGAAACAGCATTAATATGTACATATCTGCACATTGTGTTTTTATAATGGAAGTTCCTCTAAGGGATGCAGTCCTTTTACATTGATTCTATAGAGCTGCCAAAATGTAATTTTACTCTGGCATTCAAAAAATCCAATCTGGTAATGCTAAATAAGGAGCCAAATCCAGTAATGTTTGAGGTTTTTTCCTGGGCAATGTGAAAATAGGGAGTATAAGAATGTCCATTCATCTTTCTCTTCTTAAATTATGCTACCTTGATCCTATGATCTTTGGGAAAACAAAGAGATTCTTTCTAACCTTCTAGTTTCATGCAGGGTAGCCTGACATGGTTCTTTATTTAATTGGGGCATGCTATGAAATGCTTCAGATGAGTCTGGGGCACAGTGCCTTCTTCTTTTCATGTACATTTTTTTTTTTTCCATTGAGGAAATGAAGTGCCTCGTACAACCTGGAATAAATCACCCCGCCATGTTCAACTAAAAATAATTCTGATGACTATCCGTGGAAGAGAGGTTTCAGCATGATGGCATTCAATTCAACATTGCCTCATCCTATTTTTAGATGTGCAGGATGGGCAATTTCACCTCTGTGAAATTGTTGTCATTATTTTCACTTTGTGATTTTTCGAGCTGATCTCTAGAGTTTGCTTGATTTGAGCCCCTGAGGAAAAAAAAAGCCAGTGAGCAGCTTAAAGCAGTTAGTGTTGCTGATCCATCATTTATGTGTAATAAAGAAAGGGAGCTTGTGTTTGGTCAGACAGACTTCGACATGGTTAAAGTCAGAAGTTTACAAACAGTCTTGAGCAAAAAAGACTGAAAAAAATATAACATTCATTTTCCCTCCCCAAATCTACCACAATTAAACCAGAGGCAGGATGCCCTATTCTTGTTACACTTTGCAAGGCTCTATTGTTTGTTTCAACTATTTAATGGACAGTATGAAGAATAAATCATTCAGGGACTGATGGGGGCTGGGAGAAGGGGCATCCCACTATATTTTATGTAACTTCAAACTATATATTTAAACTCATCAAGTTTTCCATCTTCTGCAAATTTATTGAAATGATTAAGAGGCAAGGATCTATATTCAGACTGGATTTATAGAAACAAGAGAGAGTACACATAATTAGAGGTCAGGTAGGATTGGCATGGTTTCTTCTGATCAGTCATTTTATTTACTTATTATAATATTCATCAACTTCCTCTGAGATTGTCTTCCAATGATGGGAGGTGACCCTGGGTTTCTGAGGCTTTTGATAGGTCTTACACAGGTGGGGAACCTGCGGCCTCAAGGTCACATGTGGCCTTCTAGGTCTTCAAGTGTGGCCCTTTGAATGAATACAAACTTCACCGAACAAATCTTTTTATTAAGTAACTTACACTGTTGTAATCTTTGATGATGCTCTCAACCATAGACTTTGTTTTCCATCCACCAACAGTCTAGCTGTATTCAAAGAGGCTCACTATCAGCATGGCCATGGACTTATTTAGCTGTAGTGATGCAATAACATAATTAGTAAACTGTATAATTATAGCTCCTTAAAGTATTAAAGCAAGATAATCATCAAACATTTTGCTGTATTCTTGGCCCTATTGATGTGAGTAGAGATAAAGCCTTCTATAAAATCACTTTATGTAGGAATTTAATATGTTTATCCTTGGCAAGTGATGATATCATTTTGCTTCAGTTTCTTATTGACTAAATTGTATAATAATGCCAATGTTGCTGAACCTTATGGATTTACTATAAAATCAGTTAAAATTTATAAAACAGTATGAAAACAAAGCAGATTTTTATATATGGCACATGGACTATCATATCTTCTCTCTTTACACATTTACAGATTCCTGTGGGGAAGATAACCACCTTTTAGTACTTACTGGAACCCAGATCAACCACAAACCATCTGGAAATATCTCTAGAACTTCACTGGAAACAGCAACATCAAGAAAACCAAAGAGAAAGATCTATCAGTTTCTCTACTCATGCTCTGACAATAAAAGCACCCAACTTGAACCCTACAAAATCTTGTAGTTGATCATATAAAGCAGGAAACATGACTAAAAGCCACCAGGCAGTTTGACATCCAGACAGCTCAGTCCCCAATATCCATAAAATCCAAACAGAGGTACAATAGGATGAAGGGCTCCACTGGTATTTAGGTATATCAGTGCTGCCCCAGGCAAACCATGAAGAGGCCACAAGGAGAGAAAGAGCCAGGCAGGATGTAGGAAACAAAGCACCTTGGGAGTTCCAGGACATCTTCAACAACATCTGGGTAGCAACTGTCATGTTCACAGCAAGGGAAAGAGCAAAACATAGATTTGAAACTGTGTGAGAAGAAAACGTCAAAGGAAGTAACTTAGGCCAAAAACTAGTTGGAAACACCAGGAGATTAAACCCAAACCTGGTAATTACTGCAGAGCCTACCAGGTCTAAATGATGACATCTAGCATTTTCAGTTTCAATCATCCTCTGAGTCACATTTTCAACTTTGACTCTGCTGGAGCACTGGTCCTGAATTTTTAATTTACTTATGAGACATTTCTGTTCAGATGTTCTGTTTGTATCTAAAATCTAACATTTTTCCTTACATTGTCCCTTCCTGCTATCTTCCCTTAAATCACAGTGCCATCCTCCCAGTCAGTAAGATGAACTTTTGGAGTTTTCTTTGACTCTTCCCCATGCCTTCCATAATTTCTTTATTGTCATGTGTCCTTTGCATTTTCACTCTCAACAATATAGATGATTTTTCTAGTGTAAAGCTCTAAGCATCCCCAACCCCTGCTCAAAAGTGTTTAGTCAAGTCAATTCAATAAGCATTTATTAAGCATCTATTTTCTGAGAATTGAAGAAAATCAGAGAATCTAGGGAGCAGAGCTTAGGAGGAAGAACATTCCAAGAACTGGGGACAGCCAGTTAAAATGCCTGGAATCCAGAAATGGAGGTGGCTAAATGCCATAGTGGATAGAATGCCAGGTCTGGGGTCAGGAAGATCTGACTGAAAATCTAGTCTTAGCCAGAAGTTATGTGACCCTGGACAAGTAACTTAACCTCTATTTGCCTCAGTTTCCTCATCTGTAAAAATGGGAATAATAATAGGACTTACCTCCCAGGGTTGTTGTGAAGCTCAAGTGAGATAATCATTGCTAAGTGTTTAACACTGTGCTTGACCCACAGCATTATATAAGTATTGTTCTTTTTTTTTTTCAGTTTTAGCATTTTATCTTCACAATATCTCTTAAATCTGACCCTTCCCTCCTCCACTCATGGATTCTACTAGATAGTGCAAGCTTTGATCACTTTTTTTCCTGGATCATTGTAATAGTCTAATTGTTCCGCCTTCCTCAAGTCTCTCCCTGTTCCAACCTTTACTCTACTCAGCTGTCAAAGTAATTTTTTAAAGTGCAAAATTCAGTAATCCTACTCATTCCCTGAGGCTGCAAGATGACATAGTGGATAGAATGCTGGGCCTGGCGTCAGGAAGACCTGAATTCAAGTCTGGCCTCAGACACTTACTAGTCATGTGACCTTGAGTATGTTACTCCTGTTTTACCTCAGTTTCCTCATCTGTAAAATGAGCTAGAGAAGAAAATGGTAAACCATTCCAGTATCTTTGCCAAGAAAACCCTAAATGTGGGTCATGGAGAGTCAGACATGACTGAAATGAATGAACAATAGTGGCTCCTTATCACCTCCAAGATAAATATAAACTGCTGTGTTTGGTACCTACAGCTTGTAATCTTCTGTTTTACTACCTTTCCAGTTTTCAGACACTTAATTACTCTTTATTCATGTATGCAATAGCTATACTGTTCTAGTTGCTGTCCTTCACGTAAGATATTCAGTCTCCCTTCTCTTTCTTTCTTTACACTTTCTTTCTGTCTTTATACTAACTACGTCCCATCCTATAACAGCAAGGACCCTGGCATACACAGGAGGGTCTGCTGTACAGGTTCTTAGACCTGCTTTTCTAAAAGGAAAGCAACTTCTGAGGGGATCAACAATCTACTTTATGTGCTTTAAATGAAGCGCATTTATCATTCACTTAGTTCAGGGGGAAAAAGCACCCTGAACTTCAGAGAAAATACAGAGAAATAAAGATCAACAGATAGGGCTTCCAAGTATCTAATCATAAGCAATACATACATCACAGATCAATAGACAGATAACTGTCTAACCATACATACACAGTTACCAGAGAGAGAAGCACTAACATTTGGGTTTCCAAAGCCAGGGTGCTCCTTGGAGGCTACCCAGAGTCTCATCTGGCCAAACAAACACTCCCAGTGAGCAAGCCCCAAAACAAAACTTTATCTCAGAGTATATGTACACTTCTCAGAGCCAGAGGGCATCATGACCATTGAGAACCAGTGCCTCATTGGAAATTAACAAAAGGTGTGGGCCTTCCTACAAAACAAATCTCCCCTAATCAAACTTCCCATTAATGGATGGGGAAGATCTTTAACTCTCATTAACATTACACATTCCTAAAATATTCTGCCCTCCCATTTTCATCTATTAGTTTGTCTGATTGCTTTCAGGACTCAACTCAAATCCCACTTCTAAAGAGCTATTTCTGCACTGCTGATTCCTTCCCTGGTCTGAATACCTTCCCTATAATCTATGTATGTACTAAGTACGTATAAATCTATCTTTCTATCTATCATCATCATCATCTGTCTGTCTATCCATCTATCTATCCATCCATCCATCCACCCATCTCTGAACATATACACATGTATGTGTATATACATGCAGATGTGTGTATATATGTATATTTACATATATTTTAAAACACACACACATGGATACACATATACATACACACGTACTCTATCTAGTTTTTCACCCTGGCTTTTTTCAAGTCCCACCTTCTTCAAGAAGACTTTCCCTATTTTCATGAATCTTAGTGTTTTCCCTCTAAGATTATCTCTAGTTTATCATGTATATGTCTTATTAATACTCTACGTAGTGGTTTGTCTATTATGCCCCATTATTAGACTGTGAGCAGGTTCTTGAGAGCAGGAACTATGTTTTGCCTTTCTTCATATTCCCAGCACTTAACACATGGCAGGTATTTAATCAATACTTGTTGACTTGATCTGATGTCTTGATTCTACCTTTAGAGTGTGAGGGCAGGGACGTTTTATTTTTTGCCTTTCATTGTATCCCTGGGGCTTAGCACAGTGCTGGCACATATTAACCACTTAATAAGGGGCCTACTGACTTGACTTGCAATGCAGCTGGTCTTTCAATTCCAGCACTCGGAAACAAATACAAACAGTCTCTGTCCTCAAGGAGTTTGTATTCTACTTAGTCATCCTTCTCTTAACTTATGTTCTTTCTTGTCAGGAACCCCAAAACCATGAGGCATTATTTCAAGTTGTATTTTTCTGTGTCTTCATAGAATTTGTTCTCCAAAGTGGGACTTAAACCTAGGTAGAAATATCTTCTTGCCACCTACTTACTGCATATCCTATACAAGTAACACTTTTGTAGTCTTGCTTCAATTTGATTGTGTGGGCACATTTGAGCACCTCATTGTTAGAAATCCTATCTTAAATGGTAATTGTCAAGTGGGGCTAGTAGAATGACATTGCTTGAGTTCTTCAAGAAATAGTATGACATATGTATAGTAAATTTAAATCTTTATCATAGGCCATGGTATAGTTGAAAATTTAGGAGGAGGGATGCTGAAGCAAAACATACAATCAACAAAATTTCCCCACCAGTCTACGTGTAATTGTAACAGATCTATGACTTCTGCAATACCAGGAATTTCTGGGATAACATTTAAACATTTAAGAAAAAAGATACAAGTGTTATTGACTATTTGTTTCTTGGCTTTGACGTGGTCTCCTTTGCCTTTTGTCTTTTCTTCTTGCTGATTATAGCTATCTGAGTAACCCCAAGGGAGGAGAATAACTACAAGATTCAAATAGCTGGATTGAATACTGCGTTAAATAGTATGTTTTGTAGAAATTTGGTGGTCTTTGATAACACTCTATCTTGTATCTTTGGTTAAGTTAGAAGAAACTATAAATAGAGAAGAGTGTTAATACTCAACTCCTAGGTTGGGTTTTTTGGTATCTTTCATGCTCCGGGTCCCCAAATATTAGCAAATGTATTCAGATTTTATCTCTACTTATCCTTTTGGCATAGAGAAATTTACACTTTATTTTTTAGACCTTTAACTTGTTTTTAAGATTAGTGACTCATTAGCACATGTCTGTGTTCACAGTTCCCCAGGGGACTATCTTGATTCAACATTCTACTTCTGAAGTCAACTACTTGTCATCAGATAGTGTGTGGCCTGAGAAGTAATGCTTGGTGACAGTTCTCATTACCAGATGAAAATCTTCAGCCATATATGTGTAGGTGTTCACTTAACTCTACACAGTTAGGTGCATGACCTCAATTTTCCCTAGGCTTATTACAACAATCCTAGAGCCTTTCAGACTTTACCAAAAACCCTATACCCTTTTCCTTTTCTAAGCCAGGCTGAATGCTTCATGGTTTTCCTAAGCTGTAACATAGCACCATTTATGGGCATTTTTACTTATGTTGGAATTTAGTGCAATCATAAGTGATGGCAGCCACAGTCCCTCAAAAATAGAATTCTCCATTCACAGATGCTGAGCAGATTTGCAAATGTTTTACTAAAATTGTTGGAATGTGAGTGACCCATATTGTGATGATTTTATTCAGCCATGTTAACCTGTCAGCCAGATTCTGTTCAATGACTTCCCTTCAGGTTTTTTTTTTTTAAATATGAATACAAACATTGGATCTTCAGAAATTTAAATGAAAAGTGTAGTGTGAGGGTGCACTTTGGACAGTTATAAACATTCAGGTAGACCAGGAAGACAAAATCTAGAATACTCTTGACCTTGAGCTTTGCCTATGCTTTCAGCAAATGACTTTGAAGAAAATTGGCATTAACCCAAAGAATACCACACATGTTTCAAAAACATCCACTTAAATGAAACTTCTGTTTTTTTTTTTACTTTTAAGTTGTTTCTGATGCTTTGTGATGAAAGATAGTGTGGCATAGTGTACACTTCAGAATGGCAGAGTACCTAGGTTCAAATCTCACTTTTACCACTTAGTAGTATCACTGTGACTATGAATAAGTTTCTAAGCCTCAGTTTCCTTGATAGTAAAGTTGGAATTTGGGGCAGTTAGTTGGGCAGTCAGGAAGACTCATCTTCCTGAGTTCATAACTGGCCTCAAACTCATCCTAACTTGTGACTCTAGGCAAACACTGTTTGCCTCTGTTTCCTTATCTATTAACGGAATTGGAAAAGGAAATGGCAAACCACTTCAGTATCTTTGCCAAGATTTGGGTCATAAAGACTCAAACTTGATTGAAATAACATAACACCAACAAAGTAGGAATAATTGATTCCCATTATGAAAGTACCTCATAACTTTAAGAAATTTTATAAATATGAGTTATTGCTACTAGATATGTCTATTACTCAAAAAGTAGAGCTTTACCCTGTGTTACATGAAAACTATCTAAATTACAGAAGGGCTGTAGACACAATAGTCCATGCTAGTCCCTTTACAGGTCATCCCAAAAGTCTAAGTGTAATTTTAAGTTATTAAAGCATTGCATTGTCAGCTGCTTTCTGAGGAGACTTCCTGAAAATAGGTAATTCCTTTTGGTTTCTTCTCTATTTTATATAAATTGGATCCGATCACAAAATGCTAAATTTATTTGGGCAATTGATGGAAAAGGGACTCTAACTACTGAGGTTACAGATTTTGATATTAACTACATGGTGTCCAAAGGAAGCCTCTAGCTAGTATATATAGCTTTTGCATGTATAAGCCTCTGACTTTTCTTTCAAACCAAAATGAAGAAAAGGAAGAATTAGTGGACTTCCACCTCACTTCCCGGCCACTAGCTCCAAACTATTCCACTTCTCTACTTGGTCCCTTCTCCTTTTTTTTGTTTTTTTGCTAAACTAAAATTCCACACTAATCATTCCCTACTGTCTGATAGGTGATTTTTCATCTTATTTTACCTGGAATAATGCCTTCACCTCAATTTCTGATGTGCTGTTTTCCATTATTAGAATGATCATAGGGACCATCTTGATTTTTTGTATTTGTATCTTTCTCTCTCCTTCCCTCTCCCTCTCCCTCTGTCCCTCTCTCCTGAGACCTTGAAGCCTAAAAAGCAGTTTTCAAAGGAGAGAGGCAATTTATGTAGTATAAAGAGAAAACTAGCTTTGAATCTTTAGCCATGCTACCTATTACCTGTGTGAAATTGTCTAACTCATAAACACTCTGGGGCTCATTTTCTTTATCTGTGAAGTTCAGAAGTAGACTATATAATATCTGAAGTCCCTTCCAGCTCTGAATCTTGTGATCCAAATACTTTCCATGATGTAACCAGTAGGAGGTCAATTCTGCCTTCTCAGAATTTCTCTGGCCATTTTATGTTCTATGTGGGTATAATGTACTATCACTTTAAGATTTGTTGTGAGTTAAGTCTGTTCAAAGTCTTAAGATATTTTCAATTGCTGAATCACTTGCTTCCCGTCTGAGTGTTCTGAGATATTTGTTGCTGAATTTTGCATTCAATAAGCTATTATATATGGGGAGATATGGACAACAAGACCACTTTTTGATTAATCAACAAATGCAGTTTATCTGAAACTAAAGGTTATGGAATTCAAGACTCCCACTGATTACATGAGATTTCCTCATATGCCTCATTGGTAGCTCTCTTCAAGTACATCACTAGTATCCTGCACAGATACTAAGGGCATTTGATGTAAGAGTGTAACCTAGGTTAAACTAGGATTGGTTGAAATTGAAGTTTGTGACACTTTGTTATTTGTGCAATGACTTTACTCTGTGAGTTCCTATACTATTTCTATTATTTCTTTCTTAATATTAATAGGTAACTGGTTATGTTTAAGATTTTAAATGACTGGTTATATCAATTGAAGTGCATTAGTGGGGGGTCAAGTGCTGGAGTGGAAAGCAGAAAAAAGTAGATTTCTCTTCAATAGGATTGTCCTTAGGACTTGGAATGAATTTGAGTGAGTGTAACTATATAGTGTCTTCTTTTAGAATCTAGATATGCTCATTTGAGATTCATTATAGTCAATGAAGGAGAGACTAAGTATGTATCTATATGTTAGGGACCCCAGGAGTCTGAGCCTAATCTCTCAGGCCCACAGGCTTATCTGACCAGCAGAGGCCTGTAGGCCTTGGTGGAGTGTATCTGTAAGCAATGATTGAGGTGGGAGACAAGATAGTAAGAACTCCGTTTATTCAAGCAGTGAGCGGTGCTTTTATCTCTTCTCTGACACCAGTGCTCTAAGTGAACCTATCATCAATTAGTTTGCCCTTATAAGGAAGTAATTTACCTTAAACCAGGACTGCCCAGTGTGGACACATAGCCCCTAGAAAGAAAAACATTTTTGGCTCCTTTGTTCTCTGGAAAGTCCGGGGGAAAATAGCTTTGAGCAAAACAGGGGCAGAACCTTTCCTCCCAGCGCCATCTTGTTCATGCCTTACCAGTCTCCCCTCAGCTTACCTGAGTCGTGACCAGTGAATGCGTCCAAGAGGCTGGGGGTTGGCAATTCCCTTACATCTATACACTGTTTTAGAGGTAGGAGGCACTACAAGAAACACATATGCAAACATATACATACATATATATGTTTGCGTAGATATAGATATTTACACACACACATGCGTGTGCGCGCACACACACACACACACACACTCCATGCAAGTGATTCCTCACTGCCTGTATGACTGTTGGCCATCTTTGGTTCTAACCAAGTTTTACCATATACTGTAACACCAAGCCTAGTGTTTGAACAATCAAATTGACTACACTTAGTGATAGGATTGAAGGTAAAAGTTGAATAATAGTAAGGGCTTTTGAAACCTCATAGTCCAAACCATCCCTGAAATGTAAAACTTCTCTATCACACTCTCATTAAAGGGTCATCCAGCCCCTCATAACCTCTAAGTATGAAGAAATTAGCATTTCCTGTGACATCCCATTCCATTTTTGGAGAGTTCTAATTGTTAGAAATTTCTTACTTATATTAAGCTCAGATCTTCTTCCCATATAGGTTTCCTCTATTCATCTTGCTTCTGCCATCTGGGGCCAATTAGAAGACTTTATGTATTTGAAACAATATTTTAAATATTGGAAAACTATGGTGATGCCCTTACCAAATCTCTTTTCAAGGCTAAAGGCCCTAACTTTTAATTAATTCCTGTATGACATGATTTTAAATCTTGCCTCCATACAGGTCAATGTCTTCTAGGGAAACTCTAGCTTGTCAAAGGTCTATCTGATATATGATACCCAGTACTGTATCCATTATTTCATATCTTCCTTCTGCAGATACTTGAAAAGCAATGAGGCAAGCTCTGTCATGCCAGTATTTTTCCCTAGCTTTTCTTTTTATACAATGATATTTGAGTGATTAAGTCCTCATCCACAACTGCATTGACCCTGGTTCCTAAATTTATAAAGCTATACCCAGTAAAAGGAACGGTTTCTACATAATAAGGAGATGCCATTTTTTACTTTATCACTCTTCATTCTATGTAATGATAACTTTTTGCTTCACAATTTTAAACACCAACACTTACAACCACAGAAAATCTCTACCACTCTGACAGACAATTGTTGTCAGTAGAAGCACTTTAATATGTAAACACAATTCTATTCAATCCTTTAACTTATCTTTCTTTTGGGACCTTAATCTCCACATCTGTAAAGTACAGAGCTACTTAATGATATCTTCAACATTCTTTAGAGCTCTAAAGTTCTGGAAATTAAATATTAGTAATTTTCAGGACTTACTAAATTTGATCCTCCTGCCTATATCTAGAATTCAGTGCTATCAAAACTAGAGCTTCATGACAAAGTTAAAGTGTTTTTTCTTTTCTCTTCTCCAAGATAAAATACACTAATTTCAAAGTTGGAAAGGTATTGAACTTCAAATCTATTGATATTTACATTTACGGTTGGCTATTCTTAATACTGAAATCAACATGGCATAGTGCATAGATACCAGACTAGGAGTTAGGAGTGAGGCTTCCAACAATGCTGCTAACTGGTTGTGTGATATTGGGGAGGTCACTTCAGTTTTCTGGGTTTCAGTTCTCTCCCCATATCCCTTCGCCATAAAATGAAGGAGTTGAAGTAGACAAGATTGTCTCTAAGATCCCTTTGAGCTCTGTTATTCTAGGACTGCTAAGCTTACGATAATTTTGTCCAGCTTTTGACACTTGTGTTAACTTCTTTTCTTCCATTTGCCCTAGTGACTTTCATGTTATCCTACTCTCCACTTTCCTCTGTAAGAGACCATACATATCTGCCTATTATAGATTACTGTAGATGGCCTTGTATTTTAATATTCCTCTTCATACACTCTTCATTTTAGGCAAATTGATCTCCTTGTTTTCACATAATTTTGCTGTCTTGGTGTCTTTTCTTCCTCATTTCTGCCTCACAGAATCCTTTTTTTTTCTTCAAAACTCATGTCAAGAATCAGTGGCTACATGTAACTTTTTATGATTCTTCCAACTGCTAGTGCCTTTCCTGCTATCAGCCTCTGTCACATTCTGGTAGAATGGCCCTGGGAA
Organism: Bettongia penicillata ogilbyi; assembly: GCA_023548195.1. Classification (NCBI taxonomy): domain Eukaryota; kingdom Metazoa; phylum Chordata; class Mammalia; order Diprotodontia; family Potoroidae; genus Bettongia; species Bettongia penicillata. Next base: position 274,381 of record JAJHZJ010000240.1, on the reverse strand, counting down.
AGTCATTTAACATCTCAGTGCTCTGGACAATTCTTAAAGATTTTGTAGAGAAGGTGCTGACTTGCATCGGTAGAAAGTCTTTATTTATCTGGTAATTGTAGATCGATGAAATCTCTGGACTAGTCCTTATCACATTTCCTATCCCTCTATCTATATATTTAAGAACAGGGGCCATTTTGTTTTCTTCTTTGGGGCCTTTGTACCTAGCACAGTGCCTGGTTCATAGTAAGTACTTAAGAAACACTTGTTAATTGATTATTTGTCAGGAGAGTTGAGTCTGTTTCATGTAAAGCCATTGGTTTTCATTAGGACCGCCATAATTTCTTTAAGTATCAGGTTAGTGATTGCTTCCACCTAAATTACAGGACAATGATCAGTTACCTCTAAATACAAATATATCTAATTGATGTGAATAATTTCTGTAGGAGAAGGGCACTGGTGATGGTTGGAGTCAATATAGAGTAACCTTTAATATTTGAGGTGCTAAATGGGGAATTGCATTCAGATGAAATTTATCTGTTAGGATGAACTTGCCCAAGTACAATCAACGTATCCAGTTGAACTTCTTACTTTGAGAATATAATCTTAAATTGGTTTTTACCTCAGAGGAAAGGCACCAAACCCAACCTATATTTCAAGTTATAGAGTGACATCTAGTGTGTGTGAGAGGAAATATTATGGATGTGTAAAGTCATTTGCTTCTGAAATAGCAAAAACTTCCATTATTAAAAACACTTACTTCAAAGTTGTAAAACAGATCATTTAGAATAGACTGCAAAAGTTTTTTTTCATACAACTCTATTCAATGTGAATGTAGGGATGATATAGAAATAGCCTTGCTGTAATGTTGAAAGGAAGGGAAAAGAATTCCTTTAATTGATCATATTCAACATTGAAAGTGTTCAACTGTTTTTAGTATTTAATTGGGGCCAGGAAACTAGATATTCATCCCCATTTTTAGTATTAGATTTAATGAGAGAGTATGTGTCTCTTTAAGAGTCAACTAGATATTTTGAAATGTACAGTCTATTATAGAAAGGATCCCCAAGAAAAAGGAGACAGGTTATTTGCCAAAAATTCTTAAAGAGATCAAGAAAAAGTTTCCTTTTACCTTTAATTAGTCCAAGCAGTCCTATGTCTTTTAAAAACTTGCGTACATAAATATATACATATACATATACACTGTTTTATTTTTCTCTAGTTACATGGAAAAACAGTTTTTAACATTCATTAGAAAAATTAAATTCCAATTGCTCTCCCTCCTTCCAATCCTTATCACCTCATTGAGAAGGCAAACAATTTGATATAGGTTATATATGTACAGTCATGCAAAATGTATTTCTGTATTATCTATAATGTGAAAGAAAATACAAACCAAGAAAAGAAATAAGAAAAATAAACAAAGTTTTAAAAAGAAGTACACTTTGATCTGTGTTCAGATTCCATTAGTTCTGAGTTTGGAGAAAGCCAGCACATCGTCCTACAGAATTGTCTTGGATCATTATATTACTGAGAATAGTTGTGTCATTCATAGTTGACCTTTGTAAGCTATGGCTGTTATTGTGTATAGGTGTTCTGGTTCTGCTCATCTCACTTTGCATCACTTCATGTAAATTTTTCTAGGTTTTCCAAGAATATCCCACTTGTAATTTCATATAGCACAATAGTATTTCATCATAAAGAATGTATTGAAGACAATAGTATTCCATCACAATCATATACCCCAACTAGCTCAACCATTCCCCAACTGATGGGCATCCATCAATTTCCAATTCTTTGCTGCCTCTAAAAGAGTTACTATAAATATTTTTGCATATATAGGTCCTTTTCCTTTTTTTAATATCTTTCAGATACAGAACCAGTAGTAGCATTGTGGGGTCAAAGGGTATGAACAATTTTATATCCTTTTGGACATACTTCTAAATTGCTCTCCATTGTGATGGAATCACTTCATAATTCTACTAATAGCTCATTAGTGTCTCAATTTTTCCCACATCCCCTTTAATTTTATCATTTGCCTTTTCTGTCATATTAGCCAAACTGATAGGTGTGGAGTGGTACTCTGAGTTGTTTTAATGTGCATTTCTCTAATTAATAATGATTTAGCAAATTTTTATTGATTATAGATGGCTTGATTACATTGCATGAAAACTGCCTCTTGATAACTTTTAACCATTTTATCAAGTGAGGAATAATTGTTTTCTTATAAATCTGACTCAATTCTCTATATATTTCAGAAATGAGGCCTTTATGAGAGAAATTTCTTGGAAATTTTTTTTGTTAGGATTACTGTGTATTTACCTCCATTCTATTCTGCGCACACCCCTGTTTATGCTACTCTCTTTTTTCCTTCACCTTGTCCATCTTCAAAGTATTTTGCTTCTATCATCTCCCCAATTCACCCTCCCTTTCATCAGCTCCCCCCATCTTTTACCCCTGACAATTTTCTGTGGGATTACATAGATTTCTATGTATGTATTATTACCTCTTTGAATCAATTTCACTGAGAATAAGGTTCAAGTGTTGCCTGCTGCCAACCCCATTTTTCCCACTACTGTAGAAACATTTTGTAGCTCTTTTATGTGAGATAATTTACCCCATTCTACCTCTCCTTTTCCCCTTCTCCCAGGGCATTTTTCACCACTTAATTTAATTTTTTAGATACCAACCAATTGTATTCAGCTCATACCCATCTCCTCTGTCTATGTATATTCATTCTAAGTACCCTAAGAATCACAAGTATGATCTTCCTATGTATGGATTTTATGTGAACAGTTTAACCTTATTTTATTCCTTATAATTTATTTTTCCTATTTACCTTTTTATACTTCTCTTGAGTCTTACCTTTGAAAGCCAAAATTTCTATTCACTTTGTTCTTTTCACCAGGAATGTTTAAAATCCTCAATATTGTTAAAAGTCCATTTTTCTCCTGAAGGATTATACTCAATTTCACTGTGTAGTTCCTGATAGTTTTGATGATTGTTGCTTTATAATGTAGTGTTAGATCTAGTACAGTTCAGACACCTTCCTTTGCATTTTTTTTCTTAATTGCCTTGATATGCTGGACTATTTGTTCTTCCAGATGAATTTTGTTGTTATTTTTTTCTAGCTTTATACAATAATATTTTGTTAGCTTGATTGGTATGGCACTGAATAAATCAACTAATTTAGGTAGAATTGTTATTTTTATAATATTAGTTCAACTTACCCATAAGCAAGTGATATTTTTCCCGTTGTTTAGATCTGAATTCATGTGTGTGAAAAGTGTTTTTTGTAATTGTGTTCATATACTTCCTGGGTTTGTCTTGGCAAGTAGATTTTCAAATATTTTATACTGTCTGTGGTTATTTTAAATGGAATTTTTTGTTCTGTCTCTTGCTGTTGAGCTTTGTTGATACTATACAGAAATGCTGACGATTTATGTGAGCTTATGTTATATCTTGCAACTTTGCTAAAGTTTTGAGTTATTTCAAGTAGGTTTTTACTTGATTCTCTAGGATTCTCCAAGTATATCATTACATCATCCGCAGAGCAATTGTTTTGTTTCTTCATTGCCTAGTCTAGTTCCTTCAATTTCTTTTTCTTCTCTTATTGCTAAAGCTAATGAATAATGGTGATGATCTGCATCCTTATTTTCCCCTGATCTCATTGGAAAATATTCTAACTTATCTTCATTACAGATAATGTTTACTGATGGTTTTAGATAGCTACTACTTTTCATTTTAAGGAAAGCTCCATGTATTCTTACATTTTCTAATGTCTTTAATAGGAATGGGTGTTGTATTTTGTCAAAAGCATCTATTGAGATAGTCATATGATTTCTATTAATTTTGTTGTTGATATAGTCAATTATGCTGGTAGTTTTCCTAATATTGAACCAGCTCTGCATTTCTGCCATAAATCCCACCTGGTCATAGTATATTATCTTGGTGATAAATGGCTGTAAACTCAAGTTTTCCCTTAAGAGGATTATGCCTTGATTTTTTTGGTGGATTTAGTGGATCAAATTATCTATTTAGTGGGTCAAATAAGATCATATCTATTATATTAGATATACACACATCTAATATAATAGATGTAATCTCATTTTATATATAAAGTTACATGTGTGTATGTTGTTGCTGCTGTTCGTTTATTTAGTTATGTCTGACTCTTCATGACCCCAGGGACCATCATATGCCAGGGCGCCTCTGTCCTCCACTGTCTCCTGAAATCTGTGTTCAAGCTCATGTGACACTATGTGACAAGCTTCTGTGACACTATCCATCCATCTCATCCTCTGCTGCTCTTTGTGCTTCAATTCTTTGCTTCTTTTTTGTTTCTTTTTGCCTTCAATCTTTCTTGACATTAGGAAGGACTCCATATTCTCATTTTGTGGCCAAAATATTTAACCTTCAGTTTTAGCATTTGTCCTTCCAACAAGTAGTCTGAACTAGTTTCTTTTAATATTGACAGACTCAATCTCCTTGCTGTTCAAGGAAATTTCAAAGATCTTCTTTAACACCACAATTTGAAAGCATTGATTCTGTGGCAATTAGCTTTGTTTTGTTTTGTTTTGTTTTTTTTTAACAATTTAACTCTCGCAACCATACATTACTACTGGGAAAAAAAAAAACAACAAAACTTAACTTTTACTCTATGGACATTTTTGTGCAAGGTGATTTCTTTACTTTTTGTTATGTTGTTCAGATTTGCCATAACTTTCTTTCCAAGGAACAAGTGTCTTAATTTTATGGCTGCAGTCACTATCTGCTGTGATGTTTGAGCCCAAGAATGTATAATATGACATTGCCTCCATTTCTTCTCCCTCTGTTTGCCAAGAAGTGATGAGACAAGTTGCTAAGATCTTAGAATTTCTTATATTAAACTTCAAGTCACCTTTTAGACTGTCCTGTTCACCCTCACCAGGGAACTTCTTAATTCTTCTTCACTTTCCACCATCGGAGTAGGAACATCAGTGTATCTGAGATTGTTAATATTTCCCCAACAACCCTTAATTCTGGTTTTTGATTCATCCAGGCTCAGATTTCACATGATATATTTTGTATATAAGTTAAATAAATAAGGTGACAATCTATATCCCTGTTGCATTCCTTTTACAATCTTAAACAAATCAGTTGTTCCATACTTGGTTCTAACTGTTGCTTTTTGATTTGTGTACAGATTGCTCAGGAGACAAGTAAGATGATTTGGTACTCCCATCACTTTGAGGACTTGCTATACACATATACATACATACATACATATATATGTTACATATACATGTAGATAAATAGATACATAAAAATATATGTGGATATATACATGCACATATATAATCTCATTTGACCCACTCCTTGTAAGTTAAGAATTGAAGTATTGTAGGATTTTTTTTTAAGAAGTAGTAAGTATTTGTGATTTATACAGTATAGATCTTAGAGGAAGAAATGTCTTCTACCAGTGCCAATCAACAACTTGTCAATATGTGGTCTTATGGAGCAGTTCATGGGACTTAAAGTTTAAATGACTTATTCAGAGACAGAACTTGACCCTGTTTTTACTTTGTTTGTTTTGAGGCTAAGGGAGGCCTCCTCTTTTTACTAGGCTACACTATTTCATCACAGGTCTCATCCTTATTTTACATGTGAGAAACCTGAAGAACTAAGACTTGCTTCCGGTTCTACAATTAGTAAGTGTCTGAAATAGGATGTGCTGACTAAATCCAACATAACGCTGTCTCATAATCTCAATTGATATGCAGAATGATGATTTCCAAGGAAAGACTGAATTTCCTTTATTATGTTATACTACATTATAATACATTTAAGTTTCACAAAACATTTTCCTCATGTCAACCATGTGTAGGAGACTTTGCAACTATAATTCAATCCATTTGACTAAAAAGAAACAAAAACAACTGAAACAGAATGGTTAAGTCAAAAAGCTAAAATAGGAGAGATATTACCTACTTTTATTGACTACTTTATCCTAAGATTGGAGGGGACTGTCAGTAAGTCTTCAAAAGGAATATATATTTTTTAAAATTTTTAAATCACTTCAAACAGAAGGGGAAAATATTCCAAACCAACTGGTTAGTCAGTTGGTTGCAAGGTAATGCTTAGTGATAAGGAAGGATTCATTCCTCTTGGCTAACTAAAGATTCTGTTTCCAGGAAGTGAATCCATGAGAAATACCTTAACACCACTAGCAATCAGTTTCCTCATCTGCAGGATGAGAGGCTTGGACTACATGATCTGAGGTCCCCTCTTCCTCTAAAATTCATAATTCTGAAACCAAGAAAAGACAGTCCTAGAACTGTGTTTAGCAATGACACTGAAGATAAATTAGAACTAAATGGTACTACCATCATGCGTCCATCATGTAAATCTAGCTGATCTAATTAGCAGTTGTGTATAAAGAGCTGATTATGTGCAAGCACATATGACATTTATAATATTCAGAGACATTTTCTTGTGCTAAAATCTGCTTTACTTTGTTTCTAGATAGGGCCTTTAGAATAGGAGAGAAATATACTAGGATCTGAATTCTATGTAGTCACATGAAACTACATTTATATAGCCACAAACTCTACACTATGCTTATTGTTTGATGTTTTCTGCCATCTCAATGGATTATATGAATGAGCTGGTCAACTATAGAAAGATTGGTTATGGATACAGAGATACCCCATGTAAACCTGACCAAGTCATTGGACCTCAGTTTCCTCATCTATAAGATGAGGGGATGTGACTAGATGGCCTCTGAGGTCCCTTCCAATTCTGTCAGTGATTTTTTTATCCTTGTCCTATTGTCTATTCAATAGATAATTAATTCATTATAATTAATTTAACCCTCAAGTCAGAGTTCTCCACCATAATGTCTGTTGGCCAGTTCCTAGAGTGTAGCTCAGCCTTCAGGCCTAACTTGATTTTTTGTTCTACATTGGCTGTTTAAATATTTGTACTGGAGAGAAATTGGTCTTCTCATATTGACACCTTATCAGAAGTAGCCCCATCTTCAAGAAAGAAAGCACCAAGTTCATAGTTCCATCTAGCTACTCTTGTAATACAAAAGAAAGAAAAACAGATACAAATTCTAATTAACTCAATCTAGTTTTTAAAAAATTAGCTAATTTCCTGCAAATTCCATTTCAGCCTCTTATTTACTTGCTCCTATTTTGAAAATGAGGAATTAGGGAAATTTGCCCTCTGAAATTCCAAGTTTTAGCTCCAATCAGTTATCCTCTTCCTCCCACACATTGCACTCAAGCTCAAAAATGTCTGTTTCTCTGGGTTGATGGATTGTACTTTCCCTGGATGTAGACATTCTATCTTATTCTAAGAAACCATGTCCAAACTTATTTTAAATTTGTTAGAGGATCATAGAGTTAGAGCTGTCAGGGACTTTTGAGATTATTGAATCCAATCTCCTTATTTTACAGATAAAGCAATTGAGGCCTAGAGAGTTAATTGATTTTTCCAAATTCATACAACTAGTAAGGGTCTTGGGTAGAATTGGAACACTGGTCTTCCTTACTCCAAGTTCAGACACCAGAGGTGTCAAATACAGCCCAATGGTTGTTTGCTCTCCTATCCTGTGGAACCAGATTAAAAGGTAATTGAAAAATGTTTAATAAAATAAATAAAAATACAACATGGATAATGTTAATGTCTTGTTTTCTGAGTCAGTGTGTGGCTCACCGAGGAGCATTTCTATTTGAGTCTGACACTCCTGAACTACATCATTCTACTTTGGCTGGATCTTAAATTCAAGGTCAGGATATTCCTGGTGAGGACAGTTTCTATTCTGCTTCTCTAATTGCTATTCTCTCTGTTTCCTCCCTCCACACCCTCCCTATCTGACTTTTTAAAAGTACCCTATTCTCCTGCCAGCCAGAAAAGAGCTTCAGGGCTCTCACTGATGACTTGGCACATCACCTTGGGTTTGTTAGAATATTCAAGTCATCTTGTACTGGCTGACTTATGAAATTCTTTTTGTTAAGAATCCCACTTTTGGCTGCTTGGATAGATATCTTCCATTTTCAGTATCACTCTTATTGAACTAACTTGTCTAATGTTACTTTTGTTGCAAAGTTACATTTTCTTGAAGATAGTACTGAAGAAATAACTATTCAGAATGGGATTAGGGTTTACTTTGAAGACTTTATTAGTGTATAGTGCTATACAACAGTTTGGAAAAACACTATCCAGTAAAGTGGAAATATGGAAGAATATATAGATTACAGTGAAGTACAAAGAAGGTAGATAGTGGATGGAGCGCCAGGCCTGAGGACAAGAAGACTCATGTTCCTGATGTCAATTTTGGCCTCAAATACATACTAGTTATGTGGATGCTGGGCAAGTCACTTAACCCTGTTTGTCTCAGTTTCGTCATTTGTCAAAATGAGCTGGAGAAGGAAATAGCAAACCACACTAGTACCTTTGCGAAAACAAACAAAAAACAAAACATACACACACATACACCCCAAAACCCAAATGGGGTCACAAAGCATCAGACATGAATTAAAACAACTGGACAGTAATAAAGAAGGTAAGAAGCTTTCCATAGAGTTCCTATTCAGTACATCAGTGCGAGATTTTGTTCCAGCTATGAATTAATGTAAGTTCTTTTGGGGAGGCCCAGGGATACAGGCCTCATTCACATATTAAGCTGTTCCAACAAGAATGTCAAAAAAAAAAACTTGTCCTATTGCCAGTTTGGTCCTGTCATAAAGAAACAGCCTTAGATTGGAATGAGTACCATTTCATGACAAGAATTTTTTTTAAGTTTATTTATTTTAAGTTTTTAGCACTCATTTCTACAAAATTTTGAGTTCCAAATTTTCTCCCCATCTCTCCCCTCTCCCACCCCAAAACGCTGAACATTCTAATTACCCCTATCACCAATCTTCACTCTCTTCTAACATCCCTCCCTTCCCTTATCCCCATCTTCTCTTTTGTCCTGTAGGGTAAGATAAATTTCTAAACCCCATTACCTGCATTTCTTATTTCCCAGTTGTATGCAAGAACAATACTCAACAGTTGTTCCTAAAACTTTGAGTTCCAAATTCTCTTCCTTCCTCCCTTCCCACCCATCCCTATTGGGAAGATAAGCAATTAAATATAGGCCATATATGTGTAGTTTTGCAAATGACTTCCATAATAGTCATGTTGTGCAAGACTAACTATTTCCCTCCATCCTATCCTGCCCCCCATTTTTTCTATTCTCTCTTTTGACCTTGACCCTCCCCAAGAGTGTTGACTTCTAATTATTCCCTTCTCCCATTGTCCTCACTTCCATCATGCCCCCCCACCCTGCTTATCCCCTTCTCCCTGACTTTCCTGTATTGTAAGATAGGTTTTCATACCAAAATATGTGTGAATTTTATTCCTTCCTTGAGTCAAATGTGATGAGAGTAAGTTTCACATTTTGTCTCTCACCTCCCCCATTTTCCCCTTCATTGAAAAGTCTTTTCTTGCCACTTTTATGAGATAATTTGCCCCATTCCATTTCTCCCTTTCACCTCCCAATATATTCCTCTCTCACTCCTTAATTTCATTTTTTTAGATATTATCCCATCCTATTCAACTCACTCTGTGCTCTCTGTCTCTCTCTGTGTGTCTGTTTGTATGTGTATGTGTATGTGTGTGTGTGTAATCCCAATTACCCAGATACTGAAAAAAGTTTCAAGAGTTACAAGTATTGTCTTTCCATGTAGGAATGTAAACAGTTCACCTTTAGTAAGTCCCTTATGATTTCTCTTTCCTGTTTATCTTTTCATACTTCTCTTGATTCTTGCGTTTGAAAGTCAAATGTTCTTTTCAGCTCTGGTCGTTTCATCAAGAATGCTTGAAAGTCATCTATTTCAGTAAAAGATCATTTTTTTCCCCTGAAGTATTATACTCAGTTTTTCTGGGTAAGTGATTCTTGGTTTTAGTCATAGTTCCTTTGACTTCTGGAATATCATATTCCATGCCCTTCAATCTCTTAATGTAGAAGCTGTTAGATTTTGTGTTATCTTGATTATATTTCCACAGTACTAAAATTGTTTCTTTCTAGTTGCTTGCAATATTTTCTCCTTGACCTGGTAACTCTGATATTTGGCTACAATGTTCCTAGGAGCTTCCCTTTTTGGATCTCTTTCAGGAGGTGATTGATGGATTCTTTCAATATTCATTTTGCTCTCTGGTTCTAGAATATCAGGGTAGTTTTCCTTGATAATTTCATGAAAGATGATGTCTTGGCTCTTTTTTTTTTTATTTTGGTCATGGCTTCCTAGTAGTCCCATAATTTTTAAATGATCGCTCCTCGATCTATTTTCCAGGTCAATTGTTTTTCCAATGAGATATTTCACATTATCTTCCATTTTTTCATTCTTTTGCTTTTGTTTTGTAATTTCATGGTTTCTCATAAAGTCATTAGCCTCCATCTTTTCCATTCTAATTTTTAAAGAACTATTTTCTTCAGTGAATTTTTGAACCTCCTTTTACATTTGGCTCAATCTGCTTTCTAAAGCATTCTTCTCCTCGTTGGCTTTTTGAACGTCTTTTGCCAGTTGAGTTAGCCTATTTTTAAAGGTGTTATTTTCTTCAGCATTTTTTGGGCCTCCTTTAGCAAGTTGTTGACTCACTTTTCATGATTTTCTTGCACCTCTCTCATTTCTCTTCCCAATTTTTCCTTTACCTTTCTTACTTGATTTTCAAAATCCTTTTTGAACTCTTCCATGTTCTGAGACTATTGAATATTTTTTTTGGATGTTTGGGATATAGAAACCTTGACTTTTATGTCTTTCCCTGATGGTAAGCATTGTTCTTCCTCATCTGAAAGGATGGGAGGAGATATCTGTTCACCAAGAAAGTAACCTTCCATAGTCTTATTTTTTCCCTTTTTTGGTCATTTTTCCAACCAGTTACTTGACTTTCAGGTTCTTTGTCAAGAGTAGGGTATACTCTGGGGATCTGTAAGATCTCAGTTCCTCCAAGGTCACACAATCAAGCATGTACATTGGTCTGAAAGCAACAAGAAATTTTGTGCCCAGAATCTTTGAGTAATAGAGTTTCCTCTCCACAGCCACCTGGCCTCCAGTTCCACCAAGCCAGCACTAGGGGCTGAGATGTAGATAAGCTGCTCAATTCCCCCAGGGGCTTTGGTGGAGGCAGGGTTGATACACAGGACTGAGGTAAGAATCAGCTGTTCAGTTTCCCCCAGGGCTTTTATGATCCAACAGTGGATATGGGCTGCTGTGGGAGCTTTTGTGGCCAGATGCAGCCTCTGCCACCACTGCCTGAGGCTGGAGCTATGGGAATAACTGCTTCCTTCTCAGTCATCTGAAAAAAAACCCTCTCTCTGACCTTTGGTGCCTGTGGGTTGAGGGATCTGGAAACCACTGCTACTGTTTCTGAGGATTCCACCTCTGAGACCTGCTCAGGTCGTCCTCTGGGTGCCGTGCTGAGGCCAAGCCTGGGCTGGGCTCTGCTCCACCTGCAGTGTGACAGGCCTTTCCCCTCCGCCTTTCAGGTCACCCTGGGCTGGCAATCTGCTGCACTCCATTGTTCTGTGGCTTCTACTGCTCTAGAATTTGTTGAGAGTCTTTCTTCACAAGTATTTTATGGAACGTGGAGGAAGAGCTAGCGTATGTGTGTCTTTCTACCCCATCATCTTAGCTCTGCTCCCCTCATGACAAAAATTTTACTAGCTTGATCCACTAATACTTTCCATTCCACATACAATACTAGTGTCAGAAATGTAATACTCTGGAAGGTGTGTGGTAGAAGGGAAGGTAATGGCAGAATTCCTTACATGTCATCAGTTTGGGTTGTTTTAACCCTTCGTTAAGTACATATTTTCTACAAAAGCTAATACAGGAAAAACTCATGGTTGCAATTGTAGGCTAGCATTAAAGTATCATGTCTAAAAATACTAAGTTTTCAGGGCATGACTGCTTTGATTCCATATCACTGCCTCCAGATGTATTCCTGTTTTAATCTCACTCCCCATTGAGCAACCAGCAAAGGTGCCAGATGCATAATTGAACTTCACAAAATTTACGATAATATTTCTATGAGTAGGACACCAATCTGCTTTATTAAAACACACGTGTATAAAAGACATTTGATAACAACTGCTGTTGGATCTATTCTCTTTTATCTTTCCTTCTTTTTTTCCCCATTGTTACAGACACTGTAAAATCTGACTGAGGCTAATTGTGGAATTTCTTTCTCCAGAGACCTCAGCAAATAAAGGAGAAATGCTTCATTTGGCTTTGGTACTGACCTCTCAGAATATGGTCACCCATTGACCTTGAGGAGGTCCTTTTAGGATGTTAAATTCTACAAAATAGCCTAGTGTCTTCAAAATTAACATTTCTTTCTTCAGCTATAGTTTGTTTCCCAAACACAATAGTAGAAATTGTTTGATTCATTAAGACCCTAACAACCCACCTAACAAGATAAATAGACTAAATCTGAACTCAATCTGAACTCATCTATTTTTCAATCCTTGTTTTTCTGGCCAGAGTCAGTGACATAGCTAAAAGACTCCCAAGAGAGATTCAGTTTTATTCTTGAGAAATAAACCCAAAATGGTTGTAACCTTTTCTGGTAATGTCATGTTATTCTCTGGTCTGCTAAACATGCTAGCTTTTACAGTCCCTATAATTCATCATAAGCATCTCTCTTCTGCTATTTTGCTAATTTCAGTACTGGTTCAACAACTTATTTTAGGGGAGCTTTATTATCTTGATAAGAATTTTTAGACTGTAGCCTTGAAATTCACATAGCATTTAGTTTAGAGACAGGGCAGAATTTGTGCCAGGGCTCTGTTAGTGAAATGGTAAATATGTTAATATTTATATATTCATACATACTAACTTGCCTAATGTAAATTTTGTTTCAAAGTTGCATTTTCATATATTTATATATTATTTTGTTATATATATATGTGCATGTGTGAGTGTACATATATATGTATATATATATATAATTTTAATGATAATATCATGATTATCCAAATCATGTTTGGATAATTGCATATAAACAAGATATTGTACAAAATTTTTTACCTTTTCAAATTTTTGTTGTAATTGAAGGTGTATTTTTTTTAAAATAGATGAGAAGTACAAAAAAAAAATTCCACAAAACAATAAAATAGGTGAGTATCATGGCCACTCTTGTATCTATTGCTTAGGAGGCAGAAACTGGTGGATCACTTAAGTCTGGGAATTCTAAAGTGCAGCAGGATTAAAGCTGATCAGGTGCCTGAAAGAAGTCTAGCTTGAATATGGAAAGCCTCTGGATAGAGGGCCACCAATTTTCCTAAGGAGGGGCAAACTATCCAGGATGGACAAATGGAGCAAGTGATAGTATCCATGACAATTTAGGGTCAGGCCTGAGTGACTATTATAATGAGCATTCCAGGGAACCTCAGTCCTATATGTGTGTGTATATATCTATATCTATATCTATCTATCTATCTAATCTATCTATATGTATATATAAATTTGTAACTCAATTTTGATTAACTGTATATAATTTTCAGAATATGTTGACTGTAACTTAGGGTCTCAAAACACTGTATAAGCAATACCACTAACCCACCTGGTAAGAAAGGGCTGCTGAGTATTTCAAGGCTCAGTTTCATAACAGAAGAGCTTTCACACAAAGTGACTTCCCTTCAGACAGAATCACAAATAGACATAATATGTGCAATCTTTCAGTTCTATAACCTAAAAACATTATATTGCCTCTTACGATTGTTAGGTTAGATCTAGGCCAGATTACCTTTCTGAGTCTATGTGGTAATGGCAAAAGGTTCTAGAAGGATGACCCTTTATGAAATTCATGACTGGTGACCCTGATACTAAGTAATCAGATAAGCAGAGACTGTGGAGTATGTATTGCTCTCGTACACCACAATGATGATATAGTAGAAGTTACTCATGGAACTATTTTCCTGTATAGCAAGTCAAATGATCATGAATACAGGCATATTCTGACTCATTTTTATTCCTGAGGTAGCTCTCCTCCAAATTGCTATAGATAAAAGTGTTCTCATTCAGTGGCATCCTTTAAATACTGTTCTTTATTTATAAGAGTCAATGAAAAAAAAAGTTTTCCTTTTCTCTCTCCTCCTTCTGCCCTCCCCTAGAGGCCTTCATTAGGAAAGTTTAATGAAGCAGGCAAACAGGTGCTTTTTATATGCTTTTATAAAGGGTTGCAGCAGCGTTTTTACCATCCACTTGGCTTCCAACTGGGAGCCCACATCATCAGCTGAGCTAATAGCTCACAGCAGGGTCTCTCAGTGTTTTCCACATAAATATTCAGAGGTTCATCTTGCTCTGCCTGGTAATCGATCATAAGCACAATAAACAATGAAATATGGAAAAAATAAATACAGAAATGTATGATTTCTGGGTCATGAATTGAAGGAAATTTAGTATCGCATTGTAAATAATGAGATTTGTGAAATGCATGATGAGTTGTATGGCCTGCAAAAGGACTAACAAAAATTCTGTCAACTGTTATGATGATTTTGCTAAACACCCAAGTTCAGCAGAGGAAAAAAATTCAATTTCAGGTGGGTGCCAATGCCTATATAAATATACATATATATATATATATATATGTATATATGTGTGTGTGTTTGTGTATATCTATCTATTTACATTGATTTCTTAAAGTTGCTTTGGATTTCTGATTGTGCTATACATTACAAAGACAAATTGTATATATATGTTTATACATATACATACACATACATACATGTGCATATGCACATCCATATGTATACACACTTCAGTGGTTCCTTATTACTTCTAGGATCAAATATTAAATCTTTTGTGGGGCATTTAAAACGCTTCAGATGCTGGCACCTTCCTACTTTTCTAGTCTTCCTACAGTTTACTTCTTTCCATATATGATACCATCCAGCTAGACTGGCTTATTTGCAAGAAACTCCACACTGTGCATTTGCACTACCTGCCCCCTGTGCCTGGAGTTTTCTTCCTATCGCTCTAACTTTTAGTTTCCCTGCCTTCCTTCCAGACTCAGCTCAAATTCAACCTTCTGAAGGACTTTTTTTGATATATACCCCCAACTCATACCTCAACTACCTCTTTTCACCTCATGTCTCTGAAATTACCTTCCACAAATTCTGTATATATCTTGTATGTGCACAGATATTTACATGTTTTGTCCCTCATTAGAATGTGTGCTTCTTTTGAAGCAGGCACTGTTTTTGGCTTCCTTTGTATAATTCTAACTCCGACCCCAACAGTTTTAAGGCCAGGTATGTTACCTTTTATCTTCTCCCATGGTTCTCCAGTGCCCTCAAGAGGTAAAGGGGTTTTTTAGGTTTTCCGACAATGGCCCCAGTCCCCTCAGATGGTGTTCTTTCAAGTGTTGGTGGTAGGTCCCTTGCAGTCCAGTTCATTTAGCTAGTCTTTACAAAGAAATAGTTTACTTCACAGTTATAAAAACACATCACAAATACAAACTAACTGCCAAACGTGGAGGAATTAACCTCCCCTCTACACTATCTCAGTCTCTGGGCAGGGGAAGGGGATTAGGCACCAAGCTTATTTCACTTCTTAAAGAGTTTAGTTCCAAATTTCAAATTCAAAGCCCCATTTGCACCTGAATCCCAAGGACTCTTTGCTTAGATGGCTGGCTGTAATATTCTGCCTATCTGGAGTCCTGGCTCTAGAGTCTCCATGGAGTGAAGCCCTAGGTCCAGGAGGGATGATCACCTGCACCTAGAAACTGAGGACAAAAGAAACAGAAGAGTGTTGACCTGAAAAACTTGATTACAGAAAAGGCAACAGGCTAAATGCATACATTTAATGATTTAATTAATTAATTAAGCAATTCCCTATTAAAGAAAATGGTAACATAATGCATTATGGAGCCAGAAAAATGTTCTGGCTGTCCAGTCCAGAAATCTTCTTGCTTATATACATTTTTCCGTAGGAAAGGAACCCTCTTAGTTGACCAAATCATAAACTTAGTAAGGCAAGGCAATTGACAAATTAGAGTCGGTTGGGCCTTGAGATTCCAGGCTGTGTAAACATATGTCTCTGTGACATACGATAAGAAAATCCCACCAGGCTTCCTGTCCTAACCGGGTACTCGAAATAGCTGACACAGGAAAGGGTAAACTAAGTTTCAGTTGAAATTACAACTCAGGAGGACATCTGTGTTTATCCTTATCCCTAAGATGCCAGGCAAAGGGTCTGATAAGGAAGGCCCATTTGCTTGCTTAACACCAAAAGGCATTCTCTGAGTTTAACAGAGGAGACAGTTCGGTCCAGGCTCTTCTTAATTCAAGCTTTGGCCCTTATTATAGTCTAAAATTTATATCAAATATTACCAAGAGAAACAAACAACTCCAGGTCCATCTCTTGGGGGAATGGGGTCTAGTAGGAGAAAAGAATAATGATATTTCCTCTTCCAGTTCAGTTCATGGCAGGTTCACTGTGGGTGAACTATATGTGATCTTACCCCTACCACTAGACTCAGCAGCAAACAATCAAAAGGAAAAGAGCCATTCTATTCTAGTCTGGCAGTTTTAAGGAAATGGCCTGGTCCAATTACACAGTCCATTGAAGGAGGCTCCTACCACCCACATGGCAGGAAAACGCAGGGTGCCTCCGTATTAGTTAATGATATTGGTGATGATCATACATGCTTTGAGCAAGCCCCATCATATTTGTGTCTCCAGCATTTGGCACAGTGCCCAGCATATAAAAAGCACCAGCACACACAGAGCTTTTGGTTTGTTTGGATTTGTGATTTTATCAGCTCAGGGGACTATCTTCCCCCACTGATGTGGATGGACCACTCTGTTATAACTTAAGAGTCAGTGAGTTATTGGGGCCACTGAAAGATGGGTGATTTTCCCACAAACAATAAAGCAGATTTTCATCATCTCAAGGCTGGCTTCCTGTCTACTGTGCCACACTGCGTCTCACACTGACACATATGTGTAATGCATTGATTCATAGTCTACATTTTCAGACAAGTGTTTTGATGATCTTGACGAGTTCTACATAGCAATTGTGTATTTAATATATAATTTTTTTTTAAAAAACGCTAAATAACTATGGTCATGGACCATAAGCTAATGTTATTTTCACACTGAAATTCATAGTGAATCTTCTCTAACCTAAGTAAGATGTATTTACTTTCTGGCAATATATACAAAAAGCTCAGTTTAATATAGAAAGAGACAGAGATAGAGAGATAGGTTTCTGAATGGTGGAAGGTTACAGTGATTGTTATACAAATCAGTTTAGCTATAGAGGTGTCAAATCACTGTCTTAACATCTGTAAAATACCTGAGTGTGGCCCAAAACCAGATTAAAATATAATTGGGAAATGTATAACAAAACAAATAAAAAATACAATACAACATAGATAATGCTAATTTGAATGTTTTGAAGTCAACCTGCTGCCCAGATCCATTTCTATTTGTATTTGACCCCACTGATTTAATACAAGCCAGTTTTCAGGTGGGTGTTAGTTACTTGGAATTTTCTTAAATAGCTTTCCAGTCTCATTTTATTTGGATAAAGGTTTCTAATATTCTTTAGCTAAGAATTCAATGCCTTTCCAGATGTTCTGAAGGTTAGGGGGAGATAGTGTTATTAAAGTTTGTGAAAGATACTAATTAAACATCGGATAAGCGTATTTCAGAGGGTAAAAATGAAGGTCTTAATGAACCAAACCAATTGGAAGAATGATATTAATGAAATGGAATTAGGCGTACATATATATACATCTATATATATATATATATGTCTATATATACACCTATATATAGACATATATATATATACACACACATCTATATGTGTGTATGTGTATGTATAAAATTGAGGTATATATCCCTTCACTTGCAAGTGGAAAAGTACTGATTTACTAACGGTATATAAGAAAAGTTTGGGTTTTATATTTATTTTTTGTGTGGGGGGGTAGGTAGGTAATCATTATTAAGTGACTTGCTCAGGGTCATGACACAGCTAGTACCTGAGGCTGAATTTGAACTTAGGTCCTCCTGACTCCAGGGCCAGTGCTTTAACCATTGTACCACTTAGCTGCTCTGGATTATATATTTATTTCTGCAAACACATGTGTACAGCCAAGTCCTCATTAGTATGAATAATAAATCCTTTAAAGTGGTCACATTATTAGAATTTATATTACATATTTTCATTGGAATATAATCAATTACTATATTTTAAATATTTATAACTTTGAAAAGTGCAAATTCAAAAGCATATATCAACTTCATAGAGATTCATTATTAACAGTAACTGTAATCTAGCTATACACATATGACATTAAATCTGAACCTGAGGTAGAGTATAATAGAGGAAAAAAAAATCTTTCAAAAGAGTGATAGATTGATGACAATTGGATCAATTAAGTGTTGTCAGTTTCTCTAGTGAAACTTTGGAGGGCCCTGATTTCAGGGATTGTTGAGGTTGGTCTGGACAACTACTTGAAATGATTGATTAGATCAATTATCATTTAGATTTCTAGGAATTTTCCTCTCTATGTAAGAGTTAAAATAAAGGCACATATTTCTCTTCATCTCATTGACTACCTATCCATTCCATGCACATAGTCTTGTATCCATTCTCAGTGTTAGGTATAGATGTAACTTGGTAGTAGCCTTAGATGCAAAATAGACCTGTTAATAAATCAGCACACATTCCTAGCTTAATTTATAGCATACATGGGTTGGATTTATCACTCCGTTTTGACATTTAAACAAAGCACTGTAATCCCTCCATGGTTTCATATGTGGCTTTGAGTAATAGGGCCTTCTCTTTCTTCCATCTGCCTGATTCTGAAATTCCCTGGTCATATACAGGCAAAAACAAAATTGATATCCCAAAACATGAGATTGCATAAATGGCCAGATTTCCTCATCTTTCTCAAGATATAGACCATCTACTTTAGGTTCAATTTATTCATCTCGCTTGGCGTATTATTTGGTTACTTAATGGAATGGAGGTAGGTGAATCACAAGCGTTCTCACTGTAAAATTATCACCTAGAAGACAAATGGAGTGCCATGTTCACTTTCAGAACATTTCTACACTATTATTGCCTTAAGAAATACATTTGAACTCATTTCTTGATGTATATTTTTGGCAACCATTATTTTGCACATTTTCAGTTTTTCCAGGCTGTATCAACGTGCCAGGCAAAGAATCACTTTGCCATATTTGATGTTTCCTAATAAAACAAGAGCTATGGGCTGAAAGCATGGCCTCTGGAATGGCATTTGGTAACAATCTGCAATGTGATAAGATTGTATCGTGCACAGCTAGACCGAATGTATATTGCCATATGACTTCTGTCCTCACTGAAAATGTAGGCATCAGTGGCATCAAGAGCCTGCTGTTACATTATATGAATCTATGGTTAATGGACAAAGCTATGAAATTGGAAGTAATAGTGCTTGGGGAAAATTATGGTTGCTTTTCTTACTCTTTTTCCTCATTCACCTCCTACCCTGCCACATACACACTTATATACAGGACATGAAAAGTATATCTTAGAAATCTTACCTTTTGCATGGGCCTTCAATGTATTTATTTGTGTTCAGAAGTTGCAATATCTTCTATATTTTGTGAGAATGTTAGAATTTTTACAAGACTCAAAGATCTAGTGTAAGGAAGACATTATCTCTTCCTTTATCTCTTTCCATTATCACTGTCCTTTTTGATCACTGCCTTATTTTTATAAACTCCCTTAAAGAGATTTATTGTCACATTGGCCAGCAGCAGCAACTTTCAAAGATCACCTATTAAGCCACAGAAGGGTTTCTGTCTGTGAAAGGAGTGCATTTTTTTTATCACACTTTTATTTCTACAGGAACCTAACATATGGATTCAAAATGATTTTGCATTAGATTAATTACTTTATTACCTTTGACATTAACATTTTAATAAGCATGAAAATCTACAGGACCTTAATGCATAACAGCCTTGGAAAAATATCAGTTGGATACATGGAGGACCTGGTTTTCTATACTGCTTTTGGCACCAACATATATGTTTCCACTTTTTTTTGGCCTAAAGTTCTTAAGAGAGCAGACAGGTTTGGGGGGAGGTAGAAGATGGGATGGATGTTTAGCGCAGCACATGGTGGGTGTTTAATAGCATATTTCCTTTTAAATAGGAACTCGAGTCCAATTGTGTGTGTTTGTGTACGTGTGACAATTTTGAGGCATTAAGCCTTCCTAGGAAATTATCTAGCATCCAAGAAATATTTCAGACTACCATTTGCCAACAGCTGTGACAAAGGATCCACCATGTAAGCAATGTTAATTTTCAAAGTACAGGATCATTTTCTAATGCATTTGGAGAGTAGGCCTTGGATCTTAGCAACGTTTGGCTTTTTCAAAGATCCGATTTAGTCAAAGTACCTGACCCAATGTGTTGCTTTGTTTCTAAGTAAGAAGCACTAGAGGGAGAACAACCTACATGAATTCATTTATAGGAGTGTAAGAGCTAATTTTCCCAAATGCTGATTGACTGGTTAGCTTAAACTGGAACCAGATTCCAGATGTTTGAGAACTATGTAGTATTTTTGACAGTGTCTAAAATATCAGGTTAAATATATTCAGAATTTTCATAAAATCAGAGACCTAGAGCTGGAAAGAATAATAGCTTCCTACCCTGTTATATCCAAACTTCTAGAAAAAAACATTTACTTGTCTCCCATTTCTTATCTTCTACTGACTTCTCAATCACTATCTTCTGGCCCCAGCATTCAATAGAAATAGTTCCTGGCTGGTCAGCAATGATTTCTTAATTATTAAAGTCAATATCCTTTTCTTACTCTTTATCCCTCTTAATCTCTCTGCAACATTTCACACTAGTTGAGTTACCCTATCTTAGAGAAATTCTCTCCCACATGGATTTTCGTATCAAACCAATCATTTTCGTTTCTTTTGCAGTTTCACCATCTGTGGTTCAGCCCCTGTATGAAGCTATACCCCAGGGCTATGTCCTGGGCTCTTTTTTTTTCTTTTCATGCTACATTCTTTTTTCGTGTGTGTGTGTGTGTGTGTGTGTGTGTGTGTGTGTGTGTGTGTGTGTATGTATCTCATCAGTTTCTGTGGATTTAATTATCATTATACAGATGATTTCAAAATCTGTATTTCCAGGGCAGATCTCTCTATTGATCTCCAGTTCCACATTACCAACTGCCTGATTGACATTTTTACTTTGGTGTCCCATAGACATCTCAAATTCATAATTCTATGTCTAAATTAGAATGCATTATCTTCCTCCCTAAATGAACTCCTCCTTCTAACTTCTCTTTTTCTGTTAATGGCATCACTCACCTCCCATTTCCATTAAGTTGCCCAGTCTTGTCAGTTCCACTTCTGCAACATCTCACTCTTTTGTCCCCCTCTCAGTACTTCATCCTAGTCTAGGACCTCATCATATCCTTTGTTTTATTATTGTTTTAACCTTCTCAATGACCTCTTGATATCTGGTCTCCCCTCTCTCCAATCCCTTCTCCACTCAGCTAATGGATATTTCTAAAGTGCATATCTGGTCATAGAACTCTTCTGTTGTAGAAGCTTCAGTATTGCTCCTAATTGCCTTTAGGTAAAAATATAAATTCCCCTGTTTAGCACTTAAATCCCTTTAGAATTCATTTTAGCCTATCTTTCAGACTTTGTACTCATTGTTCCCATTCACCCACTTTATTTCCTATATGTGTTTATACAAAGTATTCCACTTCCAACTCTACCTCTGCAAATTCCCAATGCCTGGAACAGGGGTGGGGAACCCTTGGCCTCGAGGCCACATGTAGCCCTCCAGTCCTCAAGTGTAGCCCTTTGACTGAATCTTTACAAAATTTGGATTCAGCCAAAGGTCTGTGCTTGAGGACCTAGAGGGTCACATGTGGCCTCAAGGCTGCCAGTTCTCTACCCCTGGCCTAGAATATCCTCCATCTTGTGCTTCACCTTTTGGAGCCCATAGCTTCCTTCAAGTCTTGGACTAAAATGAGAGACATATTGTGAATAATTTTACTAGTTAATTTTCAGACAATGGCAAAAATGGATAGAATGAAGGATGGGTCTGGAACTGGGGGCTAGTGATGAAGCACCTTATCTTACCCATATGGAAATTACTTAAAACTATTTAAATGACACAATTTACAGAACAGTTGGTAACGTCCCTCAAATCCAATTTCCCAAATAGACAACATCTCTTCCTTTTGTTGTCAGTGACCTCTCAGTTACAATGCTCATAGTGTGTTACTCTGTAAAAAAATGCTATCTTGTATATTCCAGGAAAATACAAAAGAAATAACAATTGTCTCCAGGCCCTTCTGGAGTTTTATAATCTGACAGGGAAGAAAGGTCATGAAAACTAGATACTGTGAGTTCTTGAAAAGAAATAGAGAAAGAGCTGAAAATAAACACATTAGCCTTAGGAATATGTTTTCTTCCTTTAACCTTGTTATGACCTGAAGGCAAAAGAATCCCTCTTGCATTTTTTTTTTTTGTAGGGGAGACTGCACCTTAAAGTCTGGTTCAACTTGTCAGGGGCAAATATCAATCTACTAGGAGGCACAGAGACAATGCATTGAGTTTGGTATATTTTCCCTGTAACACTTCAAAGGCAGCATATTAAATGTAATTACAGCAGAACACCAGAAGTAGCTATTTTCAAGGTATAATCTAAGATGCTGCTTGTGATTCTGTCAGGTTTCATATTTTAAATGACATAGTTTCTGTAATATGCTAAAGTAGACAGAACTAAAAACTGGGCTTTCAACTGAATTGTTCTTCGGCTCAGTAGCAACCTATTATCCCAGCTTCTATCCAGCTTCATTGAGAAACCAGTCCAGACGACTTGTATTTATTTACCTTTTTTGGCCTTGTTCCATGCTGAATTGACATCAATCCTTCATTACCTAATGTCTCAGTTCTGTAATTTTTGTTGTGCATTCTTCCTTGCACTCCTCTAGAGTTAATATCATGTAGACTTTGGTGGTGCAGGGCTGATCACTCATATAGCTGATAGTAAGGTCCCACAAGAATATGATAACTGTTGTTAAGTCAGACGTGATCCAGGCCAGTCTGGTTTTTGGGTTTGGGATTAGGATGAAGTGAGATACTTGTAGAACACCTAACTGCTAACAAAAGGAGATTTACTCAGCTGAAACATGGAAGGGATACACAGTAAAAATATAGAATTGATTCATTGGAGTACAACTTTTCTGCCTCTGAGACAGCCACACTGGTATGCTGAAGGACAACAGTTTCTGGCCACCATGAAGCTTTATCAGTAACATGTGCTCAAGTCCCCTCAGCTATTTAAGTCTTGAAAATGGTTTAAATGCCTTAAAAACCCAAACATGCAAACAAACATAAAACCTAGCTTAGCCTATATAGCAGACACTGCTCCTACCACAGTAGCCCTCTGCTAATTTGTGCAAGTATTACAGGCTAAGTCAACTATTTCCTTCAATTTTTTCTTTGAGACTTCCCTCAGCACTACCAAATGAGTGTCCTTTAATTTTTTTCAAACAAGGTTTTACTCATGCCTTTTTTTTACATAACCACAATATCCCTCAATTTCCTACTCCTCTTTCACAAAATGCTATTCCATATAACAAATAATATTGTAAAAAGACAAAAACAAAAAAATAAGAAGATAAAAAATCATCATAATTGATCAAGTACATCAAAAATGTACCACTCTTGTGGACCTCCTTCTTCTGCTAAGGATGAGATTTTCACATAGCTCTTTTTTAGAGGCATGCTTGGCCTTTGAATTTTGTACATTCATTTGTTTTTGGTGGTTGTTCTTTCCATTTATATTATGGTAATCAATATATGTATTGTTATCTTGGTTCTCATTTCATTCTGCTCCAGTTCATATAGGTCTTTCCATGCTTTTCTGAAGTCATCTCCAGTCAGTGGACATCTATTTTATTATTAATTCTTTTCTATCATAAAAAAATATTACAAATATTTTGGTATGGCTGGAGACTTTTTTAAATGGCATCCTTGTGTACTAATGGAAATATGGGTGAAAGGGCTTACTGGTTTTACTCACATTATTTGCAAAATTCTAAGTAGCTCTCCACACTGATTGTACTGATTCATAGCTCCATCAACAATATTTTCCTGGGACCTATCTTTCCACAACCTCTTTAATGCTGATTATCATCTTTGTCAATTTGTGGCATGTGAGGTAAAACCTCTAGGTTGTTTTGATCAGCATTTTTTTTCCAATGAGATATTTCACATTATCTTCCATTTTTTCATTCTTTTGGTTTTGTTTTGTGAATTCTTGGTTTCTCAGAAATTTATTGGCCTCCTGTTCCATTCTAATTTTTAAAGAACTATTTTCTTCAGCGAGCTTTTGAACCTCCTTTTCCATTTGACTAATTCTGCTTTTTAAAGCATTCTTCTCCTTTTTGGCTTTTTTGAACCTCTTTTGCCAATTGAGTTAGCCTATTTTTCTACGTGTTATTTTCTTCAGCATTTTTTTGGGTTTCCGTTAGCAAGGTGTTGACCAGCTTTTCATGCTTTTCTTGCATCTCTCTCATTTCTCTTTCCAGTTTTTCCTCCACCTCTCTAACTTAATTTTCAAAATCCTTTCTGAGCTCTTCCATGGCCTGAGTCCATTGAATATTTATTTTGGATGTTCAGGATACAGAAGCCTTGATTTTTATGTCTTTCCCTGATGGTAAGCATTGTTCTTCCTCATCTGAAAGGATGGGAGAAGATACCTGTTTATCAAGAAATTAGCCTTCTATAGCCTTATTTTTTTCCCTTTTTTGGGCATTTTCCCAACCAGTTACCTGACTTTTGGGTCTTTTGTCAAGAGTAGGGTATACTCTTGGAATCTGGAAGATCTCAGTTTCTCCAAGGTTGCACAATCAAGTGTGTACACTGGTCTGGGAGCAGCAAGAGATTTTTGTGCCCAGAATCTTAGCAGTTTCCTCTCCACAGTCACCTGGCCTCCAGTTCCACCAAGTCAGCACTGGGGGCTGAGAGTCAAATAAGCTGCATGGGGAGGGCCACCATTCAGTGTGAGATAAAGATCAGCTCCATCAGGGCCTCTACACAGGGCTGAGATAAGAATCAGTTCCTCAGTGACTCCAGGGGTTTTATGATCTAACAATGGATGCGGGCTGCTGTAGGGGCTCCTGTAGGAACTGCTGCCACCTGCCTGATGTGACTTCTGTGGCCACTGCCTAAGGCCAGAACTTTAGGAAGGCCCTTCTTCCTTCCTGACCAGCTAAAAAAACTCTGTCACTGACCTTTGGTGCCTGTGGGTTGAGGGATCTGCAAACCACTGCTACTGTGACTGGAGATTCTTCCCCAGAGGTATCCTCCTCCCAGAGCTGTGCCATGCATGCAGCCAAGGCTGGGCTGGGCTCCATTCCATGTCTGGTGCAACAGATGTTTCCCATGGGCCTTTCAGGTCCCCCTGGGCTGGAAATCTCCTCCACTCTGTTGTTCTCCACTTCTGCTGCTCCAGAATTTGTTGAGAGTCCCTCTCTACAGGTATTTTATGGGCTGCGTGGGGAGAGCCTGCATATGTGTGTCTTTCTACTCTGCCATCTTGGCTCCACCCCCTGTTCTTTTTTCTTTTAGGAACATTGTATAGTTGAATCTGGACAAGAATTTTACTTACTGTGGTAGACTAATCCCCACATATTTTCTATATTTTGCAGAATTTTGTTGTAAAAATCAAATGCTACTGATTTTCCTTTTATTTTTCAAAATATTTATGTTTTTATCATTCTTTTTAAAAAATTTCAATTCCAAATTCTTTGCCTGTCTCTAATTCTTCCTATACTCATTGAGGAAGCAAGCAATGTGGTTATCAGTTGGACACATAAAATCCTGCAAAATATATTTCCATATTAGTCATGTTGCAATAAGAAACCCAAGAAAAAATAAACTAAGTCAAAATTTATGCTTCAGTCTGCCCTTGGAGTAAAACAGTCCTCTCTATGTGATAGTATTTTTTATTGTGAGTCCTTTGGAACTGTATTGGCTCGTTATATTGATTAAAGTATCCAGGTCTTTCACAATTGATCATCATTACAATATTACTATTACTTTGTACAATGTGTGAGTTTTGCTCACTTCACTTTGAATCAGTTCATATGTCTTCCTAGGTTTTTCTGAACCTATCCCATTCATCATTTTTTAAATCACAATAGTATTCCATCACAATCATACACCACAACTTGTTCATCTATTCCTCAGTTGATAGGCATCTTCTCAATTCTAATTTTTTGTCACCGCATAAACAGTTGCTATAAATATTTTAGTACATATGTTTCCTTTTCATTTTTCTGTGATCACTTTAGGATACAGACCTAGTAGTGGTATTGCTGAGTCAAAGAATATGTACAGTTTTGTAGCCCTTTAAGTATAATTCCAAAATGTTCTTCAGAATGGTTAGATTAATTCACAGCTTCACCAATAGTGCATGAGTGTCCCAATTTTTAATATCCCCTTTAGCATTTGTCATTTTCCTTTTTTATCAAATTAGCCAATCTGATAGGTATGGAGTAGTACCTTGGAGTCATTTTAATTTGCAGTTCTCTAATGAATATTAGAGAAATGCTATTGATTTTTGAGAGTGAATTTTGTAGCTGACAATACTGCTGAACCTATTAATTGACTAATCAGTATTTGTTGATTTTTTTGAATAACTATGTTATTAACATTTACTTTCCTTTATTTTTCATGGCATTTCCTCTGATCACTTGCATAATTTGCAATTTATTGGAACTGTTAAATTTAATGCTATGTATTTTAGAATTTGCAACACAGTGTTTTTTTTTCTTTCCTTTTTGGAGGCAATCTTTGTATTCTTTAATTTGGTGGTTTGTTTTCTGTGCGCAGAAATTCTGGACAGTTTTTTTATAGTGTTTCTTGCATTATGATATTCAGATTATTTAATTTTTCATTTTCTTTTGTAAGACCTCTAATCCATAAATGTAATATAATACATATTTACTAAGTGCTTATTACGTGGTAAGTATTGTTCCAAGTACTAGGGAAACAAGAAAAAAAGTCCTTGCCCTCAAGGTGATCACTATCTATTAGAGGGAGACAATACATCAAAGAAAGTTGAAATAGGAGGGATAGAGATAAAAAAGGTTCTTGGTGCAGTCAAAGTAAAGATGTAGTTAGACTAAAGGAGTGAAGTTGGTAGGCAACAAAGAGCTGGCTGAGCTTCTGCGATATTTGAAAAGAGTTTTTGCCCTGCCTTCCAACCCTCCAATCAGAAGGGCAGAGACAACTGAGGCTACTGATGAGGTAATATTACCCAAACTGATCTAATCTCTGTGATGATGAGATTCCCAATAATGAGGTGTTCTGGGGGGTGGGTGGGGTGGTGGGCAGGGATGATGATAGCAAAGTCTAATCTAAGGATTTATGGCTAGTAGGAAAGACTGTTTCCTCAAGGAGCTTATGTCCTAATCAGAGGAGACAATACATAAAAGAAAGTTGTGAAGCTGTGGAGGAAGGGGGATGCATGGAGAAAGAGAGGAAGTACCTTCATGAGGGCTTAGTGGAAAAGTTGAGATGAGTCAGAAACAGAGCACAGTAGGAAATTGAACATGACCAACCTTTTTTCTTCTACAAAATAGAGAGCCCTGGAAGGAATTCATCAATGGAAGGGGAAGGGTGTATGTGGCATGTTAAGAAGATAAGGCCCCAGGTGCTAAGGAAAGGTCCAGGGTGAGAAAGAAGATAAATCATGGTGGTAAAATCCCAGAGAATCAGAAGCCAAGTAAGATAGAGAACGAAATATGGCTAGCCGGGGCTCATCCTCAAAATGGAGACCCTTGGAATGAACTCATCAGTGGGAGAAAGAGGCTAGCATGGTGGAAAGATGCTCCAGAGTGAGAAAGTGGCTGTTATGGTAGTGTTGGAAAGAGAATAATTTATAATGAGTTTATAAAAAAATAGATTCCTGGACTCAGGTTGTTGAGTGTCTTAAAAGCAAAGAGAAGAGATTCTATTTTATACTGAAGATGATATAGAGCCATTAGTGCATATTGAATACTGAAATGACAAGCTCTCTTCAAGGAAATATCTCTTAGGCAACTGTGATAAATTGCAAAAGAGAAAGACATATCAAGCAGACCAGTTAGGGGGCTATTCCTATATTTCATGTAAGAAATGATAAGAAAATTAACTGGGGGTCATGGCTATGTGACTAAAGAAAATGATATGAATATAGGGATTATTGTAGGGGTAGAAGCAATGATATTTATGAATAATTATATGCTACAGAAAGGAACAAGAACAAAATATTCAACTTAGGCACCTGGGTACATTACAAATTTATGTTATTTGAAGTAAACTGGGCCCTTACTTCAACAAGACAATACTTTTACTTCCTATTAATAGAATCTTTATACCATTCTTCACAAAGTCTCTTATAAAACTTTGTTTTTCCTGTTTCCTTCAGCCTCCAAAATGATTTCTACACAACTCAGTTAAGCACTTTTCCTCATATTTTACTGAGAAAATCAGAAGCGTTCAGAGTGAAGCATTGTCCTTTCAAGTGCTGCCTTGCACTAAAGAGTTTCAATTGAGTCCACATAGAAGAGTTCTTAATGGCTTAAATGTTGTTATAAAGATTCCCCAACAGCCCATTAGCATAGCTCTTAGACAATATTTTCCCCATTTTCTACATTTCAAAACCCACAGATGCCACCACCTTTACTCTTCTCCTTTACTTCAGACTGTGATGAATGCAAGGCAAATTCCTTAGCTTTACAGTTAAACGTTTGCCTTCTCCAGCAGAGAACCTCTACCATCTTCTCTGCCTTTCCTAATCTTCCATCTCTCCCTATATCTCTCTACATATCTTTCCCTATGCCTATTGCCTGCAAACACAGCACAGATGCTGTCTTCCTTCTCCTGCTCCCCACCAAACAAAACTCATATGAGACTTCACCATCCTCTAAAGATATCCTCTATATCCCTCTTTCCTTTCACAACCAAGTGCTTAGAACGAAAGCTGGCTACATTTCATCACCTCTCATTTACTTTGCAGTTCTTTATATTCTGGCTTCCTAAATCATCACTCAACTAAAATTACTCTTTTGAAAGTTATCAATGATGCCTTAATTGCCAAATTTGATCAAGGAAACAAATATTTATTAAGTACTTCCCATGGGTTACGCATCATGCTAAGCACTGGAAATAAAAATAAAAGCAAATGTAAAGACAATCCCTACTCTCAAGGAGTTTACATTTTGATGGAAGAAAGTAAGACATAGTTAACACAAGTAAAACACAAGTAAAAGGAAAACCACTCTAATATCTTGACTAAGAAACCCCCATGGACCACAGAGAGTCAAATACAAATGAATGACAGCAAGGACCTTTCTTAAAATGATCTTTTTTCTTGTAGTCTTTTCTCAGTCTAATGCTACCCAGTTTCTGTATCAGTTGACACTATTGACTGCCTTCTCATAATGGATTTGATCTCCTCTCTGAATTTTCATGACACTGTTCTCTCTTCATTTCCCTTCTACTTCAATGATCACTGTTCTGTCTCCTTTATTAATTTATCTTTCATCACATGCCCTCTAACTCTAGGTACACCTTAAAGATCAGTCCTTGCATCTTTTCTGTTGTCTCTGTACAATCTCTCACTTTGTGACTTTATCCACTCCAAAATATATACTTATCTTTCTTTCTATAGATAACTTCCAAATCTGCATATCCAGCTTTGATCTCTCTTCTGAGATCTAACCACACATCCTCATTGGCTTATTGGATATTTCGAACTAGATGTTTTATAGGGATCTCAAATTCAACATGCCCCAAACTGAATTGATCTTTCTCCCAACACCCACTTCCTTTCCAAACTTCTTATTTCTGCCAGGTCAAAAATAATTCTTCCAGTCATCCAGGTTTTAAACCTTGGAATTATCCTTGACTCTTTACTATCTCTTATTGCACATGTCCAATAGGTTGTCAAAGCTTGCTGTTCATTTTCTGAAAGGTATAATTCAGTATATTTAAACTATAATGATTACCAGTAATCTACTACAGATTGTTAACTTGATAATTAAACTAAAGGTTTTACTAATTTAGAAGTTGAAAAGGGATTAAGAAATCTTGTTATTTTAATCCAACCTTCATTGTCACTGTCAATTTTCAGGCTGCATTGTTTCAATATGCCACATATTTCATTAGGCAATCATTAGTGAAGCCCCATTCTTAGAGGGTCTAATATGGAAAAATTGGAAAGTGATTATGTAATTTCAAGCATCATCATCATTTTAAAAAAGTTAATAGGGAATGAAAGGTAATAGGAAGGAGTAGAAACTCTTGTGCATCACTCTTTCCAGTATTAAGGTTGAGAGGAGTAAATGAATTATCAAGTCAGTTTTGTGTAGGTCTCTTACCTCCTAAACAGACAAAAAAGTACTGGTCTTTTTTTAAACTTCAGAGAAATCCCATTCTCTGCAACCTTAGGCAATGGTGTTAGACCTTGTTTAAAATAACAATCTGTTATAGCAGGGAGAACTTAATCTTGTTTGGGGGCCTGTTACCTATCCCATGAGCTGAGAAATGATACATAGAGGGGATTAGACAGACCAGATTCTGATATTCTCAACTGGAAAAGAAGTTGCACAAATAGTCACACTAATATTTCTACAACACAAAAGACAGTACGTAAAGGAAACTCCCTGGGCTTTGCGGCCTCATCCTCTTATTTGAACTTCTGGCACTAAAAAAGAGCAGTAGTTGGGAGTTGAAAGGCACAGATCAGCAACCCTAACAGCAGGCCCTAGCTGGTGACTGTGGCAGGTACAGAAATTCTAGAGCACCTGGGGATGATCCAGCCTTTCTGAAAGGTTATCACCATACAGAGTCTGCTGAGGGCTTTGAAGTACTTTGAAATCTTATTCTCCACCAGTGGTAGGAAGGGAGAGATCCCCTGACATTTCTTTATCTTTGAGATGGGAGCAAAAACCCCACCCTCCTCCATGTTTTCATAGGAATGTTGGCACTATAGGTTTATGGAATTGTCTGGGAAAGCATGGAAGAAGATATATCTAATGGCAACTCTATCTGCGCAAGTGGGGGAAACGGTTTTCCTTTATACTTTTCTATATCTTTAAAGCTACAGGAAATTTCTATATTGTTTATCTGAATCAATTCAGGTACGGAGGGTAGAGACATGAGAAAGAGTGAACTAGGGAAAACTAAAATATAAATTAATTGCTACCATAATATGTTTAATTTCATTTATTAAATTAGTACTCACAAGACAAAGGATTAAATTTCACTTTGCCAATGCAGAAATGAAGCTACTGTTATAGGAGGAAAGTAATTCTGGTCAGCATAGGCTATGAAGTTGGCTCAAATTTGAATGTCCACAAGTAGCCTGATAAATTATTTTATACTGCTTAAAAAATAGCTAGCCCTGAACACACATAGGGGACAGTGGGAAACAGGGTTATTAGAATTGTCATTGTTCGGTTGTTTCAGTGTCTTCAGGACCTCATTTGGGCTTCTCTTGGTAGAGATACTATAAGCATTTGCTATTTCCCTTTGCAGTTCATTTTCCAGATGAGGAACTGAGATAAACAGGGTTAAAGGACTTGCCCAGGGTCACACAGCTCATACTGGATTCAAACTCAGGTCTTCTTGAGTTCAGGCCTGGTGCTCTATTTGCTGTGCCACCTAGCTGTCCCACTACTAGAAGTCCTGGTATCTAACTCATATACTAACTCTGTTAACTCAAACTCCTTAACTGGATTTTTATCTACAGGTCAGTAAATTTGAGCCCAAATATTTAACCATCAATGTCACTCTTTTTGTTCCTGTGGGGATTTGACCTTCCTCTCTTTTTTAAAAAAATTTCTGAGTTCTGAGTGGAAAAATATTTCTTTCTTTTCAGAACATTTTTTTTTGTTCCACTGAAGCAGTAGAAAGAGCTCTTGATCTAGGGGCAGAGGACCTGAGATCAAGTCTTGTCTCTGTCATTTTATCCCTCTGTGTCTCAGTCTCCTCATCTGTGGAATGAGATGGAGTTTGAACCAGTTAACCTCTAAGTGTCTCTTTCAGCTCTAAATCTATGATACAAAAAGTGGTTTTTCTTCTAGTTTTTATTTTGACTTTCCCCCCAGATTTTCATTTTGAAACATGAGGCTAATAATTATCTCATGTTCGTTCCTTTATTTTTTCATGCTGTAATTGTGGAAATATATGTCTGAAGAAAGGTCAATGTGTTCTTAAAAACATTCATTTTAAAAATCTAAGTTTAACTTTCATATTAAATCAGCTAGACTCCTGGCTGATTTCAGAACATGCCTGGAGCTAGAGATAAATATATAGACTATAGCATCTCTTTTAAAAAATGTGTGTTATATTGTATCACCTTGAATCTTGGAAGAAAACCATAAAATGCTAGGTGAGGTGATTTTCAAAAGTGGCAAAATATCTTCTGCTCCTACAGCATTCACAGTTTTATGATATTTGTGAAAGTTCTTTCCTTTGTCATGAATTGACTGAATTGAGCTGTTTCAACATCTGGTGTCTTGCTCACGATACAAGGACCTGGTTTGAACTTTAGGTTAATTTTATTTTAGCTAGCATATTCTTCTTAGGACTGTATAAGAAAAATGCCAAGTTAAGAAGGCATAGCCCTGCACTGCAGCAGTAACTCCAATTACTTCTTTCAGATTTGGCTTTCCCAGTAAGATAAGACTACACAGTCTTTTCCAGAACTATTCGAGAAACTGTGCTTAGTCTTGCTTTGGAAAGAGCTATAGTTCTAATAATGGAGACCTTAAAGTTTATTCTACAACCTGATGGTAAATAGTTAATTCATAGCTACATCTCAAGATCACATTTGAATTCCTCTAGGAACTAAAGTTAAAGAATCATGTTAACTTAAAGGTAATTATGTCTAGCATTTGATGACTTATTTCTATCCCCGACACAGCCTACAAATAATAAATAGGTGATCAAAAATTGTTGTTGGTAGGTGCTACTGAGGCACATACTAAGCTTCTGGATTGACATTAGAGAGGGATAGGAAAATGCTGTACTCAAGA
This sequence comes from Bettongia penicillata ogilbyi, assembly GCA_023548195.1. Lineage (NCBI taxonomy): Eukaryota > Metazoa > Chordata > Mammalia > Diprotodontia > Potoroidae > Bettongia > Bettongia penicillata. Next base: position 241,295 of record JAJHZJ010000240.1, on the reverse strand, counting down.
GCAGGAGCAGGAGCAATAAATAAAAGTAAGGAACAATCTAAGTGTTTGGGAGATTATGACGTTAAGTTTGAAATGACCACGTTTGTGGTGAGACATTATAAATGCATCAAAGCAATCAGCCAGGCTTCTCTTATGTATCCTTGAATTCCATTGCTTTGAATGCTTTTCAAGAATGTATTTTTGTTTTTAAATTAATAAATGCTTGACCTCCAGTATACTAGGATGGTTCCCAATAAGGTTTAAAGATTGGTCCAGTTGAGAATCTAGGTGAGTTCATTGTTCACTGATCTCTTCTAAAGGATGTGAGTGATAGGTCTTTTCTGACTAGAATACCACTTAGATAGTGGTGCCACACAATGCCAAACATGGGTGAAAAGTGATTAATTCAACTGATTCTCTAGATTTTTTTATCTGGATGTTTATTATATTTTAGAGGAAAACATCTTCAAGGTATAGAGCTCATATAGGAATAGGAGAGAAACATAGAGAGATTTAGATGAAAGTCAGCCACTTCTCACAAATGAGAAAACCAAGAATCAAAGAGGTTAACTAACTTGTTTGGGTTCAAAAAAGCTAGTTAATGGAAGATGTATGAACGGGACTCAGATTTTCTGACTCCAGTGCTTTTTCTCCTCTTTATTGTACCATTGGCTGTCTCCTAGTTTATCATGTTGGAGTGCTAGCTATTAGTTATCTGAGAATTCTATAAGCATGTTAAAGACACTATGGCCTTCTCTGTCCTTTGCATATCCTCTTTCCCTCCACATTACAGTTTGTTGGTGCTCTTGCTACTACTGCCTCTGAGACTTCACTGGCAACAGCTATACCCTCATCTTCCTCAAGTAATCTCAGAGCTTTGGAAAAATTGAAAGTAGTTTAACATCTTACAAAGAAAGTATCAAAGACTCCAGACCTAAACCAATGGCATTATTTACCTGAAAAGAAAGTCCCAGAATGGTTAATAATAATGACAAAAAATAAATAGAACTGCACATGTTCTGGTTCTTTTGTCAATTATAATTACCCCAACAGAAGAGTATGGCAGAATACATTAGAAACCAGAATCCAACAATATGTTATTTACATGAGACACACTTGAAACAAAAAGACACACATAGAATGAAAATAAAAGAGTTGGAGCAGAATCTAATATGATCCAACTGAAGTAAAAAAGGCAGGGATGGCAATCATTATCTCAGATACATCAAAAGCAAAAATCTAATTAAAAAATAATCAGGGAAACTGCATTGTGCTAAAAGGTACCATAGGCAATGAAGCAGTACCAAAAAAGATTTAGCAAGTTTCTTTAATAAAAGCTTTATTTCTCAACTATATACTGAATATAGTGCTGAGTCAAATTTATAAAAATAAGATCCATTCTCCAACTGATAAGTGGTCAAAGGATATAGACAGGCATTTTTCAGAAGAAGAAATCAAAACTATCTGTTTTCATGTAGAAAAATGCTCTAAATCACTGATGATTAGTAAATTATTGATTAGTGAATGAAAACAACTCTGAGGTACCACCTCGCATTTATCAGAAGTGACAATGAACTGCTGGTAGAGTAGCAAACTTGTCCAAACAAATCTGAAGAATAATGTGGAACCATGCCATGTGGTATACAAAACTATGCATACCCTTGGATTCAGCAATACGACTACTAAGTCCGTACCCAAAGAAATCAAGGATAAAGCTAAAAGACTTATATTATAAAAAATGTTTACAGTAGCTTTTTTTGTAGTGAAAAAGAATTAGAAACTGAGGAGAAACTCATCGATTGGGGAATGACTGAACAAGTTGTGGCATATGATTGTGATGGAGTACTATTTTGCTATTAGAAATGATGAGGGGGTGGTTTCAGAAAAAAAATGGTAAAACCTGTATAAACAGATGCAAAATGAAGAGAAAAGAATCAGGGGATCTTGTGCACAGTAATAGCAATGTTGTAATAATGATAAATTGAAAAGTTTGGCTACTCTGATCAAAACAATAATCTAAGATAATTTCAAAGGACTCGTGATGAAAAAAGTTCCACCTCCAGAGAAAGAACTTATAAATTCTGAGTTCAAATTGAAGTTGGATTTCTCATTTATTTTTCTTCATTTTTTTTGAAATATTAATAAGATGGAGATGTTTTGCATGATTTCAAATATATTATTGATAAACATATTAATTCAAATATATTATTTCCTTCATACTTTCAAACATTTCAAACATGAAATTACTTCCTTTCTCAGTAGATATAAGAAAGGAGTGGGAGGAAATAATCTGGAACTCAAATTTTTAAAACGTTAAAATAACTAAATCACGTTAAAATTATAATTATTCCATTCATCTCTTATAAATGTCAACATCTTTAGGTTCTGCTTTGCAAACAATTTTTATATTAGTTAGGCCTAATTTATCATCTTTATTTATTGCTACACCAGGATACAAACAGAGATAACTTTGGATTACAAATAGCCTCAGAGACAGCATTGTGAAGCTATTTTCATAAAGTATCTGTTTCCCAGAATATTTAGAGAAAAATATAAACAAAATTTTGAACTGAGATAGAATTTCTACCTAATCATCTTCAAAACATATTTATGGATGATTTTCCCCTGAGATAATGTATGTCAAATTGTGAATGTTCATGTCTATATTTAATCCTTGGATCCAAAGATGCCTCATGGCACTAAGGGCCTGGGGAAATTTCTCAGGGGATTTTCCCTAATTTTTTTCACTCCGAGTATTCTCTGCTCCACAAAAGAAAGTATGCATGGAGCTCTTCAGTATACTGAGATTGACAATATTACTGAAGGAAGCTTTATTCAAAGAAGAAAACAAAACAGTTATACCTGAATAAGCAAATAACCTTAAAGTTGTGTAAGTTGCTTTTAAACAGTTACTCACAATTTTGAGTATGGGAAGGCCTATGGTGAATAGCTTCCTTTGCTCCAAGTTCTATGGTAACTTTTCCCTCCCTTTCAGTATATATGGAAAGAGACAGAGACAGGGACACAAAGGGAGAGAGGGAGAAGAGAGGACAGACAGATACAGAGAGACAGTGAGAGATAGAGTAAGAAAGGATGGAGGAGGAGAAGGGAAGAGAGAGAGACAGAGACAGAGGGACAGAAAGAATATGTGTCATAGCATTTCTCATTCTGTAGACCTGCAAGTGGGTCTATCCATCTCTTCATATTGTGCATCACCCCTGTGAAAAATGAGGATATAATCATCCAATCCCTCTTTTAACTTACATTATTCCACAATGTCTTTTCCTCCATGACCCACATATGTTGGGCCCATCCACCTAATGAATTTTATAAAACTCAATTTATTTTTCTCAGATACTCAAATGGAAGAGAAAAGGGGAAGGAAATAATGTCTTAGCACTATACAAACTGTACACATATTCATCTGTTTCTTTCTCCACATATACATTTATGCATATATGTCATATATGCATACATATACATGTATATATGTGTGTGTATGCTTATATACACAGAGGTCATATATTAAGCACTTTTCTTACTTTCAAGAAACTAATGATTTAAACCTCTTATTTGTGTATTTATGAACACAATGTTGCCGTGGATAGAGAACCAGCCCTGGAGTAAGGAGGACCTGAGTTCAAATTTGACCTCAGATGCCTACTAGCTGTGTGACCCTGGGCAAGTCACTTACCCCTATTTGCCTAGTTTCTCATTTTTAAAATGATTTGCAGAAGGAAATGGCAAACCACCTTACTATCTTTGCTAAGAAAATCCCAAATGGGATCACAAAGAGACAGACATGGCCAAAACAACACAATTAACAATGAAAACAATGTAATATGAACTAAAGTTTTCTAAAATTCTATTTTAGAATTATTTGGTAAATCTAAGTGGTCTTTATTCTGATTTAGATCACATATTCCTCTAAAAGAAAGTTACATTGCCTTTGTAATAATCCCCTTTGTATATTGATAAGGTCATTAAAATATTTTTTCATGATAATGAACCTTGAAGTCAGGGGTTCTACACACATGAAAATGGTGCAGTGAAGAGCCTGAGCTATTGCTTTGGAACTTGGTACACTTCCCATTTATTTTTCATAAAAGAACCACACCCCAAACTTATCCTAATCATGAAGGCTATCTCCATTTCAAACATAACTTAGCAATGAAATTCATGAACTGCACTATCAGCACATGAGACAGCTAATACATTGGATGTAAAGCAACTTTAATACTAATCTTAGCCCTTTAATACTGTTGGTACCATAAGATAAGCGATGGAAACCAAAATATCATACCATTTAGTATCACACCTCCCTGGGGAAAATGCATGAAGAGAAAATGAGGTGTGCAAAGAAAAGTGATTGACAGTGTCCTTGACTAAAATCTGTTGAGGTTGGGGTGGTGGTGATGAGGGTTGGGGAATAAAGAGCTTAACATTTAAAAAGTACAAAACTCAATAGCTCTAGATGATTAAAACTTTGCCAGGAAAACCAGAGAGAAAATAGCAGATATTGCAAAAACCAATTGTGATGTAATCTCTGTACATGAGAAATGTTTTAGGGAATTGGAGAGGGTAGCATGAATCCTGAAGGCATTGATTGACAGTAGTAGGATTAGTGGTATATGATCTGTCACAGTGATGAGTTGACAATTATACAATTAATCTTCTGGCCAGAAATGATAAGACTGATCAGCTACATAAAACAAATGGAAGTTACCTCTGGGACTGCTGTAAGTCATCTGTAATTTTCAAAGGAATCATCCAGAGAAAAGCAAAAACAGAAGAAAAAGAAAATGAAGGGAGACAGAAGACACAAGATAATTTTATAAGAGAATTATTAGGAGTAAGACAGTTGGGTATCATCCAAGAAGCTCCAGACCTTTGAGGATATGGCTAATCACGAGCTGGTGTCAATCATTTCCAGTAGGTTATGGATTACCACAGCCATAATACTTGACCTCAAATTTTCTTAAAGATATGTTACTGTTCCCTAATATTTCAGGAATGACCTGTGGTGGAGGAAGGCAACGTGATTTTTCTAAAGAGAAATAACGCCAAACTTATAAGGGGGAACTGCACAAAGTTTGTGAAAAGGATAAAATAGTGAACATAATTGATTTAGTCTTCTGAAAAGCATTTTGAAAAAAAAGAGAAAAGATTGTTTCTTTTAAAAAAGAACCATTAAGGAACTGGATGAGAAAAAGAATCTGGTAAAATTTTTTATGCATCTTACTTATGGGATTTGAGGAAAAGTCTCTAGGACTCAGTTTTCTTGTCTATTAAGTGAAAGGTTGGACAAAATAACCTCAAATGTCCTTCTAGCTCTAATTGAATTGTGTTTGAATTAGGGGCAGGGAAGAATAAAAAAGAGAAAGAAAGACTCTTTCATCCATTCTATCAAAGAATGAGTGAACATGGAGCCTAAAAGATTATTTAATTTCTAATTGCTATCTAGGCATTATGATTCAACCCTGTGAGGGGTGGGGGTGGGATTTTAGTTTAGGGCAATTAAATTCAATTAATTTCAATTCAGTTCAATCCAATACAATCAATTTCAATTCAATTTAACAAGCATTTATTAAGTCCCTAGTGGGTACAAGGCATTATGCTAGGCATTGGTGCAATAAGGACAAAAACAACATATTCACTGCCTTCTAAGGGCTTGCATTATACTGGGAAAATCTAGGACTTTCAGGCATCTTAGAAATACCTGACTTGCTTTGGAAACTTCTGGTTTAGCTATCATGATGGCTCTGAGGCTTCTTAGTTTCAGTTAATAAGAGGATTAAGACAATTGGTATATTTGGGATAATAACCTTAAGCACACAGTCTCTAAGAAATCAGCAGCTAATGAAGAATTAGGCACTCTGTGTGATTGCAATGCTATTGCCATCTGTTATTTATTTTTAGTCTATAAATTCCAATCAGGAGAATGAAGGAGTATCTTAACCTAAATTCACCATGAACCACTATAAAAAGCTAAACCCCACAAACAGGTAATACTGGATAGGATCAAGTAAAAGTATCAGGGAAACAAAGCCCCCCGCTCCCATAATAGCTTCATTTAAGAACTGTGAAGAGAGATGCATGTAATCTATCAAAGACACAAACTAATCTCCAATTACTACCTAATAGAGGATCTACATATTAACTTCAAGGGTAGTTGTTTTACATTTCCAGGATCTTTGGAATATACTGGGTCTTGATTTCCTTTTTCCTAAAGGGTTTTCCTTGTAAGAGAAATCAAAGAATCTTTGAGGGGAAAAAAGTTCTGGGAAACTATCACATTTTTTACTTTAGTTCAGCCACTGAAAATGTAATTTTTGTTTCTTCTCCTCCCCCAGAGAACAGTATGTCATTTGTAGTCAATAACAAACTGGTTGGGAGGTAAAATGGACTATTTTCTTAGAGCCTGATAGCTTTCTACAAGTCAAGTAACCTTTTATACATTTCAGGCTCCTACAGGCTAATTCATACCATAGCAGGTTATAGAAATACAGGAACAAGTTCAAGAATAACAAAGTTAAGTACGTGCTGTTGCTGTAGCATAGAAATTCAACTTGTCCTGGGCCAAGACACTTGGGGCTTGAGTTCAATGCCTTGCTTGTTCTTTTCCTGTATCTTCACATGGGGGTCTAAGATGACCTAAGAGGTGATTGGACATCTTACCCTTAGGTATCAGGGATTTTACCCTTTCTAAGGCTGCTGATTCCCACTCCCTAAGAAATGGAATCTGAGAGAGAAAAGTGATTAAAAACTAAGAGAATAGGCCTGAGGGGAAAGAAACAGTTGATATTTTGTAGAAGAGGCTTCTTTTGAATGGAGATTGGAGAGTACAGAGATATCAAGATGAAAAGAGAAGATGTCATATTTAAGTGGAAAAGGGTAAAGAACACTGGAGAAATACTTCATTAAGGAAGTTGTACGAAAAGACTTTTGGGTACTTTTGACACAAAAAATAAGGGCCATGGACATTGAGTTTATGTCACAAGAGGATCATTTAAAGGAATTTTAGCATGGAGAAGACAAGATTCAGGAAAGACATGATAGGTGCTATGGTATAGGTAGATTAGACATTCCATTTGGACCCAAAAGATGGAACCAAGAATAGTGGTTAGAAAGTAGAAAGTGGGGGCAGAACCAAGATGGCAGAATAGAAGGACAGACCTCCTCTAACTCTCTCATAGCCTATAAAATACCTGTAAAAAATGATGCTAAACAAATTCTAGGCTGACAGTAAAGGTCTATTGCACCAGGCTCAGAGTGGAGCACAGCCTAGTCTGGGCCACATGGCACTGACAGGACTGAAGCAGGCTTCAGAGCATGGAATCATGGGTAGCAGCTGTGGTGCCCCAATTTCTCAACCCACAAATGCCAAAGACAACTTCAAAGGTTAGTAAGAAACTCTTTCACCTGGGTGAGAAGGGAGCATGGTCTGGCCCCAGTCTCGGCTACAGGGCAGCAACAGCCTCTGTGACTGTGGCAGCAGCATCCACTTTCAGAGCCCTCAGCCTAAAGACCCTGGGGGAATCAAGCAGCTGATCTGGATCTCAGTCCAGAGTGGTTGTCCTGGGGTGAGAAGGAGCACTGGTATGGTGGAGCTGGTAGTGGCTATGGAGAGGGAACCCTACTCAGAGTTCCAGGACAGAAAAAAAGTGCTTGTGATTACTCACAGACCAGAGTGCAAGTGAGGAGATGAGTAACTTCTTTCCCTTGATTGTGCCACCTTGGAAAACTGAGAACTTACAGGTCCCTAGAGTATACTCTCTACTTGACAAAGGACTCAAAAATCAAGTAACTGGCTGGGAAAATGCCCCAAAAATGGGAAAAATAAGACTATAGAAGGTTACTTTCTTTGTGAAAAGATATTTTCTTTCATCCTTTCAGATGAAGAAGAGAAAAGCATGCCATCAGGGAAAGACATCAAAGTCAAGGCTTCTACATCCAAAAACCTCCAAAAAATATGCAATGGTCTCAGGCCATGGAAGAGCTCAAAAAGGATTTTGAAAATCAAGTAAGAGAGGTGGAGGAAAAATTGGGAAGAGAAATGAGACTAATGCAAGAAAATCATGAAAAGTTAGTCAACAGCTTGCTAAAAGACACCCAAAGAAATGCTGAAGAAAATAACACCTTTAAAAATAGACTAATCCAAATGGAAAAAGAGGTCCAAAAAGCCAATGAGGAGAAGAATGCTTTAAAAAGCAGAGTTGGTCAAATGAAAAAGGAGGTTCAAAAGCTCACTGAATAAAATAGTTCTTTTAAAATTAGAATTGAGCAGATGGAAGGTAATGACTTTTTGAGAAACCAAAAAATTATAAAACAGAACAAAAAGAATGAAAAAAGAGAAGACAATGTGAAATATCTCATTGGCAAAACAACTGATCTAGAAAATCAATCTAGAAGAGATAATTTAAAAAATATTTGTCTTCATGAAAACCATGGTCAAAAAGAGCCTAGACATTGTCTTCCAAGAAATTATCAAGGAAAACTGCCCTGATATTCTAGGACCAGAAGACAAAATAAAAATGGAAAGAATTCACTGATCACCTCCTGAAAGAGACCCCAAAAGATAAATTCCTAGGAATATCGTAGCCAAGAATATAGGCAGAGTTCCCAGGTCAAAGAGAAATGTTGCAAGGAGCCAGAAAGAAACAATTCAAGTATTGTGGAAATACAATCAGGACAACACAGGATTTAGCAGCTTCTACACTAAGGAATTAAAGTGCTTGGCATACGATATTCCAGAGGTCAAAGGAGATAGGATTAAAACTAAGAATCACCTACCCAGCAAAACTGAGTATAATATTTCAAGGGAAAAAATGGGATTTCAATGAAATAGAGGACTTCCAAGCATTCTTGTTGAGAAGATCAGAGCTGAATAGAAAATTTGAGTTTCAAATACAAGAATCAAGAGAACCATGAAAAGGTAAGCAGGAAAGAGAAGCCTTAAGAACTCATTACAGTTGAACTGTTTACATTCCTACTTGGAAGGCTGTTATTTTTCACTCATGAGATCTTTTTCAATATTAGGGTAGTTAGAGGGAATATATATGTAGGCAGGTATGGGTATGTATGTATATATGTGTATATTATATATGTGTAGGTATATATATGTGTATATGTATATATGTTTGTATAGGTATGCATGTATACATATATATACATAAACAGAGGGCACAGTGTGAACTGAATGTGAAGGGAGATTACCTAAAAAAAAATAAAATTTATTGTTGAATGGAAAGTACTGGGAGGAGGAGAAAGGGAGAGGTGGAATGTAGTGAATCATTTCACATGGAAGAGGGAAGGAGAAGCTTTTACAATGGAGGGCAAGAGAGGGGAGATGAAAGGAAATGACTGGGCCTTGCTCTCATGGGATTTGGCTGAAGGAGCAATAACACACACTCAATTGGATATGGAAATCTATTTTACCCTGCAGTAAGGCAGGGGGGAAGGAGATAGGAGAGGGAAGATAATACAAGGGACAGCAAAGGGGGAAGGAGATAATTGGCAGCAATCACAATCATGGGAGGACAGATCAGTAGAGAGAATGGGATGGATTGAGGACAGGATGGGACAGAGAGAAATGTGGTTGATCTTTTACAGTATGATGATTATGGAAGTGCTTTGCACTGTTACACATATGACCTATATTGAATTTCTTGTTTTCTCGGTGGGGATAGATAGGTGGGGAGGGAGGAAGAGAATATGCAACTCAAAGCTTTGGTAATGAATGTTAAAAATTGTTTTAGAATGAAACTGGAAATTAAGATATATGGGCAATGGAGTATAGGAATCTGTTTTTCACTAGAGGAAGACAGAGGGGAAGGGGAATGGAGGAAGGGTGGGTGGTAGAAGGGAGGATAGACTGGAGAAAGGGGTGGATGAGTATATGCCATCCTTGGGTGCAGGAGTGGGGAGAGATGAGGAAAAAATTTTGAATTCACATTCTCATGGAAGAGAATATTGAGACCAGAAAAGTAAATAAATTATATATTAAAAAAAGTAGAAAGGGGAAAATTTAGGCTTATTGAAAGAAAAAAAAATTATAGTATTCAAAAGGAGAACAGGAATAGCTTGAGAAATGATTGATTCCTACTCCTTGCAATTCTTGAAGTGTTCACTCAATGACTGTGTCAAATAAAGATTCCTTTGCAGGTATGGATTAGACCAGATAGCTACTTAGATCTTCCAACTCTCAAATTCTTTGATTCATTTGGATTATTTCTCCATTTGTGTTTTATAATGGCTGGATAATGAAGAGAAAACTATAAGCCTAGAAACTCTTACTACTGGTAGTGTAGTAATTTTAAGGATAGCCAAAGGAGGAGCAGATTCATTTGCAACTCAAGTAAATAGATGCTTAAACTATCCTTGGGCAAGTGTGCATTTGATGCTGTTTGAAGGAACTTTTGGTTTTTGATAAAATTTACAGAAATCACCTGTAAATGGGAAAAAAAAATCTTGCCTCAATTTGAAACCATTGAATGAATTTTCCACATCTAGGTTTTGGCATCCTTAGAGTTTAAAACCTGCGGAGAATATAGGATTTCTTAATGGCTCCACTCTTTGTAACTCACTCTTCCTTTCTCAGTCTTCTTCATGAACTTTACACATGACGTCTCCCTTATCTTCTCAATTTCCTTTTCTTCTAGCCTTCTCCTTGACATAAACTAAGTCATTCAATCATCTGAAAGCACTTAGTAAGTTATCGCACTTAGGTAGATGCAGAATTAGTTGAAGAGTAACCCAAGAGAATTCTTTTACCAATCAGGTATTGATTCCATTCAACAAAAATTTATTCAGCACCTACTGTGTAGCAGGCAAGGTCCTTGGTGACGGGCATGCAAAGTGACTGCAAAGTAAAAAGTGAAGCAATACCTTCTCCTTCAAGTCTAATTAAACCTTGACCTTTTTCAGGCTTTTTCCCAACCACCTTTAATACTAGTGTGCCACGGGCCACCAGCATCTGAGGAGTGCTTCAGTGACTGGTGAGAAGAAAGATCCGGGGCAGGCGGGAAAGCAAGAGAGCAATCCATTTATTCAACTGAGGGTCAGGGTATTTAAGGGCCGTAACCACAATCATGTGAAGGCTGAGTTCATCTCATTACTTCACCATCCCATGACTCACCCATTGTCCTTGTACCTGAAGCAAGTAATAAAGTTTATCTTGCTCCTGAGGCTAGTTCCTGAGTTCCCAGGCCCAATTGCAACTTTCTTCAAGAACATCAGTATCTGCAGGAGCATCGGATTCTAGGATCATGGAGAGCTTTTGCCAAGGTTTGTGTAAGCACAAGTCCCATGGGAACAGGCTTTGCCTCAGCTATGGCCTTGATCACAGGACTCCCCTTAGTCCTCTATACCTCCCCCTTTCTTTTCTTGTAAATACAGATAGTGAAGTTGGGTATGAAAGGATGTCATCTGGGAATAGGTGAACCTCACAATGAGAGGCCTACAAAGGAGCAGTAAGACAACTGCTACAAGCAAGGGTATCATGGACATGAGCCAATGTACATGTGATTCAAGAGGATTCACATTCTTAAACCATTTCCAAATTTCTTCAGCTGTCCCATATGAGTTCAACTCTTCTTCCACACTCTTAATTATTTCTATGGCTAATTTATGAAGCATCAATATCCAATGCCATCAAATTCTTTTGGTGATTTCTAATATTTGTCCAATTATAATTACTACCATTATACATTCCTGGGGTTACACAAAAGAAGTTAAATCTATAATCCCCCTTCTTGGCTAATCATGCTTTTAAAATGTCCAGGTCATCTCCTACTGCCTGGATGGTGTCTTTTAAGACATTAACTTCTTTATACAAGTGCAGATTAATTTTGAGTTGGAGCTCAAACCCTTTGTTCATGTTTCTTGCTAATTTCTCTACATATTGTGCTTGCACTATATTATTTTGCATATTTCTAATTAACATTCCTAAGGCCATAACAGAAGTAAGCAAAGAACAAAACATTGTAACTGCCATCACAACACAGCTAATACATAGTTTTTGCCTCATCTTAACAGCCAGATGTTGCACCATCTCTTCTGCAGATAATGCATACCCTTGAGTATACTTCATACCAAGTATGGTTTACTTTAACAGGGAACATATCATATGTGGGTTGTTGTACAATCATTAGAAGTAGGTCTGATTGAAGATTGATACATCAAGATAAAGTAAAATTTATACCATTTATAGTATATGCCCTTCCTTCATAGCCCCTGGTGGTGTGTCTACCAAATGTATATTTTGGTTTTTGCAAGGAGGGAGTGGTGGCCTGATGAGCTGGGATCCTGATAGATAAATGCAGCAATGTCAGGTTGGGGGCTATTTTCTATTTGTTCCATCATAATATAAAGAGAATTAATGGGGAGGAGCCAAGATAGCAGAGTAGAAAGATTCACATATGCTAGCTCCGAACACACAACTCATAAGTTTCCTGTAAAAAGAACTCCCAACAAATTCTGGAGCAGTGGAAGCTGTGCAGCAACGCAGTGGAGGAGATTTCTGTTCCAGAGAGCCCTGAAAAACTGGTCCCAAAGATCCGTCATGCAGCGGACAGTGGAGCCCAGCCCTGCTCTGGCCACGAAGCCCCAAGAGGAGCAGATCTGAGCAGGCTTCAGGGACAGAGCCTCTGGTAGCCGTGAAGGTCCCTCCACCCACAAGCACTACAGGTCAGTGACAGAGACTTCTGGGCTGGTTAAGAGGGGAGTGGGATGTCTCCATAACTCAGGCCCCTCGGGAGGCAGCAGCAGAGGCAGCGGTAGCCAGGAGCTCCTGGATCAGGTAGGACCTCAGATCCATTACTGAAAGTCTCCACATACACCCCCTGAGGGAACTGAGCCTGGGAGGTGGCCCTGCCCCCACCTGAGAACCTGAATTTAATCTTACCCTGAATAGCAGTCCCGCCCACCTCTGAGAGTCCTGAGGCTGGGGAGCAGCATTTGAATCTCAGACCCCAAGCATTACCCAGGTGGATCTAGGCAGGGGTGGAGAGGAATCTCAGAAGTCAAGTAACTGGCTGGGAAAATGCTCAGAAAAGGGAAAAAAATTAAGACCATAGAAGGTTACTTTCTTGGTGAACAAATGTTTCCTCCTTTTCTTTCTGATGAAGAAGAACAATGCTTACCATCAGGGAAAGACATAGAAGTCAAGGCCTCTGTAACTCAAACATCCAAAATAGATATCCAATGGGCTCAGGCCATGGAAGAGCTCAAAGAGGATTTTGAAAATCAAGTTAGACAGGTGGAGGAAAAACTGGGAAGAGAAATGAGAGAGATGCAAGAAAAGCATGAAAAACAGGTCAATACCCTGCTAAAGGAGACCCAGAAAAATGCTGAAGAAAAGAACACCTTGAAAAATAGGCTAACTCAATTGGCAAAAGAGGTTCAAAAAGCCAATGAGGAAAAGAATGCTTTCAAAAGCAGAATTAGCCAAATGGAAAAAGAGGTTCAAAAGCTCACTGAAGAAAAAAGTTCTCTCAAAATTAGAATGGCACAGATGGAGGCTAATGACTTTATGAGAAATCAAGAAATCACCAAACAAAACCAAAAGAATGAAAAAATGGAAGAGAATGTGAAATATCTCATTGGAAAAACAACTGACTTGGAAAATAGATCCAGGAGAGACAATTTAAAAATTATGGGACTATCTGAAAGCCATGATCAAAAAAAGAGCCTAGACATCATCTTTCATGAAATTATCAAGGAAAACTTCTCTGAGACTCTAGAACCAGAGGCCAAAATAAGTATTGAAGGAATCCATTTATCACCGCCTGAAAGAGATCCAAAAAGAGAAACTCCTAGGAACATTGTGGCCAAATTCCAGAATTCCCATGTCAAGGAGAAAATATTGCAAGCAGCTAGAAAGAAACAATTCCAGTATTGTGGAAATACAATCAGGATAACACAAGATCTAGCAGCTTCTACATTAAGGGATCAAAGGGCGTGGAATAGGATATTCCAGAAGTCAAAGGAACTAGGACTCAAACCAAGAATCACGCACCCAGCAAAACTGAGTATAATACTTCAGGGGAAAATACGGTCTTTCAATGAAATAGAGGGCTTTCAATCATTCTTGATGAAAAGACCAGAGCTGAAAAGAAAATTTGACTTTCAAACACAAGAATGAGAAAAAGCGTGAAAAAGCAAACAGCAAAGAGAAGTCATAAAGGGCTTACCAAAGGTGAACTGTTTACATTCCTACATGGAAAGACAATATTTGTAACTCTTAAAACTTTTCAGTATCTGGGTAGTTGGAGGGACTACACACACACACACACACACACACACACACACACACACTCACATGCACACACAGAGACAGAGAGCACAGAGTGAATTGAATAGGATGGGATAACATCTTAAAAGAAAGTAAGGTAAATGGTGAGAGAGAAATGTAGTGGGAGGAGAGAAGGTGAAATGGAATGGGGTAAATTATCTCTCATTCAAGAGGCAAGCAGGAGACTTTTTAGTGGAGGGAAAAAGAGGAGAGCTGAGAAAAAAAAAACCATGAAGTTTACTCTCATCACTTTCAACTAAAGGAAGGAATAAAATGAACACTTATTTTGGTATGAAAACCTATTTTACAAACAGGAAAGTGGGGGAGAAGGAGATAAGCAGGGTGGGGGGTGATGGGAGGGAGGGCAATGGGAGGAGGGAGCAATTTGAAGTCAACACTCTTGGGGAGAATAGACAGAATAGAAACAATGGGGGGCAGGATAGGATGGAGGGAAACATAGTTAATCTTACACAACATGACTATTATGGAAGTCATTTGCAAAACTACACAGATATGGCCTGTATTGAATTGCCTGCCTTCCCAAAGGGAATGCGTGGGGAGGGAGGGTTGGGGAGAATTTGGAAATCAAAGTTTTAGGAACAACTGTTTAGTATTGTTGTTGCTACTAGGAAATAATAAATTCAGTTAATGGGGAATAGAAAGTCATCTGGACCTAAGGACAAAAGAGAAGATGGGGACAAGAGAAGGGAGGGAGGATAGAAGAGAGCGCAGATTGGTGATAGGGGAAATTAGAATGCTTGGTGGGGGTAGGGGATAAAAGGGTAGAAAATTTGGAACCCAAAATTTTGTGAAAATTAATGTAAAAAGTTAAATGAATAAATTTATATTAAAAAAAGTAAATTTTATGAAAACCCAAAAAAAGAGAATTAATGTCTAGGGTGACATTCAAAAGCTTTAGAGTATAGATATGTCTGAGTCTAGGATACACATGATTGGTCAGTGAATGTACAGTACATAGCTGGTTCAAACTAATGAGTTCTATAGGTGCAACTGGTGCTACAGGAGGAAAGGAGATAACAATTGTTGCTAGAGCAGGCTATATCCTTTAGGGAAAAACTGCCTGAGATAGGATTTTGAGGCTAGAGAGAAATGCGACTTTTAAATGTCATTTTAACATTAGGGCCCAAATATATGCACCCAAGCACCCCATCATTTCCCCCATTTATAAATATTTGAAACCAAATCTTTTGGGGTAAGGGACAAAGGTCTCAGTTTCTGCAATTGCTTCCTGCTGAGAGTGGACATAGAGCCTCACAGGGTCCTGATATTGGAGAGGTTTGTAGCTAGTGTGACGCCAGGTCCAAAGGGCAATGGGTCATGGACAGTGGGTGATATGCAACCAGAATGATCATCTGCAAGTGGAGGGCACTAAACCTGGAGAAGACAAATCTGGCAAAGAGGTTAAGGAAACAAAAGCCAAAAATTGACCAGAAGGGGTTAAAAGTGGTAGTTACATCATTTTTTTGTCTTCTGAAATACTTCCCCACACTTTCTTGACATACTTAAACCATCTCAGACTGGTACAAAGGTACCCAGAGCAACTCTGAAGATAGGAGGGGCTTGGATGACCCCCATATATGCCAGACCTTCTTATCTGCCTTCCATATTTTCGATCAAACCTTTTATGTATCCAAATCCCTTGAACCCATCCTTCAGACTGTTTCACCTTCCTTAATCTTTCCACCATAGACAGGATAGCTCACAAATTATTACTCTTCATTAGCATAGCTGTATTGCCTTAAACAAAACAGGTTCCTAACTTGAACTTCACAACTGAATAGATATTCATTGATGTTTCACAGGCTTGTTTGTCTTTTTCTGGATAATATTCATTCTGGAAGGAAAACTTTAGAAATGAAGTTGTGACTGCATTCACACATGAATTTCAACTGTTGCTTATCAAAACAGCAAGATTTTTTCTGCTTCATAATGATTGAATATTAATTTTAGCAATACCTTATTTCAAAAATGAAAATTTTTGTTGTTTTGGTTGGAAACACTTCTTCCAGAAATATTTCTTCTTTCTTTAAAACTGTTTAAATTTTATCCTGATTTTGAGAGAGTCACTAAACTTTTATAAAGAATATTAGTTGAAACCTTTTACAATGATAGTTTTCTTTTCACTTTGAAACAAGAATAAACCTATTAAAATTAAAATTCATTAAAATTTAGTTGGTACAACAATGTCTTCAAGTAATATGAATTTCTAAAATATTAGAACAAACCAAATTTTTAATTATTACAGAATTCCTAGATATAACAAAATGCTTTAGTAAAAATGTGTAATGGAATTTCATGTTGGTAACAGTAATAGACTGATTACAGAGAAGCACTATTGCTTTTAAAATACTTTTAAACAATGGGGACATCTTAAGGTGAATTTTAAGGAATTTACATACATTTTTGAAGATGTTCTAATTTCAGATAAAATAATGTTAGTTTTCACAGTACAAAAGGGGTCACATGTTTTGCTGGTCACTTGCTATTGATGATAGAAATTTGCTATAGAAGGAAAAAGTAGGGACATGTGGCATACCAAATATAACAGGATAAAACATCCTTGACTCTGTTTGAATTGGATAAGAGTGAAATTCTCCAATCATGCCGTATCTATTTCATAGCCAGACTCAGGAATAGTCAGGTGAGAAACACTCCTTTTTAAAAGAACACAATGGAGAAACTGACCAGGAGGATCCCATCCTAGATTGAGTCTAAAATTTCCCTCTCGGTGTTTCCTTTCCAGATACAAACTTCACTTGTTAACAGTACAGGATCATATTCCCTCTGAATAACTTGTGGCATTTCTCTCAGATACTGATTTAATGCAAGCAACTATACCCAAATTCAAACTTAAACTTAAAATGATAATAGTTATGATCCCAAATGCCTTTTACCTTACACCGCAAGTTTCACTAATTAAAGTTTAGAGCCAGATAGTTATTTCTATTCTCATGGAGTTGCAATAAGCAATAAAGATTTACCAGAACTCACATACATAAGGGATTCCATTTAACAATTTTCCTTCTCAAATTTAAAACTTGTCCTGCTGTAAAAGCCAATTGATAAAAATCCTTTCTATCTACTACAACTTTTGAGCAAGACACATTCATTGTTTATGAATTATATAAGCCAAACAAGTTTCTTTCTCCAGACTGATGACCTTACTCACATGGATGGTTTCCAGGGTCCTTAGTAGTTTTACAAAATAAAAGGAATTGGTACAGATCCCATGCCTGCCAACCCCTAAATGTACACGAGGACTGTTATGAATGGGCAGAACCAATCTAAATAAAGTTTTTATTCAATTCCTTTCTTTCCACACGTGAGCCATTGACAATGTTAGGTTTAGCATTAAAACAGAAACTCCAAAAGTTTAGTTAAAAATCTTACCTAACAACTTTCATAAATGATAGCCAAATTGTTTTAGCTGTAACTTCTTTAACAGTCAAAGATGAAAATACCTGGTTTTCTAAATGGCAATTACAAAACATTATAAGACAAGGTTGCAGGAGTGATAAAATTTAAAATAACATAATTTGTTTTACACAATTTTCCCAACATTTTTAGTTTCAACAAAATTCAGATTTAAAATTGCTTTTTGTAACACCATTTCTGGATTACCATGATCACTTAATTTTTACAATACAAGAGAGTTTTATTACAATTTAGAAACACAATAGTTATATAAAAATTATTAATAGAGAACTAGGCTTACTAAATGTGGAGGCTGGTTGGCTTGTGATCTTGTACTACCCTGGCCCATCCCCTACTCCCAGGGAGAATGACTTAAATTTCCTACTATATTTTAGCACTCTCTTCCCTTGCTCTAGTCTGGGATGAGAGGAGTTAACAGAATATACTAAAATGTTGTCTTGATGGTCAAATTTGGGCTTACAGGGCAAAAAATCTTCATGGTTCTATCTTTTACTCAAGCAAATTTCACTTCTGTGCCCACTCCTTAAAAACTTTTTTGAAAGAGATAGCTGTGAATCTGCCAGTGGAAGTGAGGGAGACTCTGGAACAAGATCCAGTGGTGCCTAGTCCCCTCTTTTCTACTGTGGAGTTCAAAGCTTTATCTCTGAGGTGTCTTTTTTTTGCTGTATTCATATTCCCAATTTGCCTTAGTGCCAAATAATGTAAAAAATGCTGATCTTAAACATCCAATTAGGAGTGACACCTTTCACTTAAAATATGACCAGAATAATTACCTTTTGGTTGTTTCCCATTAAACAGAAACTTTTCTTTTTTTGGTGAGGCATGAGATAATTAAAATACTAGTCAGTTTGCCTCTGTAATATGAGGGGAAAAGTTTCCTTGAATTCTTGTCTTTCTCCCCATTTTCATAACCTGGCCAGGGTTAGAAGGTAGAAGGAGAGAGAGAATTTTATCAACAACTTTCCAACAATTTCCAAAGCTGTTATGCTTACCTTTAAGGTTGTACCCATATTGTTCTCCTAGTGGGCTTTGATTACAGCCCCTTTTAAAACAGCACATTCATTATTTCTTTGTAAAATGTTCCTGACCTGAAACTACCTTTAGCAGTCATATAAACTAAATAATACAAGATATGTCTCTCTCTCTCTCTCTCTCTCTCTCTCTCTCTCTCTCTCTCTCTCTCTCTCTTTATCTCTCTCTCTCTCTCTCTCTCTCTCTCTCTCTCATTCTCTTTCCTGATGATGTAGCCATCAGAGAGAGAGAAAGACAGAGGGGAAGGGAAAGAGATAACTGCATTCCAACCAGCACAATGGCATTATCTTGCTCCTGAAACTAGTTCCTGAGTTTCCAGGCCCAATAGCAACTTTCTGCAAGAACATCAGTATCTGCAGGGACATCAGGTTCCAGGGTCATGGAGAACTTTTGCCAAGGTTTGTGTAAGCATAAGTCCCATGAGAACAGGGTTTGCCTCAGCTACGGCCTTGATCATGGGTCTTGCACTGTCCTTAGCCCTCTACATTAGTGCCCATTGTCTGCTGTTTAACTCCTACTTATCCTGCCTGGATATCTGGAGAAGGAAATGACAAACCACTCCAGTATCTTTGCTAAGAACAGTTGAAGAGTTGGACATGACTGAACAGCTGAACAACAGGTCCTCATTGCATCTTGTTTGCATGTAGTGTCTCCCATTAGACTGTGAATTTCTTAATATCGGGAACAGTTTATTCACCTTTCTTTGTATCCCCAATATTTAGCATAGTGTCTAGGACATAAAAGTGCTTCATAAATTCTAGTTGTCTAACTGACTGCTCACAAGGAGCTTATATTATACCGAGACAACCAACACATCCACAAGTAAATGTCAAGTATATTTGAGAGGGTATTTTAGGAGGGCATGTAAGGCACTAGTAAGTGAAGTCATCAACATACACTGCATAAAGGAAGTGAAAATTTAACTCACTGACTACTTTATTTTACTTTTTCTTCCCAATTAATTTCACCACCTAAAAAAAGAAAAGAGAAATCTTGAAAGAGCAAAGAAAAAGAAGAGAAGGGAACACAAGAAGTGAAAAGTGAAAGGAGAGCAAACTGCCCATATTCTTTCTTCTATGTTTATGGGTTCTTGAGGAGAGAGGAGAGTATAAATGACAATACTTTTTTCGGTTGTCTTTTTGTCTAGTTCAATTGTAACCTCTCAACAGACTGACTCTTGGTGGTTTACTTCTGGATAGTACTGTAGTCTTATGAAATATCATATTCATTAAATGACATGACCAGGAGGAATATGTCTAATTCTCTTTGATAGATGAAGGATTCTTGGTGAGTAGGAGATGTCAGAGATGTGCAGGAGGGAAAGGTTCCCAGATGGTGATGATAGCTTCCTTTTTTCATTTATTTATTCATTCATTAATATTTATTGAATAAATCCTATGGCCAAGACTCTCTGGGGGATGCAAAGATGGATAAACCACTGTCCCTATCTTTGGAAGTCATTGTTATTTTCTGGACCTTGAATTTATTCCAAAGCAGGATTATCATGTTGTATAAAGTCATAGATTCCTTCAGTTCCTTCTTCTTTTTCATTTGTATTCACAGTCCCCAGGCTTCCAGTGCTGTCCTTTATTACTCAGGCAAAAATACATGACTAAGGCATCCTTAGAGCGTTTATGATAAGTGAAAAATCTGGAGTTTGACAGAGTTTTGTATCTTAATTTTGAATGTCATTTTAAGAACTACAGAATGACTGATTTCTTCATATGAAAAGAAAGGTAATGGGCAGTTCCCCTGTGCATTAATATTCATTAGTTAACACTTGTTGAATGTCTATTCAGGTCATTCACTGTAAATATTGGGCTGTCTGGGAAGGTACTATAAAGTTTTCAAGGTATCCAATACTTCAAAGTAGATTTCTTCCACAGTGCCTGGCACATAGTAAGCACTTGATAAATGTTAATTATTATTATTATTATTGTTATTCACTTATCATTCAGTCCATTTTTATAAATTAGTTAAGAGAATATTTGTGGTTACTAAGCCACTAATTGCCTTCACTTTTAAATGGCATGGTTAATAGTTTGTATTGGTGATTATCTACCTGGTAAACATAGACTTGCCATGTCTGGCACATGGTGATTTCATGGATTTTTTATTTATGCATTTAAATAATTATTCTTCTATATGTGATATTGAATTTTGAACCCTTAAGTTTGAGAAATCCCTGCCACCACTTTAAAATGAGTCTGTAAGGATTGTTTATACCTTTTAAAGAATGACTTCTGATCATAATGCAATGGAGTTAAATCTTCACTACCTTTCAAACTAGATATATCAGTTAAATAGCTGACTATAACAATAACTGTCTAGAAGGTTAGCAAATTTTTACTATGTGCTATGAGACCCCAAGTGTGGAAATTGTTATAAGTATTTACTGTTATATATTTTTATTTAACAAGATTGGAACATTTATTTTTGTTGCATAACAGCAACAAAAATATGTATATTATACATAAATATGTATCTCTATATATGTGAAGATAGATGATGTGTTAATAGATAATCAATAAATAGATATTCTAAAACATAAAGAACCTTTGGACTCTTTTGAGAAAGTGAAATAACCATTGTCATATTTTTGGCCAATTATGAAAATGCAAAACAAGAAAAAGGCTGGAATGCAGAAATACAGAAGTAAATTCTTAAGTCATCTTTTTCTTCAATCCTTGTGTCCACTAGTTCTAATTATCAATGAAAATAGATATTTTTTGCTTTCATGTGAACTGCATTCCTCAATCTGCATTCTTTGAACTCCAGTAGTCCTTCAATGCAGTTCAAAGGATTCAGTTGGGAGATAGGGTAGTGATAGATGGATTTGAGTCAGGGTTGGGAGTTTGTAAGGCCCCAACTAGAAATTCTATCTTCTAAGGAGCATTCAGTTGTGGGTGTGAGCCCAGGTTAGACATCACTGTGCCTGTGGATTTTGTGGCCCATTTCCCAAAAGTTCATTACCAGTTCTCAAGTCATAACGGATGTTTGAGATACCTCATGCCCCAAAACCCTGGAAAGAAGAAGAGGGCCTGATGTACTAATTGAATACTGCATTAGTGGGGAAAAGTGTATGCATATTGTCCCACTACTTATACCTGTCCTAGGATTTCTAATGACACTGATTTATTTCTAAGATTTCTGAAGTACTTTCCTCATAATAGGCACTTAGTGGAAATTTTATTTTCAGTTTTACTGGTGATGAGGCTGTAGCTCTGAGACATTATAGGATTTGTCCAGGATTATAACGTTAATTGTTGTCTGAGTCAGGATATGAATCCAGGTTTTCTGTCTCCAACTTCAATACCTTACCCCATGTTTCATCTTGAAAGGTGTGAAAAGTTTGGACAACTTAAGAATCAGGAGAATGATATGGTTGCTGAAAAACAAAGATGTAGGTACAGCTTATTACATCCTAGTGAATATTAAGGGAAACTTCGTTTTAAACTTATAAATTTTAAAACTTTAGGTTTTAAGGATTTTTCCTTCCTTGGAAGTTTCATATGTGAAAGAAATCACCCCTCTAGTCTGTTTCCCTATCTATATATCTCCATAGGTACATTTTGAGTGAAGTGAGGCTTCCTGAATACTTAGCTACCATGTATCACTTTGTTTCTGCAATAAAATGTATACTAAGTTCCAAACACTGAACTTTCAGAATCCATGCCATTCTTAAACTGGGGACTGCCTGTTCAAGGAAACTGCTATTTCCCCTTTTTCCACTCTTCCAGTTTCCTAGTAATTCCATGTTTTTCATTGCTTGCTCTTCTATTTAAGCACAAAGGAGTTCATCTGGTATCCTGTTTAGAAACACACATACACTGCTGACCTTGAGATCTTTCCCTTAGGGAGCTTGATCTTTAGTGTAAGCAGGTCACACAAAATTTAATGGCCAATAAAATCAGTCATATATTGGTTCTATGACTTGACGTGACTTAACGTGACTCTATATGTGACTTAGGGCAACTCCCAAGCATGGTACAGTAGAAAAAGATCCAGTGAGAAAGGACCAGTTTTCAAATCCTGAATCTTCTTTTTCCTAGTTATAGGATCTCAGGCAAGTGATTTAACCTCTCTGAGATTCAGTTTCATCATCTTTTTAAAATGAGTTCATTCAGCATTTCCAGACCTAAATTTATGATCCCATGATCTCTCAGTTGTCCTTAATTTCTATTTCTTTGAAACGAGTAGCTGATATATAATCTCTTTTGCAATTGTGGTGATTTAAAGTATTTTCTACTGTAGTAGTGGGCATTTAAACGATTTTTAAAAGGTTTTACTGCAAGGATTCCATGAATGAATTAAAATAATATTTATTATTTAATTACCACGTGCCAAGCATTGTACTAAGGACTGGCACTATAAATAGAAAATCAAGACAGTCCATTCTCTTTGGGAGTTCACATCTGATTGGGGAAAGGAACACAAATAGAAGAAATCAGGGCAGGGTGGTCTTTATGGTATAATGTCAGGGCATTTTCTATTTATGTTTCTTTGAAACTGAGGGATCCTTCCACTGCAAAATGTCTGAGTATGTCTGCATTTGGAAAATGACTCTTCATTTTAATAGCTCGATTTCTATGAGACTGGATAGGGGCATTAATATGCTTCTATATAAATGAAGACAGAAACCAAATAACTGGCTTAAACTGTTCAATATAAGCAATGACTTCCTGAAAGATCTGTAATGCAGAGTTCACAGCTTTCCCTAGAGACTTCTAAGAGCAGGAGAAGATCAGCCTGTGTTGAATGAATTAAATGAAGCTTGCCAAGAGGCTGGGGAATGGACTAAATAACCTCTGAAAGTCTGTTGCGGCTCAGTGATGAGATGATCTTAGCTGACTCCTGTTTTGGAGATATCATTTTCAATCTCAAAATCCTTTAATAACCTCATTGGCTTCAGAATGAGAATTGAATTAGTTGCATTTATTACAAAGCCTATTTTCCTTATGACTTCTGCCTAAATCTTCTGCTTTATATTCTTCTAGTTTTTCATTAGATGCTTTACCTTTAGACTCATGAACCTCTCTGTCTGTATCAGCATAGCAAAATAAGATTGAACTGTAAAATCTTTCTGGTTTATTGCTTCACCTATACCTGTTTGGCAACAACCAGTCACACTCCCAATGCACTCTTTGATTTGCTTTGAACTGAGATGGTCAGGTTGCCTGAGCAACAGAAACACAGAATCTCAGAATTTTCAAGTTGAAAGGGACTGTAGAATTCATCAGATCCAACCAGTAACAAAAAAGGAAGAATCTCTTTAACATATCTGAATCGTGATCATCTAATCATTGTTGTAAAATCCCCATCCTTTGTACAGGACAAACATCTCAAACCTAATGGGCTACAGACCAGTACACCTATTTATGGAAAAGAACAGTGTAGCAGCAACCACACTGGCATGTCCTGGATCGCGGCTAGCAGAGGTTCGTAGATCTGCTTTACTAGAAAAGATAGCTGTTTAAGGGGTCAACAATCTTTTAAAATTATATTCAATCTAGAGAAAAATGTAAATAGAGAAGTCAAGATCCACAAAAAGGGTTCTACTGCCTGAATCAAAGCAATATTGATATACACTTTACATATATCCCTGGATCCAGAGAGCAGTCAGGTGGGTCTGAACATATAGCCACTCAGAGTATTGACCAAGAAATCACAAGATCCTTCAAATAAGTGAGCCCTCAAAGTAAATACAGCCTCCCAGTGTATATAACAAAGACTCATCTCCTGATTGGCTCAGAGTCCATAGGCATGAAATTGACATAACTCAGAGTAGCTGTGAACTACCAGGGTTCAAAGGAGATTGAGCCTTCAGATGCTCAAAATTTAGCCTGAGCCTGGGAAGCTGAACTCCAAAAAAGAAAACAACAAAAAATCCCAGTGAAAAAAGAACACTGTAATTATAGGATCATGGACGGAGAATTAAGAGGAGTGTAGATACAATCTAGTCCAATCTCCTTTTTCTTTTTCCATAGATGAGGAAACTGTGGCTCAGTGAGGTGCATTGGATTGCCAAGGTCATTTGCCTTTTGAGTATGAACCAGGATTTTGAACCCAGATCCCTAATTCTAGTACTTATTCTACTATGTCATGGAGTCATAGGTTTTGGCTTTGAATGCTGGCTTTGAATGAGTCATTTAATATTTTTTCACTTTACTTTCCTCATCTGTAAAATGAGGATTGTACTAGGTAACCTCCAACTCTAAATCAATAATATTATATTATTATCTGCCACAATATCATGGTGTCTGAAATTCAGAATTATCAATTCTCTTCTGAACTCTTTATATCCATCAGTTAACAAGAATGCCACGGGAATATAGTGCTATTTATTTTTCAAATATATCACTTATTGCCCTAAACAATGTGTTATATGTTTTGCTAATATGTGAATTAAAAAGTCCTATCTTAAATTCATTTCTACAAACATTTTTATGCATCTCCTTATGCAAAACCATTTTGAGTATTCATTCTTTATATAATTTACCAATATGACAATTTCAACTAAGACTTATTACTCATGGCTGAATAAGTCATGCTATAAAATCACATCTATTCATATATGAATAATTTCCTCATCTATAAAATGAGTGAGTTAGACTAAATGACCTCTAAGATCCCTTGCAGGTTGAAATTTCTGTGATCTTTGGAAAATTATATAAGAAATATATATTCTGCTAACAGAACAGATATTAGTTAATAACTGCTTGAAGCAGATAGATGGAGTCATGGATAGAGCACTGGACCTGAAGTCAGTACATTCAAATCTGGCCTCAGATACTTAGTAGCTTTATGGCCCTGGAGAAGTCACTTAATTTCTGTTTGCTTCAATTTCCTCACATGTAAATTAGTGACAATAGTATCTTCGACTTTTCAGGATTATTGTCAACCGGTAAATGTTTCTTAAGTGCCTTCTATGTGTTAGACAGTGGTTAGCATAAACACTGGGAATAAAAAAAAAAAAAGTGGCAGAAGACCATCTCTTAAGGATCTTACAATTTATTGTGGGAGGCAATATCTAAATAAGTATGTATGAACACCACACCCTAGGATGGTCTTATGAGGTGTATGGAGCATTCAAGCTGTGAGGGCTTACAGAGCCCCTTTCAAAGCTGCTTATTCACCTTCAATGTTTTCCTGAAAATAGCTCTCACCTGTGGCCCCAAAAAGTTGTAGCATACACTGATGTCATGTTCTGGTAAGCCATCTTGGCAGATAGGTTAAAACAGGTTGAAGGTGACCAACAGACCTCAAACCTGTTGATGACTTTGTGGTGGTGGGGAGTGTCTCCCCCAAGCATATGAAGACTTTCTCTCTAGAATAATCACATAAGAACAATTTGTTCCAATGGCCATGAAGGTAACTTCATTGGGTACTATGGAGTGCTTTGAGCTAGGTCAGGCACCAAAGACATCAAGGTCATCCATTGCATCCTATGCTATCTCCAGTGGTCTTGACTTTTGTCTTGCCACTGGTCTTTGATGGCTCTGGAGGAAAGAGTGAGGCTGATAACTTTATGCAACTTTGCCTCATTTAAATCCAGTTTGCATGAGTCAAGCTATCACTCATGATATCACTGGTCTCCTTCTAAATGAAAGACAAATAACACTTACAAACAAGCTATACATAGGGTAAATAGAAAATAACTAAGAAAAGGAAGGTACAATAATTTAGAAAGATTAGAAAAGGTTTCCTTTATAAGATAGGATTTTAGTTAGGACCTGAAGGAAGCCAGAGAATCCAGTAGATGGAGATGAGCGGGGAGAGCATTCCAGGCATGTGATATAACCAGAGAAAATTCCCGAGCCTGAGACATGGAATGTCTTGTTCATGGAACAGCTAGGAGACCACTGTTACTTTATCATAGAGTCCCTGCTGAGGAATATGGTGTAATAAGACTGGAAATGTGTGGGAGTGACTGGCTGAATGGCTGAGTGAGAGCAGTTGACGAAGGATTTTGAATGCCAAACAGAGGATATTGTAATTGGTCCTGGAGGCAATAGGGAGCAACTGATATGTATTGAGTGTGGGGCAATATGGTCAGATCAGTACTTTAAGAAACTCATTTTAGTGACTGAATGGAAAATGGATTCAAGTGGGAAGAGATTTGACCAGGAAGACCTAATGCAATATTCCTTATGTAAGGTGATGAGAGCTTGCACTAGAGTTGTGACAGTATCAGAGAGAAGGGGGCATATTTGAGAGATGTTGCAGAAGTAAAATTGATAGTCTTTGGCAACAGCTTGGACATGGGAAGTGGGAAACAGGAAAGAATCCATCATGACTTCTGGGGTAAACCTGGGAATTGGGAGGATAGTGTTGCCCTCTATAGTAATAGAGAAGGTAGGATTTGAGAGGGGGAGCATATAGGAAGAAATATACTGAGTTTTGTTTTGGACACACTGAGTTTAAGATATCTGTTGGAATCCATGTCTAAAAAGCAATTAGAGAAGGTAGATTGGAGATCAGCAGAGAGTTTGGGAAAGAAAGGGTAGATTTGAGAATCATTGATAATTGAATCCATGGGAGCTAAGATCACCAAGTGAAGTAATGAAGAGCGAGAAGAAGATCCAGGACAGAACCCTGAGAACCACCTATGGTTAGAGGGCATGATCTGTTGGAGGATCCAGTAAATTAGAGTGAGGAGTAATTAGACATGTAGAAGGAGAACCTGGAACTGAAAACCTAGAGA
Source organism: Bettongia penicillata ogilbyi (assembly GCA_023548195.1). Lineage (NCBI taxonomy): Eukaryota > Metazoa > Chordata > Mammalia > Diprotodontia > Potoroidae > Bettongia > Bettongia penicillata. The sequence continues at coordinate 213,831 of JAJHZJ010000240.1, read as the reverse complement.
AAAAAAGAGTATAAAAGGAGGAGACAGTGATCAACAATTTCAGAAACTACAGAGAGGTTAAGAGAATGAGATTGAGAAAAAGTCATTGGATTTGGCAACTAAGAGATCATTGATAACCTTGGAGGGAGCAGTTTCAGTGGAATGATTCTTTCCCAGCACAGAACTCTGTGGAACACCTACAGTTAGATAGTGTGATTTTAATGAGGATCGGGTAAAAGAGACTGAAAAGGAGTGGTCAGATAAGTAAGGATTAAATAAATTGTTGTAAGGATAAAATAAGATTATATTTGCTTAGTGCTTAGCACAGTGTCTGGCACATAGTAGGTACATGATAAACTCTTTTCCTCTTCCTTCCTTCCTAATAGTCTTCTGAATTTTATTTTTCAGAGTGCATGATGTATGTTCACTTCTATTTTAGAGCATATCTTTGGGTATTTGAAAGTTCTCTTCCACATTCACCTAGTTACGGACATTTCTTCTTGTGTACTCATGTGTAAAGCAAAGGCCAAGAAGACACTAAATGTATCTATTGAAACCATTTTCTAGCATTTCAATACATTTGGGGACCAGGTAGATTGCTAAAGAATTTGAAAATGATATGAATTACTAGTGGTCCAATTGGTTCTTGTTTCATTTTGTCCCATCTCTTTATAACCAAACTGAACAGCAGCGACAATGTGCAAATAAATCGAGTTTATCTTTGTTCAGCTTGAGAAAACTGCAATTGACATCAAGTGAAAAAGGATTATGTGTGGGTGTTGACAGAGGGAAAGAAAAAACAGTGAGAGTTGGCAAAGGAATAAAAATGGATTCTTTGCCCCTCTCCTTGAGGTATAAGAACATAACATGTTTCTTACTAATTAGAGTTTTTGGCATTCCTTACAATGCTAGTTCTTTATTATGGAGTATTTAATGTAGCTTATTCTCATTATGGTATATGTTCTCAGTTTGTATAAGTCAATATTGTTCCAACATTTCTGTAAAAAAAAAGCTTAGTTTCAGGAATATGAGGAACAGTATTGAGGGCAAATTCATAAATGCAACAAACTTAAGAAGACTCCTGGTCTAGAGATGCCTTTTACCATTCTCACATGAGAAGATGAAGTTAAGATTTGAGGGGAATTAAATACTTTTTTTCCAGTGGTTCTTCCTGGTTTGAGAAATAGAAAGTGTTGAAAGAGTTGGAGAGTCAAAGAAAAAGGCTGAACCAATACAGTATAGATGAATAAGTGTAACAGTGAAATAACCAGAAAATTTAGAAAACATGGGATCACAAATCTCTGAGTCAGAAGGGATCTCAGAGTTCCCATCTAGTTCAATGTCAACTTAAACAAGAATCCCCTCAATAATCAATAACAAAACTTATCTAACTTTTGCTCAAGGACTTCTAGTGATGAGGAGCTCACTATTTCCCAGAAAGCCTGTTCAGCTTTTGGGCTAGCTCTAATTGTTAGGAATTTTAGATGTAATTTAGATAGATGTAACTGCATCTATAGATGTAACTTCTACCTAGAGTTACGAATTCTATACTTTAAGACCAAGTCCATTACTTCTTACAAATGATATTTCTTTAAATATTTAGATAGCTGTCTTGCTCAGCCCAAATCTCCAAAGCCTTTCCTTCTCCAAGCTAAAGATTCCATTTTATCCTCTTGCTCATCACCCTTCTCTGGACCTTCCAACTTACCAATGCCATTCCTAAAATATGTTTCTTAGAAGTTAGTCCAGTCTCCAAATTGGAACTGACCAGGGGACGTGGAACTATCACTTCCCCCTTTACAAACATGAAAATCAAGTCTTTTTAGTCCTTTCACAGCTAAGAAAAATGAGTCGTAGGGATTTACATGGACTTGTTGAAGTTCACCTGTGGAGTTAGTGGCCATCTTGAAGTTTGAACGCAAGCTTTCTAATCCAATTTCCAGTCATTTTTGCACCATATTATGCTGTCACAGACTAATCTTCCTGAGTTCAAATCTGTCCTCAGACATGTGTATCTATATGACCTTGGAAAAGTCACACAAGACTGTTTGTCTTGGTTTCCTCATCTGTAAAATGGGCTGGAGAAGAATATGGCAAACCACTCCATTATCTTTGCCATGAAAACCCCAAATGGGATTACAAAGACTTGTATGTGACTGAGCAACAACAGTGTACTGCCATATGTGAATCTTGTGGCAGGGAAAGGTAGGGGACAAATAAAGATGATCTCATATTGTGTCATTTTACCCAGAGATACTACTACATAAAAACCTGTCCAAGATGCTCCCTGAAGAGTTTAAGTCAAAAGTGTCTGTCTTTTAAAAATATAGTGTGGCAAGCTTTCCCTCAGACCAAGATTAAATATTTTTTCTAGACTAGGATGATAGTTTAGAACTAGAAGGACCTCAGAAGCCATCCAGGCCAACTTCCTTGCTTGACGAAGAAAAAAAAAACAAATTGAGGCACAGAGAGGTTAAGTGACATGCTCAGAGTCACTCTGGTAGCAAGTATCAATTACAATACTGAAATTCAAATCTTCTGACTCAAAGGACAGTACTTTTTTGTCTTTAAACATTTTATCAAGTGGCTTGAGATTGGGTTGAGGATTAAGGATCTTCTCCCCATGAAATCTAGGAAATGGTTGCATAGGAGAATATTTAAATTCAGTGTCAGGGAATATTTTCCAGGGATCTGTTACTTCCCTTTTCTTTGTATTGTGATTTTATTCTATTAAATTCAGTTTAGTTTCACTTGCCAAAGAAAATAGTGATGGCCATTCCTGGGAGGGTTTGAAATCAGCTTATTTGAACTACATATTGGTAGACCATTATTTAGTCTGAAAACCTTCAAACTGAGAGGTATCAGAACAGATGGATTTACAGTCACCCATCTAAATATGCAAATCACCAGTGCAGCTATATTCTCTCTGGTGCATATCACATTGTTACCATCCAGTAATTATTAAGCAAGCAATCAGTGCCATGAATCAATTTGACTCACTTATTTTTTTAATGGAGGATATCGTAAGTAGGTTGTTTCTTGAAGCAACTCAAAGGAAACCAAGACTGTATTTTCGGGAAGTGAGATACAATTTCATTTTATACAGTAAGCGTTCAGTTTTCAGTAATAAACAGGTCATGCATTTATTATCTGTGGCTGAGAGAAAAAATGGATTTGCATCAAAATACATGAGTCATCATAGTGCCCCTGTAAAGAGAATGTGACCTCAACATTTCTTTATACAAAAGAAAATTCTGCACTTTGTGTGATGTGATTGAGTCTTTGTAACCCCAGTTCTGGTTTAAGTTAATTTTAATACTTAAAAAAGGAAAATCTTGAAGCAAAATTATATAGCACCATGTAGAAATGACTAACTTCTTTATTAAAGGACTCCAAACTCAGATCTTAAAATAGTTCCTGTGCAGCCTGAAGATGTTTATTTCAACTTTTATCCCCACCTTAATGCATGCATGAATGGATGGATAATACCTTTGAAATACAAAGAACCTTTTAAATTTCACATTCTGTTTGAGAGATATTTTTCTCTTCCCACTAACACTATCTACCCCCCTTCTTTTTCTATAGTCTGGATTATTGATAAAAGGAAAAAAAAAGTCGACTATTTACTCCAGGAAACTGTCAACATCACTTGAGAGTCAGGTAGTGATTTCTAGTCAGAGAATCACAGACACTCAAAGTTGAAGAGGCCTCAGAAAGTTTTTTTTTTGAAAGAATGGTAAAAATAAGAATTCCTTCTATAATAGAAGTGATGGGAAGATAACTGACCATTCTAAAACTGGTATTCTCCAAAAACCTTCTCAGTACTTCTCTTCCATCCTGACTCTTGGTGGGAAGCTAATAGGAGTTGGAGATCGAGAGCAATTAAATTAAATTAAAATTTTGTCTTTGCCACTTATTACTTGTGTGACCTTGGACAGGAAATTTAATCCCTCTGAGCCTCAACTTCCTCATCTTTAAAATATAAAGTGTAGGTTAGATGAACTCTCAGATAGTTTCTAGTTCTAAGTCTAAAATAGTATTTATATATTGCTTTAAGGTTTGTTGTAAAATGTTTTACAAAATATTTTCTTGTTTGATCCCCACCATAACCCAAGGAGCTAGGTGCTATCACTATCACCATTTTACTCTTGAGGAAATTGAGGCAAACAGAGATTAAGTGAATTGACCAAGGTTATACAGATAGTTGGTGTCTAAGGTCATGTTTGAACTCACATCCTTCTGATTCCAGGTCTACCACTCTATTCACTACAGCATATAACTTCTCTGTTATATGATCTCATGATCTTTTCTCCATGATTTTTCTCTAACTTTTGGATTCACAACATAATTCCTTGCAGTACAAACAGTGGATTTCTCTTCAGAGTGTAAATTTTCTTCTCCCCTATTTCTCAGCTCCTGATACTTAGTGATCCATTTCCTTTTCTCTACTGTGACATTCTTTTACTCTTTAATCTGTCGATGCATGTCAGAATTCCCCATGAGCCCCATTATATTCCTTTCTTCCTCTTCCTGACTTCACATATAAGCCTTTCTCTCCCCTACTGCCAATTTTATTGTAAAAGAAACTTCTGTTCTCCCTGATAACCAGGAAAGTTGAAAGAAATTCCTCAAACTTCTTTTTGCTTTTTCTTTTAGGAAAGAGACAAGCTTTTACTTTGAGCACTGACAAAACTCACTTGGCCAGCTCATAAATACAGCTGCATACTCTATGCAATTCACTGCAACATTTTGCCTTCTTATCCTTAGGGGAACAATATTAAGTAGGCATTAGCAAAGAGACAGCACCTGGACAAACAGTATGCCCAAAGTACAGAGTCATTTCCCACATGCCCTATTTCCTTCCTACTGTGATTCTATATTCCTTACCATCTTTACTCCCAACAGTTTCCTGAGATTAATGTCTTCTCATACCCAGTGCTTTTAGGCTGCAAGGTTAATTGATGAGAACCTTACCTGTCTCTTTAGGGTGATGTAAACATCTTAAAAGTAGATGAGATGGTTAATGTAGACACATATAAATTAAATTAAAAAAACATTTGTGATTCTTCTATCTATTGTACCCAGATTGGTTCTTAGGACAGCTTTCTTGGTCTGTTACCCTCCATCATCTCTTTTTTTCATAGCTAAGATGTGCAGCCTTTGGTCATTTTCAGTGTCAATATTCTCAGATGCCATTGAATTGATTCTGACTTCTTGAACACACGGCAAGAGTTCAAATATGTCAGTTTCAATGACTGCATATTTACTCCTGAATGGGCCTAAAGGAAAATGTAGGCTGTGCCCACACATTAGTGTATTTCTACTGAGCTTTTAAAAGTGTTATCTTAATTAAGATGAACATTTTGAATTTTTTTATTACTCTTTATTTTTAATGCCTCCACTGTTTAGGTAACTTGTCATTTTAGCTCCCCAAGAATATGTGATTGCTTCTTCATTTTCATTATTCTAATCCATAAGAATATGATACATGAATTAATAATGTGCATCTTTTCCTTATAGAATTTCAGAAAAAAAGAACTTTAGATCTTGTCTTGTCTAGACCTCTAATTTTATAAAAGGAAAGATAAGGCCCACATAATTGCACTGACTTGACTGAGATCATAAAATGAGTTAACAGCATAGAACTTAGGTCTCAGAATCATGGTATCTCAGAGTAGAAAGGGATCTTGGATGTCTCTAGTTCAAACCATAGCTACACAAGTATTGCCTCCTCAATATTCCCATCAACTATTTACTTAGCCTTTGTGCAAGGCATAAAGTGAGGGATTAAATGAAGGATAACACACTATATCTGAAAGCAAAGCATACAACTTTTGTATAGCTTTAATTATGTAAATTTTTCAATATGTTGAACTGAAATCTGCCTCTCTGAAACATCTACGTATTTCTGCTAGCTTTGCAATCTAGGACCCAAACAGAACAAATCTAAGTTATCTTTCATGTGGCAGCCTTTAAGTCTTTCTAGATAAATATGATGCCCTTTCTAAATCTCTTTTTCAGGTTAAACTTCCCCAGTTCCTTCTCGAAATCATTAATTGGCATGACCTTTCATAGCTTTGGTAACCTTCTTCTGAAAGTTCTTCAGTTTATCAGTGCCTTTCCTAAAATGTGGTGCCCGGAATTGGAAAAAAAGATACTCTTGATGCACCCTGACAAGGGCAGAATATAGTGAGACTCTTACCTAGTCCTGCACACTATGGCTTTTTTAATGCAGTCTAAGAATTCATTGGCTCTCGAAGACACCATTTTGCAATGCTGACCAACATTGAGGTTTTAGTCCATTAAACTCTTCAAAACATTTTTTGGCTAACTGCTTTCTAGCCATGCTTCCTTTACATGTACTTGTGAACTTAATATTTTGATCCCCAAGTATAAGACTTTATGTTTGTGGCTATTAAATTTCATTTTCTCAGATTCCCTACAATGTTTTAGCGTACCAAAGTAATTTTGGATCTTGACTCAAGAGTGTATCCCTTCCACATCTTGGGTGCATGGCACACCTGTGATCTGGAAAATCCATGCAAAAATTTTTGAGCTTTTCTCTGTATCAGAGAAGTTTGAAGTATTTTGGTATTAAAAGATAAAAATACATTACTATTATACAAAACTATATATACATATGTCATACATTTCTGAATTTTTAAACTTTTTCTGTGTCATTTGTTTGCCTTCAAATATAATCTGCAGCTTCTGCAAAACTCCCCCACCGAAATTTCTATTTGACATTTTTATGCCAACACACCAGATATTAAAATCATGACGAGGAGAGTCATAATATGGGAAGGATAACTGTATTATCTAGTGTTAGCTACCTTATGCAAGTTTGTATCAACCTGCATGTTTGATAACTATGCCATCTATCTCCTTTTTTCTAGTCATCCATAAAAGTACATTAAACAGTAGGGGCCCAAGGACAAATCCATCAGAATTTCTACTAAAGGACTTCTTTCAAGGTTTTTCTTTTTTTATACTGACCTCTCCTAGATTCCTTCCTATCTTTGGTGCATCTTTCTTAGCCTTCTATGTATAATCATCATGTCTGGCATCTTGCCCTCAGTGGGTGAGTGTTCTGTACTAGGGTTCTATACTGGGATTTTTATGTCTCTTCTTCATACATTATTTATTATCTAATCAATTCCCATGAGTTCAATTATCCCTAGTGACTCTCATATTTGCATATCTAACCTACCTTTCTCTGCTGATTTCTGGTCCCATATCTACAATGTGTGTTGGTGTGTTGGACATATACACCTAGTATGTCCATAAGCATCTCAAATGCAACATAGCCAAAACAAAACTCATTATCTTTCCTCCTAAACATATCCTTCCTAAATTCCCTGTTTCTGTTGAGAAAAGCAGTTGTCTTCCAGTCATCGAGGTTCATAACCTAGTAATCATCTCTCAACTCTTTACTTAAATTTTGTATCCATCAGTTATCCAGTCTTCTGGATTTCAATTCCACCATCCCATTCCCTTCTTTATAATAAAATCACCATAGCTCACAATCTCATTGCCTCCTACCTAGACTTTTTCAGGCACCTCCTAATTGATCTCTCTACATCTCCCCTTTCCTATCTATTCATCTTCCAAAAAGATGTTCAAAAATCAAAGATGTGACTACATCACTCTCCTGCTTGAGATTATTCAACATCTTCCTATTGCTTCTAATATAAATTATAGACTCCTCTGTTTGGAAATGAAATATATTTTACAGTGTGACTTTAGTGTATCATTCCAAGTTTTCCAAATATTACTCTCCCTACAGAAACTGTTTCAATAAAATTGTTCCTCTTGTTTCCTGTTCATGCTATTCAATCTCTTCTCCATAACTGAACACAAGCTGTTTCTTGATTGTGGCATGCTTTCTTTTCTCACCTCTACCTCTTTTCTTAGTCCTTTTCATAGATCAGATAAAATTCTCCCTTCCTCAAGAAGTGTTTCATGCTTCCTCTAAATTGTAAATGGCCTACACCAAAATTACCTAGTGTTTATTTTTCTTGTACTATGATACAGTATGAAGGGCACTGATCCTGGAGGTAGAGAACTTGCATTTAAATCTTGGATTGATTGTTTCCTACCTGTGTAACCTTGTCTTTTGACTTGTCTGCTCCTGAGTGTCCTTATTAATAAAATTAAAAATTAAACAGGAAGATCTATGAGGTTGCTTCCAACCCCAAATCTGTGATCATATGATGTTTTATCTATCTATCATTCTATCTATCTATCATTCTATCTATCTATCTATCTATCTATCTATCTATCTATCTATCTATCTATCTATCTATCTTCTATCATCTCTCTCATCTATTTATCTATGTTGTTTTCTCCAGGAGATTGTTAGTCTGGAGTTGTTTCATTTTTCCTTCATATTCCCAGGACCTAGCACATGAAGGAAATTCTTAACAAATTCTTGTGGAATTCATAGATCATCTTAGAACTAGACCTGGAAGGGATTTCAGAAAAAATCTGCTCCAACTCCTTCATTTTTCAGATGAGCAAACTAAGGCTCAGAGAGAATAAATGACCTGCTCAAGGCAACACAGGTTGTAAGAGGCATGATGGAACTGAATCAAAGCGACATCTGACTCATTTGGTCTGGTCATTCAACCATTTCTGCATTCACATGATTACATGATAACAGCTCAATTTTCTCGATTATGTCCATAATATAGCATGAAAAAAATGGGCAATTAAGAAAATTACATAAACTATATATAATTCTGCTGACCTGACCTGGCTATCTATAATTTTATCATGTAAGGAAATGAGGTGAATCTGGTATAGTTTGATTTTTTAAAATGCTGTCTTTATGTGATCACTGTTTCCTTTTCTAATGGCTTATTAACCATCCCTTTAATAAAATTTTGGTAGGAATTGAATTTAAACTTAGTAGATAATAGTGGTAAACTTCACTCTCATTCCTTTTTGGAAAATAATAACAACATTCTTTAGTCCTGTGGTACCTATGTTTGCCACAGTCTTTCCTAGGAATCTACTGATGCATAGGCAAATGTTCTTTCCACCCCTAAACTACTTTCAGATGTACAAATTGAAATATTTTCACCTGCAACAAAACAACAATATAAATCAAGTGGTTGGTTGTGATGTGAAGAGGGACTCCATAGAACAGTTGGAACATAAGTTCAGATACCCTGTGAGAGGTATTTACTTGATTATGGCTCAGGGAGTCACTGCTCCCTACTGACTCCCATTATACCAGTGGCATATTTCAAAAAATAGAAAAAGACAAATTTCTTGTGATCAGTCTATTTCCTACTTTGATGAATTCCAAGTAGTTTTTCCATGACTTCCTATTACAGCTCATCCTAAATACCTTTCATTTCCCTCTCTCTCTGTTAACAAGTAATAGCTATGCTCTATATGCTGAGCTGTTAATAGCTTCTTGATTGACTCTAGACAAAAATTAAATTCTCCCTTGGTAAGCAGGCTCATCTAGTTGCATGGACAGAGCCCATTCAATTATCCATGACCATAATACCTACTCCTAAAATTGTACTGTATCTTTTAAGTTTACCAGTGGCTTCAGGGTACCTTGGTGAGCTATTAGCACTCAGATAAAAATAGAAGGCTTTTTCTCCCCTTCTTAAGGATGAGACTTCTCTTTGGAAGAGCACAGTATATTTGATGAATGACTTTTTTTGGCACCATTTTCCCCTTGATTTGTTATGATTTAAACAGACTTAGATCAATTTTTCTGGAACCACCTATCCTGTCATGCTCTCATTTGAGTTACATGGGTGAACTTGAGTGAAATTTGACTTTCTCCAAAATTACAGAATTCTCTGGTTAGCTATGTATCTCTCTTCTCTGACTGTAGAAAATTAATCTAGCCTCTTTTCAAGCATTTAAGTAATACTGATGTGTGTGTGTGTGTGCGTGTGTGCGTGTGTGTGTGTGTGTGTGTGTGTATATATATATATATATATATATATATATATATATATATATATATGGTTTTGGAGGTGGGATGGTGAGGATTTTTTAAAATGAAGTTTAAATCTATACTTCAGGCTCTTATAATGGGAAAACAATAAAGAATTCAAGCTAAATCTGCAAAAATTTTGGGATTTTTTTTTCACATATAGATATAATCTTTGTACCAGGAAATCGGGAAGCATGAAATGTATAAGATTTTGTTAATATTTCAGGGACCAGGGCCTCTCTGCAAAGCAGAGAATGAAAGTAACTATAAATCCTTTGGTAAGAAGGAGATACTAGAAGAAGGGATCCAAAGCAGAACAAGTAGCCCCTGGGCAAACCCCACACAGGACACTTCGCAATAGTTCTGAACTTATACTTCCAAATCAAACATATGATTTTGGGTTTAAAACAAGGCAACAAGAAAACAAAAACCTTGGAGCAACTGCTCAAATTTTGAGAAGTGCCAAATTATCATATTGGTAAATTAACTAATTTATGGTTTATATTATGATGCCATCATTTTCTAACAAAATTATTAACTAAAGTGGCATAGTTATATTATTGCTTGTCACTAACCAGCAATAGCTATTAAAGAACTGAAAATAAATGTATTTCATATTCACTTTACACCACCTTAAAAATGACCATTTTTTTTTTAGGGCTCTGGCCCAGAACTAAACATTTTAGCTAAATTTGCCTTGCACATAGAATATATTTATTCTTTCTTGTTTTAGTGAGCAGTTTTCTTTTCTTTTTTCCTTCCTTCCTTCCTTCCTTCCTTCCTTCCTTCCTTCCTTCCTTCCTTCCTTCCTTCCTTCCTTCCTTCCTTTCTACCTTCCTTTTTTCTTTTTCAGTTTGTCCTCAAGGCTTTTACAACAGGTGGTATTGGCCCACAGTCTTTCTTGCATGCCTCTTTTGGATCCAACTGCCCCTAACAGATTGCAGTTTGTGACTCTGGTGCCTTTCACTCCCTTTTAAGAATTCCCTGGAAAGACATATCAATCACAGTTTGAGGAAAGCTGCACAAGGTTGAGGACCCAGGAACCTCCCTGAAGCAAACAGTTCCTGTGAACAATGAAAAGAAAAGAGAAGCAAAGGACACACACTTCTTATTAGCTGGCTGCCTGATTCTCATTAGGCCCATGCTAATTTCTTTCAGGCTTCATATATATGGACAATTTCTAATTCACTTGCTACTCTGTACTTCATCAGGCCACACAACTAGAATCACTAGCTCTCAGAATCTTCAAATATTAGGCTTAGAAGAGACCTTAGATGTCATCTAGTCCAAGGCAGGCACTTTATAGAAAAAATGAAAAGCAAACAACAGTAATACCACAGTAAACAGAATAATGCTTTATAGATAAGCAGTGATATCACTGTCAATTTAAAATTCCCTAAGACCTGTCTTTTGTTGTAATATATCATTCATCTTTTAAATTATCTTCCACTTACAAACAACTGTGTGTGTTTGAATTATGCATTATTACATTCAATTAAACAGCCATTTGTTGAGTGCCTTCTATGTGTAAGTCACTGTATAAAGCACTGCAAGATGGGGGTGGTTGGAGAGCAGACCAGATGCAAAAATTAAAATAATACTATCCCTTCCCTCTAGAAACTTGCAGTCTAGAAGCAAGCATGCTTACTGAGAGAACCAAGAATTTTGTGATAAAACTAAAGAGTTTTTATCTAAAATGTTTATAGCAGAGTTGAGTTTCCAGAAAGATTCTCAATTATGATATATTGTGATGATGATGTATTGATAAGATGTTAAGAATGTAATTGATGATGGATCATGTTTTAAAAATCTTCTGTCAGTCTGTTAGGAGGAATGGGAAAATATGGGGCAAAAGCATAGTTAATACTTGAGGCTTTCCCCTAGTACTATCTTACGGCATGCTTGCTACTTTTAACTGAAATGAGTGGCATAAGAAATCATGAGTGTAGGTGCCCTTTTTCTGTATCCTAAGCTTTGTTCTTCAATGAGTTTGTTGTTCTTATGTTCACTCGTTTAGTCATGTGACATTTCATAACCCCATGGGCCATAGTAATGTCCATGTGGTTTTCTTGGCAAAGATATTGGAGAGGTTTGCTATTTACTTCTCTAGTGGATTAAGGCAAACAGAAGTTAAATGACTTGCCCAGGGTAACAAAGCTAAGTGTCTGAGACTGGATTTAAACTAAGGTCTTCCTGCCTCCAGGCTCCACACTCCATCTGCTAAACCATTTAGCTTCCCCCCAGCTCTTCAGTGAGTACCTTCTCCTTATTAATGCAGTGCAATAGAGATCTCAACATATTTATGCCTACCTGTCTTGTGTCACTTTTGACCACTTCCTTCAATACATTTTCTATAAAAGTCTACCTAACATTGTTATATATTCCTCACTTTCTCCTGACTAAAGAACACAAAGGCTAGTAATCCCTTTCTCTTACCACATGATGGTTCATTTTTGTTCGTCTGTTTCTCTGATGATGGTTTTACTCCTTTTCTACTCTCAGTTTCCTAATTTTTCATGTTCTACAGTCTTCATATTTACATTTGTCTAAGTTTATACTACATAAATTTTGTACCCCCACCTTATATTTAGCTAACTGGGTAGATGGTGGCAGTTGTTAGCCATAGTAATGCCATAAAAGAAAAGAAAAAAGAGGGGCCGTTGTAATATTTTTTTTAATGCTTGGAATAGATCATGTGGAAGTTAAGAAGGAAATACAGAGAAGCAAAGCAGTTTTTAAAATTGACTTTGAAATTTGTTATATATGATTTTTTTAAAAAAATCAAATTGTGTGAAATGGGAATTCAGTTTCAAATATGCACTGCCACTTATTTGAGCATGTTTTTATGGCTGTTTATGTTTAGAATAATAAAATTAAATAAATAAGTGTCATTCAGAAGGCAATGTGAGATTCATCTGATATACCTTTTACCTGATCTTGTGTATCTTTCCACCCTTTCCAAATATAAGCAGTAGCAAGTTTGATTCCCTTGTTCCTCCTTTCTATACTTCATTCTGAACAGACTGCAATCCAGACTTACCTACTATGCTCAGGAATCCTCTTCATTCTGAAAGATATTCTAGCCCTGGCATTTCATATCATGGAAGTGTCTTCCACCTGATTGGATGGCTCTTCCCAGAACTTCCTACCAGCCTAAATTCTGGATTTCTCCACCATAACCTTAGGCTGGGTGCAGAAGAAAATCTAAATGATGTTAAAACAAAAGTTATTAATAAAAATCCATTTTAAGGGTAGTATTTAGTCATTTCATTATTACATATGCTCAGAGTTTGCATTATACTAATTGTGATGTGCTATTGCTATTATTTCTATTTAGTAGGAATGGTATTCCTTTTTCAAACATGTTTTAAAAAGAGAATACCATTCAGATACATTGAAGAGGTAAAAAATTTGTTGACTCATACAAAAAATTTCTTCTGCTTTCAATATTGCTTTACCTTTTGAGATCATTAAGTTCTGGGCTTGCCAGGTCTAGACAAAAGAGTAAAATCTTACAATATCATTGGAGTGATTGGAAAAAAAATAATAGTGTCTTACTCTTCAGGAGCAACTTTTATTGACAAATCAGAGTGCTTCTGAAATTTTCTACAATATATTAACAAATCTCACTAGCTGACTTAGGCCTACACTAGGACTTTACTAATGAAGGATATACAGTCAAGAAATGTTGGCTTCCTACTCTGTGTTGACTCCAAATTACATTCTTTAATGTTTGCATTAGATATTTCCTTCTTGAAACTTCTCTGGCTTGTGGTCCTACTTAGATATCTGGGAATTTCATGATCCATTAATCTTCATAACCAAGAGTATAATCACCACTTCCTCTTACAAGCACATTGAGTCACAAAACTCAAAATATAAAAAGGTTTATTTAGGGATTACTATGAGGGGTTAGATCCAGGGTGGGGAACTTGTAAACTTGAGGCCACATGGGGCCCTGTAGATCCTCAAGTTTGGCACTTTGATTGAATCCAAACTTCACAGAACAAATCCCCTTAATAAAAGGATTTGTTCTGTAAGACTTGGACTCAGTCAGAAGGTTGCACCCAAAAACCTAGAAAGCCATATGTGGCCTTGAGGCTGCAGGTTCCATACTCCTTGGTTAGACTATTGATTAACGGATGTAGGGAAATTCTAGTTTAGGAAACTCCCCATATCAAAGCAAGTTTTCACTTTCTCTGTAACTTATCATCGTAAGGGGTTGTCCAGAGCATTAAGAAATAAAATGACTTGCCCAGGGTCACACAATTAGGGTTTGTTAGAGATGGATCTTAAACCCAGGTCTTCCTGGCTTTGGGAATCTATGCTGTGAGGCCCTGCACTAAGCTATCACTCAAAGACTAAAATTTGCAAGTAATCCTCATAGTATAACCCACAGGAAATTACAAAAGCCATCACCTTTTCTCCTCAGTCTTAGACAGTCTCAGTTTGTACCTGTGTATACCACTGACATTTGTAGAGTTCTAGGCAGTTTTCTTCTCTGTGGTTCTCCTTTTTTATAACTGATATCCTCCAACTGCGTAGCACTGCCTGCTGTCATAGCATCCCTAGAAAAGGAAGACAAATGTCATGATCTTTTTGAGGTCATACCTTTCCTATCTTTCTATCTGTAGTTTTCTTTTAGCTCACAGAAGATGGCATCAAATATTCCCTTTCCCAGATTTCTTCAAGTCAACCCTTCATGGCCCCATCGCCCCATCTCAGTAGAGTCTTACTAGCTGAATAAATTCCTCGAGATCAGGAGTCCTTCATTCTCTGGATTTACCTTAAACCAAAGTTGCCCTGAACTCATATGTAAGAGTTTTCCTTGAAAAGTAAAATAAGAATATTTTTTCTTTCTTTCTTTCTTTCTTTCTTTCTTTCTTTCTTTCTTTCTTTCTTTCTTTCTTTCTTTCTTTCTTTCTTTCTTTCTTTCTTTCTTTCTTTCTTTCTTTCTTTCTTTCTTTCTTTCTTTCTTTCTTTCTTTCTTTCTTTCTTTTCTTTCTTTCTCTTTTTGTACATTTCAAGTAGATCTCCCAGACTAGTTTTGTTCTGATCCCTATCATATTTTGGGTCCTTTGTTTTCCAGAACACAACTGTTACTCACTAGACGTCTGTAATGGGAGTTAAAAATCTTTCCCACCCATTAATAGGCCTCAGGTAGGGCTATTAAGGGAAGCTTGATTAGGGGAGGCTTTTTTTGTACAAAGGTTCATGCCTTTTATTAATTGCTAATGAAGCATTGGGTCATGGTGGTGGTGCCATCAGTCTCTGAAAAGTGTATACAAACTCTGAGGTGAGGTTTTGCTTTGGGGCTCAAATCACTGGAAGAGTGTTTGTATGATTAAGCTAGATGAGACTCTGGGTAGCCATTAAGGAGCCCCCTAGATTTGAAAACCCAAATGTTGGCACTTATCTCTCTGGTAACGATGTATGTATTATCTATGGTCAGAGAGTTGGAAGTCCTGTCTGTTGGTCTTTGTTTGTAATTTCTGTTTGTATTTTCTCTAAAGTTCAGGGTGCTAACTTTTCCTCTTGAACTAAGTGAATGATATATGTCCTTTAAAGTAAGATTGCTTACCCCTTTTACAGTTGCTTTCTTTAGAAAAGCAGATCTAAGAACCTGTGCAGTAGGCCCTCCTGTTTATGCTGGGGTGCTTGTTATTGCAGTATCTGGGAATGATGAGGGGAAGACTTTTGGCATAGTTGTTTCTCAGTCCATTATAATTTTCTTTGAGGTACCTGGACAGGGTTCTACAAATTACAAAAGGCTACTTCTAGAAACATCTAGAGGATATACATGACTCCCAGGAGTAATGTGTATCAGAGAAAAGTTCTTTCAAATCTACTATAATTCTATTTTATATTTTCCTAATCAGATAAGATGCCATTCTATCCATCTTTGGAAATTCCTTTTTTAATTTTCTTTTTTAAAACTAGTTCTGTAATTAAAAATGCAATGTGTCTAAATCATTTCTCATAAAGGAAGTATAAAACATAAAGTAATAATAAAAAATGATCCAGAAAGTTGTATGGCCAAATTTGTGTTCTCCTTTTTGAGCCATTAGGTTGAGGCATTTATTTTATTTATTTATTATTATTTATTTATTTTAATGATGCTGCCATTGCTTCAGAATAGTTTCAGAATATTTTTATTTTGTCTTCAGAGTATGTTGTGCATTTATTCATATTTCCTTAGTTGAGTCAAGTCTTTGAATTTTAAACTTAGAGTCAAATTTTTGAGGAAATCTCAATGTTTAACCAGAGTTCATTGTGGTAGATAAGATAGGAAGACCAAACCAAACAATATTGGTTGAAACAAAAGCCTCACAAAGACATGGCTTTAAATTATTGCATCCATTTTCCTTTGACAGTAATTTGATAGTAATTTCTAAAGAAGATTCCCAAAAAAGATTTAAGCAGTGTTGGGGTTGTTGGAGTAAATGTATATCCTTTTCAGGTGACTACTTTGGAGGAAAACACTCATTTAGATTCATATATCTTTTTTAATGTTGTATAGTTTCACCACTTAAAAGTCAGACTTCCACACATACACACACACAAACATACACACAATCATTCACTCACATATATCCACAGATTTTGTAGTTAAATTAATGATTCATATTCACAGTGATCAAAAAAAAATCTCAGGTAATTTTGACTGTCATGAGTCATGTCAATTTAAAGTAAGAAAGATCAGGGCTTCAGTAAGATCAGCTTCTGAGACATTTTTAAGACCTTCTGGAATAGTAGCTTTGAATTCAGAGGAATTCTGAAGACTGTCATGTTTTGTTATTGTTTTTTTTTTTATTTTTCTTTAAAAATGGATAGAACATGCTTTTTTCAAGGCTGACATGAGACAAAGATGATTTGTGTAGTTAATTTATGGCCAAGACATTGGGGCAAAGTTCTGTTCTGACTGGTGCCACAGAGACACTTTATAGATGTAGCAGTGGTCTAGACGTATTGTAAATTGTCTGAAGGAGCCCCAAAGTCTAGCTTGCATGGAAATACAAAGGCCTTTACTACCCTTTTGCTAATCTTTTCATTATTTATTATATGTGCTCAGCATTGCATATGGCATAAGGAGAGAGAGGTCACAATTTTAGTTGGAGGGAGTTTGGGATGATCATTTTTTCATAGCAATTCCAAAATAAATCCAATGATATTACTATATATGTTGGTAGGTCTGTGATTTCATCAGTATAAGTACTCCTATAATTGATGCAAATTTCCTCTTACTGCCTTCTTATTCTGAGTCATTAGCGTATATATTTTCCCATAAACTATACACAGAATCAGACAATCATAGATTTTAGGATCATAGATTGAATGTTAGAAGGGCCTTTAGAGGCCGTCAAGTACCATCCCCTCATTTTATGAATTTGTAACCTGAGCCCCAGAATTATTAAATGACTTGATTGTGGTTGGTTGGTTGTTGTCCTTTGTTCTTGAAGAGGATCAAAATGACCCCGCCATGATGAGGTGAAGTTTCAGTGTGTCCGATTGTGGCTGATCAGACCAAGATGAACTTGGAATGCTCTATCACATATTGGGCACAGAGAGTCCGAATGAATATTTGGGGTTGTTCCTCCAAATTTGTGCATCCTATCTTTCCTTTGTGCTGTCTCAATTCTGCTTTGTTGCACAGCATAGCACCCTTTCTGATGTGGGCACACCATGCTTAGTGGTCCCGTGCCAATGTCTCCTATGTAGCATAGTCAAATTCAAAGTTCTTGAGAGAGACCTTGATATATTGCTTCTTCTGACCACTATGTGATCGCCTGCCCCATGTGAGTTCTCCATAAAATAGTTTTTTGGCAAGAGTACATTTTACATTTGAACAACATGGCCAGCCCAGAGGTGCACTCTTTGAAGCACAGTTTTAATGCTTGGCAGTTCATCTCGAGGAAGAACTTCAGTACTTAGTACCTTATCCAGCCAGCTGATCCTCAGAATCTTCTTAAGAATTCAAATGGAAGTGATTCAGTTTCCTGGCATGATGCTGGTAGACTGTCCATGTTTCACAGGCATACAACAATGAGGTCAGCACAACGGCTCTGTAGACCTTCAGTTTGGTAGTCAGTCTAATACCTCTTCTCTCCCAAACTTTTCTTTGGAGCCTCCCAAACAACGAGCTAGTTCTGGCAAATGCATGTACCAACCTCATTGTTAACGTCCCTGGAAAGTATATTACCAAGGTAAGTGAACTTATCCACAGCATTCAAAACTTCTCCATTTGTTGTAATCAATGGTTCCATGTATGGATGGTGTGGTGGTGGCTGATGGAGCACCTGTGAGCTATCAATTGGATGTGGTAGAATGAATTTGAACCCTAGTTCTCTGCACTTTCTCCTGCACAGTCTTAGAACCAATGTAATTCAGCCTATAGGTGATCTGAAAGTCCTTCAACAAAGTTCCTAAAACATGGGTCACCTCAAATCTGCTTGAAGATGGCTCAATGAAGGGGAACCCACAATATCCCAAATAACTCCTTCCACTTCTGGATAGCTATAGTTGTTAGATTTCATTCCCCTACATGCAGCCTAAATCAACTTTTCTATAACTTCCATTCTTTGTTAGGAGTTTATGGCTAAAAGGAAGAAACCTTATTACCCTTCTACATTACAGCCTTCAAAACTTGAACAAGGCCATCATGTCCACTGTAAGTCTTCTCCAAATTAAACATCCCCCCCCACCTTTTCTTTAATCCCTGCATGGAACATTCACTTGTCATTTCACAATGGGAGTTGGCCTCTTCAGGACATGTTTCAGCTCATTTGTATATTTCCTCAAATATAGTGCTGGTAATTGAAAAACAGACTTGAAATGACACCTAATGATGACGAAGATGAAGATGATGATGATGATGACAATATAATACTTAGCATTTATATTTTACTTTACAACAAATTCCTCATTTTATCCTCACATTGACCTTGGAAGTTAGGTGCTCTTATTATCCCTATTTTACTGATGAGGAAACAGAGATAGGTGAGGTGACTTGCCCAAGGTTACATAGCTAAGATATGATTTGAACTCAAAATCTTTCTAATTCCAAGGTGAGCACTCTATTTTGCCACCCAGCAAGTTGCCATGTACAAAAAAAAAAAGAACAGAGCATGATGGCAATTTTATAGATTTGAAGTTAAATACTAGAGCAAAGCAAATGGCAACTTTATAATTCAAGCAGCTAATAGACATTCATTAAAATAGTCTTTCTTGGCAAGATAAATCAACTATTTGGCAACTATTTATTTATTTTTTAGGTCTTTTTTATTATTCTAGTTCTACACACTGTATACCCGCTATATAACTTCAGTATTTTGGGCTATCATATAACAATGTCAGCTTATGTTGAAGTACACTGATGTTATTAACATATTTTTCTCAGCATCTTGTTTTGTGACATTACATTTCTGGAGTCTATTTATGGCACCCAATTGTAGACCTTTACATTCATCCCCTTTAGTTTTATCTAATTCATTTTCTAGCCAGTAGAGCTTTCAGACTATCAGGTAAAGTGTGAGTTATCTCTCTAAACTTCATACCATCCACACATTTGATAGTCTCACACACATTATATCTCTGTCTTCACTCAAGTCAGTGATAAAAATGATGAAAGAGATAGGGATATTGATGGAGATTCTACTAATACAATGGAAATTTATTTGTTTTTTCTTTCTTTGATACTTAAGTATCATTGTGTTGCTCAAGATTTTTCAACTGATAACTTTAATTTTCTGTATATGACAGATATATTCCCCTTGCTGTAATCATCTCTACACTTACTAGTGTCTTTTTGTTTGCCAATGTTTACGTCAAAGTTATTGTTGCCAACCTGGTACTACCTATTTGTAATCACCATTTTTTTTTATTGCTCTTTGGGTTAGATGTCATCTCACCTCAAATTATAGTGTTCAATGATCCCAACTAACATATCATTACAGGAAAAATATTGTATACATATTTGTCATTAAGTTATGTAATGAGGAATACCCTTACTCCTATAATTATTAGTGTGTGCCTCTGGCATGTTCAGAATGGAACTGAGTGAATATTTTCACAGTGATTTTATAAATAAGTAGACATAACCAGATATAACATAAATAAGAGACATAACTGTAATCTCCTCAAAACTTAGAATGTAGATATACACATGATAAATATTGTGACAATTTTCTAACAGTATTGTTCTAACTATCCAAAGCACAGATTTTCAAATATTATAATTTATAATTAATGTGCATCTTCAATCATCTCAATTTCAGCTCCCCTTTGTAAGAGAGTTATATGCCATTACCTATAGATACCATCAAAGGGAAAATAAGCCACTCAATGGAAATTCTGATTATTTGGTTCCAGACTGTAATTTTTTTAGGACTCTTTTACAAGATCTACTGTTTCTTTGGGGGAAGCTGAGCAAAACCTTTAATTCTCTATTTTTCTTATTTTCTGTCATTTATAGAAAAAACACTTTTGTTGATTTATCTTGCCAAGAAAGACTATTTTAATGAATGTCTATTAGATGCTTGAATTATAAAGTTGCCATTTGCTTTGCTCTAGTATTTAACTTCAAATCTATAGAATTGCCATAATGCTCTGTTCTTTTTTTCAAGGACTATGGGAAAGAGGTATTCTCTGTAAACAAAGGAGATCCTTTATTTTAGCTACCATGGAACCTATATATAATTTTAGTTTCTGCTAACAAAAAGCATGTTTTTAAATATTCATAATGACTTAAAGAGGGATGTTCTCTAAATAGGCACAAGTCTTAATGAATTAATTTCTGGCATGTTAAGAAATATTTTTGTTTATTTCTGCCTTAAATTTTATCATTTATCAATGATGTAGTACTAAGAAACCTCAAAATATAATTGGTACTAGGGGAAAATGGGAAATGCTATGAAACTAAGATGAAAGATTTTGCTATTATCAGATCACTGCAAAACTTGTGAGAAATATCTACTTATTGTTTAAACTTCTTTATATGAATTTTAACTTAAAGGTTTTGTGGGGGCAACATATATTTTGAAGTGAGACAATAAGCCATATTTTGAAGAATATCTTCTAAGGACTATATAATCCATGGATCCAAATCAAGTTTGACTTAAATAAAAGAGCTTCTGTCAACTATGTCTTGTAAAACTTGTTTAGAATTGTATTTTTACATAGATTTTCTCTTTCTACTTTAATTATAGAAGTCTGTATAACTTCCCTAATAAGATTGAGTGTTTCTGAAGTAAAAGGAAAATCCAGGATGGAAAGAGTCAACCAGGAGCAGTGACTACAGAGATGTAAGTTGCAATTTTGGCACCTGGGGAATACAACATGAAGCAAGACTTCAGAGCAAATTTTGAATTATAGTATCTAAAATAATACAGTATGTCATAAGAGCAATGCAATAAGACCTGAGTCTAATAAAGGTTGGGCTAATTTTTCCTTAAAATGTACTGAAACCATCCTTGAGCCTTATTTGTCTCAAGGCACTTAAAGTTCAGTCTATTGACTTCACTCTCCGTATTCCTAAAAACAAAATAGCCACAAGGAAGTCAAAGAATGCTTTGATGTTTAGTAGGATACATTGGATAATTCTGACAAGGGGGATTTGCTCAAGCTGAATCAGCTAAGGGTGTCCTCAAAGCATATGCTTGTTAAATATCTTTTTCTAGTTAAGATGAAGCAAATTTTTTCTTTCTGAACTGTTGAATCACCTTCAAGTATGTTATTTTGTCCCAATGATAACACAAAGTACCAGAGGAATGGCCTGTGTAAGTCCAAGCTCAAGAAAAAGAAAAGTAAGTACAATAAATTTTGTCAAAAGGGAGAAATTAGTTACTATCCCGGCTACCACATAGCAGAAGTGTAGTGTTTTATTTTTATGTCCTAATATTTTGCTGCCTTGAGGCAAAGCCTTGATCATCCCACCACAGTTACATGTTGAGGAAGTAATTTATCAATGACCTCAGAGGTCAGCAGTGTACTTACCCAGAGGTCTGGAGGATACCAATGCTTGCACTTGTAGTTTCAAGTTCATCGGGGAGGTCAAGACCATTCATCATCCACATATACAATTCCTATACCAAAAAGTTTGACCAAAGGTATAGATGAGAAATCATCATTATGCTATAAGCCAGGGGTGAAAGAACCAGGAAGACTGCCTGAAGAGTCAACAAATCATTTAAAGTCAATAAGCAGAGTTAGAAAAGGGAAAGAAAGGAATGCTAAGGTTACAGAGTTGGCTGAGCAGACAGACCCATAGAGAGAGGGTTTCATGTATGAGGCTTTTTGGACTCTCTCTTTTATAAACTCCTCTAGCCTAGCAGTCAGATTTCTCTCATGTTCTTACAACAACAGCATGACCTGATAAAGCAGAAGAGTAGGATGAACTAGTGGACTGTTCATAGTGCATGTGTTCATTCCCTTCTCCATGGTGACTATGCTCAGGTTAAGCTTGAGGAATTAGGTATAAACTATTTAGGAAAATAAGAACCTATTTGAAACTCTTCATTAAGACCAAAGGACTAACTCTAGGTCAATAACAATGTTGAAAACAGTTCTGTTTGTTAATATTTAGTTTATCTTCTTAATTTCCAAATTAGCTTGTAGTAATATCATTAGTTACTTCTAACTCAAATATTAGGGATTAGAGTCTTAGGAAATTCATTGACTGGACTGTTTCCAGGATGTCCATGCTTGGAAACTCCTTGGAGAAGGAATGCTATGCTATTTCCCAAACCCATTCTCATACCCATTCTCTTCAGTGAGGAAACATCTGTAAGAAGATACAGATGTTTTTTGAACTAGTTCATAGAAGGAATAGAAATCCTTACCATCTATGTGTCCTAGAGTACAGAGGAACCTGTGAAATGAGATGAATGTTGTTTGTATAGGAACCAAAAGTCATTAATAACATTCTGCTCATATAATTTATAAAGGATCTCTTCAAATCAGTGGAGTGGGGGGAAGGGGAGCTGATATTTCCTTCATTCACTGAGGGGAGGTCATAGGAGAGCAAGTTATTGGACTGAAGTGTCTCAATGAATGAGAGTTTTCTTGAACCACTGAAGCTTCTTACAGTGCATCTGGGGCCTATCTGAGCCAGCTGAGGGGCACAGAGGATGGAACACTGGGCCTGGACTGAGTTCAAATGTGACCTCAGTCACTTAACAGACATTAGAAAAGTCATTTAACCTTTATTTCCTTCAGTTTCCTCAAGTAAAATGAGAATAAAAATAAAACCTACCTTGAAAGTTTGTTGTGAAGATCAAATTAGATAATATTTGTAAAACACTTAACACAATGTGTGGTGATGTAGCAATGTTTATTCCCTCTCTTCACCCCTCACTGTCTCTTCAGAAAGACTACTCTAATAATATTGCCTCAACCATTTTTAACTCTGCATTACTAAATGAGTTAAATAATCAGGGAAATCAAATTCTGTGATTTCCTTGGTTTGGCAGCTATCTTTACTGATGAATACTGAAACTCATACATGACCTTTCCGTCTTTTATGAAAGAGCATCTGCCCAGTGTATCGTAGGACTTCTTTACTTTCACCTGACTTTGTAATGATGCCAGTAGAACACATAGTCTGGTCTCCTCTTATTCTTAGCTCACACCATGTGACTACCCCATTTTTTTCGATCATATATTTTCCGGATAAAATCTTTTACTCTGATTTTTCAGAAGTTCCATATCTGCAATGTGATGTAGCCTGTTCTTCACACCCATCTTGTACCTCTGCATTACACCCTGAATGATACTCATTTTCTTTTTTTTTTTTTGACTAAATTTTATTTTCAACATTCACTTTTATAAGATTGAATTTCAAATTTTTTTCTCCCTCCTTTCCAAAATGGCATGCAGTCTGATATACGGTATACATGTACAGTCATGCTAAACATATTTCCATATTAGTTATGCTGTGAAAGAAGAATTAGATCAAAAGGAAAAATCATGAGAAAGATAAAACAGCAAAAAAAAGAGAATATAATCTGTTTAATCTGTTCTGATATGCATTCTGACTCCATAATTCTTTTTTTGGATGTGGACAGCATTTTCCACCATGAGTCTTTTGGAAGATACTCATTTTCAAATCCTCAGATAACATAGTGTTCAATGACTTATAGCCACCACAGAACTAATGGAATTTTAGTATTGAAAACATGGCCTTTTGTTTCTGGGAGGTACATGGAGTTATTAAAAGAGCTTTGCAATTTACTGGAATCAGTTCAGCCTTTTCTCTCCTGTTTAATTCAGAGATCAGCATGTCTATTTGCACCATTGGCTATTCCAGATAACTACAAGTACTTATGGAAAAGATCTAAAGACTTTCCATCTCAATGAATGTCACAATTTGAGTAATTGACATTTTTCATCTGTTTAGGTTTTTCTCACAGCCTAAAATTGAATACAAAATATCAAAATACTGATTCCATTTTCATTGGCATAGTGGAAGAAAACTAGAACTACACTATAAGAGAAGAGATTGTTTCATGTTGCCTTTATATGCTCAGGGTTTAGCATAGTGCCTGGAACATAATAGGTGCTTAATAAATTCCTATTCATTGACCTTAGGGTCTTCTCCAATATCCTTATTTTTCAGATTAGGCGCTTGAAGCCCAGGAATCTGCTTCAGACCTCTCCTATGGCATATAGTTAATTAATAAGTGCAATGATATCCAGGCCTAGAATCCAAGTGTCCTTATTTAAGTCTTTACGCACACTACTCACCATTTCTTCTTTGGTTTCCACAAAAACAAAATGTAAAGATTGCTTATATTTTTTTCTTTTCACATTAGGGTTGTTTGTACTCTGAGTAAGATTTCCATAGGATGTAGATCAGGTGAATTTCTAGTCAACTTGATGAACATATACAACCTTTTTTTGTCCCTTAAAAATTGAGGATGAATTGGTTGGGTGAGATTGATGTAGATCAGAATCACCTTTCATGCAAAAAGAGGGAAAATTGCAGTTAAATTGTTTTTTATCTTTGTGGAAGATCAGTCAGAGAGCAGCAGATATAACAGTAGGCCTATATCTTGGGAAGGGAAAGTACATCTCCCCCTACACCTTACAGTCACCAAAGGCTACACTGATTAAAGAACATGTGGCTTGTATATGAGTCCTAAAAGGAAAGTTTTGGAAACAAAGCCCTGACCTAATCCTTGGAGAGGATGTGGTGTGAAAATCCTTTGCTTAAGACATGACATGACATGACATTCACAGAAAGGACAAGAACATGACTAAACGTTGGAAGTTTCTGAAACCCAGTATCCTGGATTACTACTCTAGTAATCCCAAATTCAAGAATTCTGAAGAAGGAAAGGGAATTCCCAGACTTTGCCACCTGTTGTTGGGATTGTTCTAACTCCAAGTAGATTGCTTACAATTCATCTCATAGATAGATGCAGGATACCCTAGTATATGAAGCACTGGATTAAAAGCTTTTGAGAGAATGTTAAACTATTTACTGCACCTATAAAGTCTGGAGATTAACTCAGGAGAGTTAATATTTGTCAGAAGTGAGTATATATGTATATACTTGGTTAGAAGAGCAAATAGATATGCTTGTTTAAAGTGGTTGTTAACCCCTCAAAAATTGCCTTTCCTTCTATGAATGCAGATCCAAGAACCTGTGATAGCAGGCCCCCCTGTGTATATTGGGGTACTTACTGATACAGAATGTGAACTTCTTAAGAACCAGGGATCAATGTTAAACATCGTATTTGACATATAATTAATGCACAATAGATGAATGTCGATTGATTGATAGTCAGTCATGAGAAGTCAGACTTTCCTCACCACTTTCTTTTCTACCTCACAATTAATTATAATACTAAATGATCCCAAAGAATTGATTTGGGAATAGAGCTAATAAATGACATATTTGTTTCTCCATCATTTTCTTAGACACCTGAAAAATAAGGAGAACTGGTGAAATGTCATTTATATCAGAGATGAGATCTTTGCTATATCAGAGGAAATGTCACTGACATAAAAATGAAGTCTAGCCTGTATAGCAAAAGTAGAGCTATGATAATTAGGAACTATATAGGGTGCTGGGGGGGTGGAACTCATTGGAAAGGCAGGAGAATTGTGACTCTTCTTCAAGTGCTAATGTGAGTCCTTTATGAGATTTCTGAATTTCCAGTCAATTGAAATAAAAAACATCTCATAGACAAATGTGCGCATTATGACCTTGAGTTCTTATTCAGAAGATAGGGATCCTTTTACCTATCCTATGGGGACATGGAAATGGGCAACCATTCAAATAAGAGACAAGTCTGAATTGGGAAAAAAGAAATGAAAGATAATTTTTGAGGGCTGCCTCCAAAATTTAACCCAGTTCATGTAAGCCTGAAGGGTCAGACACTGGGCAATATTATATCTGTAAATTAGAAAAAGTATTTACTAAGCATTCTCTATACACCAAGCCCTGTGATAAAAGCTGGGAATATTAAAGATTTAAGCTTAAAATTTCATACAGACTTTTGGAGCACCCTACACAAAGAAAAAAGAGAGAAACTCTCTGAGCTCAATGACCCAGGTTAGAAATGAACATGGTTCTTGCTGGCACTCCCTCCAATGGCGGTAATAGGGAAGAATTCACCTATTAGTGGAGTGAAGGGAGTATGTCCTGCATAGCAACACTGCTGGGGCAGAGGTGAAAAAGTTTTTCCATCATGAACTGAATAGGATTAGATGACTGCTGGTGCTTAGAAGATGGTATCGAGTTTTATTTGTATGAAAGAGGACCTAAATCATAGTAGGAAAAAAAAAATAAGAGTTCACTGAAGTTAGAATTTTATATTGCAGTTCATCATGCTCCTCATCAATAGGCATGGGTATCCTTATAAGCCTGAATGAAAACTTTAGGGAACCTTTCTCACCCAGAGATTTTAACTAATATTCAACATATAGAAAATGAAAACTATTTGGAAATAGTTTCTGCTGTTTTAAGAGATGGAACAATAATTTCTTTTTATCCATGTACACCAGACATCACCCCCTCTGTCCACCTGTAGTACTACTCTCTGGAACAGATCTCCAAAAATATTGGGGGAGGTCCTCTAGTCAGTTTGAAACTCTGTCCTACAACCAAACCATCTCAGTTATTGTGTGTGAGAACAAACTCACCCATCCAGCCATGCCATTCAGATATCTTGCAATCTGATCTACATCTCCCTCCTGCTCCCAACACACCTCTTTCTCCTTCATTAGGATAGGGTAACTAAATCAATATTATCATTGCTTATGAAAAGAGTAGAACAATTGGTCAGTGGAGTCCTACAGCTCCATTCACCATCCCTGTGAGTCCCCAGACCAAAACTCACCTCGCTGACAACCACTCCACTATTTATATTGTCTTCTCTTATTAGAATGTAAGCTTTTTAAGGCAAGGAATTATTCTACATTTTGTATTTGTATCCCCAGCATCTAGCAGAGTGTTTGACACAAAAAGAGTGCTCTATGCATTTTGATGTATTCATTCTTTGTTCATTCATTCCTGAGAAAAGAATTCTTATTTTTCTTTTACAGTTTATTACTAGAAAACTTTCATTATCTATTTATTATCTTGCAACTCTGGTGTTGGCTAAGCTACTACTGTTTAGCTCTTTATAAGTCAATATGAGTGACTATGCTTGCTAAAAATGCCCTCTAATGCAGCCAGTGAACACTTTATTTGATAAAATAGTTCATGATGCATTGTGAATACTCAGGTTTTCACACTAGTCATGTTAGAAATTGAATAACTCTGTAAGAGAAGGCTTTAACATTTCCATAAAATTTCATGTAAGACATCTCCTATATCTATCATACCAAAGAATCCCTTCACATTTTGGCACTATAGAGTGGAGGAGTTATACATTTTTCATTGTGATCAATAAAGTTCATGGAAAGAAATGTCAATCTCTTTTCTCCTAATAAGTTTTGATGCCTGACTTTTAAATCCTCTAGACCCCAAAGATTTAACAATCTAATTAGCTACCCTTTGAGTGCTGTTGACTTAAAGATCATGATTTTCTATCATCCTACTGACAGATGTCAGAGTTAATGTAGAAGAATTTCCATAATTTTATATGACAAGTTGTCAAGAAAATAAGAATAAGTTACATTGGCCTTGACTAGTCCAAGAGTCCTGGGAAAATTGTTCAATATAAAAGAATCATATGTAACTTTTGAGTTTTATGATTTTACTCAGAAGACATTCCATGTTGACTATGAAAATAAATGAATATAAATTGGTGACTAGGTTTAGATTGCAGGCTAGTGAACCTGACAATATACCTGTAACTACAAATACACAAACCTATAACTACAAAAAAACATAATTTTTGACACTTTTAAGCAAAAGCTCACAGAAATCAGAATCATGGTCCATTTAAGAATATTCTGTCTCTGGCAGTGGCGCAATTGAAATTTTTCTGCTTGTGAGTTTAAAAGGTCTCTACGTATTTGCCAATCATCGTTACCTTGATTTAACAATGAAGAACCTATGAATTTACCTAAAGTACTTTTAATCTATTGATTTTTCAGTATAGATTATCTCTTGGGAGCATATGTTCCATAGGTCTTTGTCTACTCTAAATAGGCAGAGCAGGTGATAATTAATAAGTTATTTGAGAGATATTAGTAAAACTCTCAACAAATTATCTATCTATCTATCTATCTATCTATCTATCTATCTATCTATCTCCTATTGACTGATAACTATTCAAGTTGAAACAATATTCCCTTGAATTTCCTTTTATGCCAGTCCCTCTGTTTAAATGCTAGTAACCCTTAGAGAAATAATATATTAGTTAGAAATAATATACTGGCTCGTAATAGCTTAGTGTGACTGGTTAAACAATTTGCAGGCTTTGGTTATGTGTTAGGGAACGATATGAGAGCAATGGGTGCCTTGGTGAAAAAGAGTAATGAGATGAAAGTACATTGCAAGGGAAAATTGGGATGAGGGCATCAAAGATTTTGCTTATTTCAAAAGGTTGTCTAGAACTAGTTTCTTCCATAAGTTTACTGACCTTTAAAGTGGGTTATTTACTCACCATTAAATTACCACTTTCAAAACTATATCACTTTTATTGAAGAATAGAGGGTTGAGGAACTGATGAAATATTACTGAATTGGCAGCTGCATTTAAGAAGGAAGATAATCTATGTAAACTCATCAATTGTTTCTTCAGAGGCTGTAGAAAAATGAGCTATTTATTGCCCATAATTCAGTATGTTAGCAAATCTAAGAAAATGTTAAACTTAAGGGTAATTGTAGATTCACTCTTCAAAGAAAAGTGATAAATGAGAACTCTATTACCAAAATAACTTTGACCTATGTGTGGCAACAATTTCAACAAATTCAATTCACTAAACAATTATAAAGTTCTTTTTGTTCAAAACACTATGTCAGACCTTGGCGATGCAAAAATAACTCAGGTACAGGTTTTGCTCTCGGTGATGTTATAGAACAGTGGGGAGAAGTACACATTTACAATTTATTATGCATGAGAAAGTAGTATAAGTGTGCAGGAGAGGTCCAGGAAATGTCCTGTTAGAAAATTTAGGAAGAAAAAAACACACTTTAATCTCAGAATCTATGGATTAGGGTGGTTAGGAAAGATTTTATGGAAGATGTGAGATCTAAATTCATAACTTGATCATCCCCCATTAACTACTGACCAGAAAAGAAATAGCACAGCATGAGTAAGGGGGTGACTTGGTGTGGGTACAGAGACAATAATGGAGGCAGACCAATTACAACTTGAAATAGTAGGTGGGAGTAATAAAACTTATACCTGTTTTATTCTACTCCATGTCTGAATTGTTTGTTCTACAGGACATCATCAATAAAATATTATACCTCAAAGAAATTTGTGGAATTGAAGCAATATTATATACTGCTAAGAGATATGTATATATATATGTGTGTGCGTGTGTGTGTATGTATGTGTGTATGTGTGTGTATACACACATATATACATACATACACACACAGACATACACAGACACGCAGACACACACACACACACATACATACATATATATATATATATATATATATATATATATATATATATATATGCTCCTGGCACATATGCTTAATAAATGCTTATTCACTGATTTACTGGCTGAATCCTTGAAGAACCCCATAAAGGATCAGCTCATTGACAGATGAAATTTACAAGGGAAAAAAAAACAGAAAAAAAGTCTTGATTTACATCAAGATGTTGAACATAAGGGCACAGTGCGGATTACCCTGCAGTAGATATTAGGCCAATTTCTCTTTTATCTCAGTGCCATAACTGGGAAAATCTGGTGAGATCTGCATGCGGTGCCATGAATTTTTACTTTTCCCATTGATACTGCATCTCTGATTGAGCTGCATAGTACTCCTTACTCATTCTGGCAAGCCGAATAGGTTATTGGAGATTACAATAGTTGCTTGTTACTCACAGGTTTTAAATAGATGGACTTTAAAAGCATCAGGGATTCATTTCAGGAATTATTTTCATTCCACTATCCAATTTCTATACCTGCTTGTAAAAATGGGGGGTTTAGATGCCATGGGAAATAGAAATTATTCAAACATGAAATGTTCCATTTTGGAGTCATTTAGGAAGTGGAAACCAAATGTCCAAACTGTGTGTGTGTGTGTGTGTGTGTGTGTGTGTGTCTGTGTGTCTGTGTGACAGAGAAAGAGAGAGAAGAAAGTGGAGGAAGAGAGGGAGGAGGAGGTGAGAAGAGGAGGGATAGTCCCTATGCCATCCATTTCTGTATCACCTCTGATGATTCCATTTTCAGCGTGCTGTGAAGGAAATCAGGCACAAAGTAGTCATTAGGTAAGAGGATTTTTGCGTCTAATTTCCTCTGCACCCTGCTGAATACGTAGGTATTTATGTTTAATTACACACATTCATGATCCAGTCACACTTTGAATAGAAAAAGAGCTTAAACTGAGAAGACCAGCTACCTAGTAATTTTTTACATTCCCCTCTGCACTCTATTATAGTGAATAATAAAGCTATGAACAACACAATATACAATTTTAAAATATTAAATATGTCTCAGTGAAGAGACTTTTTATTAGTAATAGTTTTTCATTGGCTCTAAAATTGTAATTTGTATACTCTCAGTTGCTTTTGACAGCTCTCAAACCTCATATTAGTTTTCATTACATGGGCAGCATTCCTTCTATTCATAGTGACCATAATAAATAAACTTGGAAATCATATTCAGATGAACAACAATATATCATGCCAGCTTCCAGGTTCCAGAATTTAGAGGGATGTCTAGAACCTGTAAAGGAATCAGAAGGTTAAGATTCATCATCATCTTTCATCATCAGATGATTAAGCCATCATAAAATAGAACTTATAGCAACAACTGCAACATTAAAATAACTGAAGAAACTAGATAGAGTTTGGCCTAGAGAAGAGAAGTCTAAACTAACTGTATAAGGGTTTTAGGTGAAGTAGCAGAGAATGGCTCATGGTCCAGTGGTGGGTGGGAACCTTTGGCCCTCTAAATCTTCAATTGTGTCTCTTTGAATGAATTCAAACTTTACAGAACACTTTTTTTGGGAGGGGGGATGAAGGAGAGACAATTAAGGTTAAGCTACTTGCTCAGGGTCTCATAGCTAGTAAGTGTCAATTGTCTGAATTTGAACTCAGGTCCTCCTGACTCCAGAGCTGGTGCTCTTTTCATTGCTCCACCTAACTGCCCAGAGCAAATCCATTTATTGAAGGAATTTGTTCTGTGAAGTTTGGATTCAGTCAAAGGGCCACACCTGATGACCTAGAGGGCCACATGAGGCCTCAAGGTCAGAGGTTCCCCACTCCTACACAATATAGTAAAAGTTTGAATGTAGAAACATCATCCCCGAAAGGAAATGTCGAAAACAGTGGCAACAACTATTCTCTCTGTCTGTATCTCTCTATCTTTGTCCTCTATCTCCATCTTTCTGTCTCTTCCAATAAAGACTGAGTCTCTCCCCCACTTTGGAATACTGTCTGGAGGCAAAAGGATGCCCTAACTAAATTCTTCTCCTGTGCACCTTGAATTCATAGGATTATATGATTATAAAAAGATCTAGTGCCTATGCAGCCTGTAGGATAGTTGCATTCAAATATTGAATTACTATTTTAAAAAAATGCTGAATTCTTATGTATGAAGATATCTCTACAATGTGTTAATTCCCTTTGAAGTCTGACATGGCCTAATCCCACTGGAGTTAATATTCTGACTGGAAGGAAGTTCAAAAAATCACAACCTATCACATCATCTTTAATTAACTACATTTACCTCAGGGTAAATCAGCAAACCTCTATTTGTACAAAGTAGGGATTGCCCAAATTTATTTATTCTCTTCTTTTAAATTATTTTCAAAAGCACCTCATTCTATCACCATGAATGAGTCACCTGTCTAGGTGGCAGGCTTTAGTAGGGAGGGTTGAATGACTACTTAATGGCAGGAATCCCTGGAAAAGATTGATTCAATTATTTATTCATTCATTCAGAAATCACAAAATGTATATGATCCTGAACTTTGCCAGGTCCTGCGATAACAGAACAAAAGTTCCTTTAGAGGTTTCCATTCTACTAGAGGGGGCAGGTGCAAACTAGGGCTCCTGAAAGTAACAACATGGAAAGGTTAATATGGAATATGTACAAAGCAAATATATAAAGTTATGCAGGAGAACACTAACAACTTGAGGAGAGGTAGGACCATGAAAAAGCCTTCTTTTTGATAGGAATAAAAGAGAAGCAAAATAAAAATACATTAAACAGAATGACCATAAATAATTAAATGTCACATTGTGTCATAAAACAATAAGAGCTCAAGGGTAGCCCAGCAAGATAAGTGAGACTTGGAGGTGTCAAGATTGGCTTAATGGAAATAGTGGGACTTGAGTTCAGGCTTGAAGGATAGATGACTTTGGGAAATAAAGATGGTAGAGCATGTCAAGCAAGGAAATAAATATAGGTTTGGAAATGGGACTGAGTATGGCATATTTATGAGGCACTGAGGAACCTGATGTAAGTAAGGATGAATATATGAATTAAAGAATTATGGGAAAGTTGCATGGGCTTTGAGAAATCAAAGGCCTTATCCATGATGACAGAGCTAGTAAGTGTTTGAAGGATGATTTGAACCAACAAATGTGTATCACACACACACACATATATACATGTATTATGTACATGAGCATATAAATAAAACATATATGTATGTATACACACATATATAACATACGCTCCCTATTTATACATACATGTTTATATGTATGCATACATATCCATACATGCATAATATGTATATAGCCTATAGATATACTATCCCATATTACCTATATAAATAAGTACAGAGAAGTTGGGTACGTCAGGAACAAAAATGAAGAGGAAAATGAGATGGCAGAGACAAAAAATTTGAGACTTGGCTAAATGAACATCTTTAATAGCAGGAAAAATACTTTACAATATTTAGGAACTGTTAAAGCTTTAAGTTAGAGCCTACAGTATCATTAATACTATATTTAAGTACATTTTGAGAGGAATAAGCTAGCCCTAATCCTAACCATAGAAATATTTTTTTTCCTAAGGGAAAATACATATTGAGTTAAATGGATTTTGGCAACATGCTCTGTTCCTAAGTTGGAGACTGCCCATAAGAGGAAATAGTTACTTCTCTTTCAGTATTCCACTATCAGAGCAACACCATATTTTTTTCATAGATTTATCTCCCATGTGTAAAGAAACCAGAGACGCATGATGAGAGAAGCTAAATATAATAGTTAAAAGTAATTCCTACCAGAATTTCATGTGGTTCCTTTTTCATTTGGAGAAATTTAACCCTGGGATATTTACCCCTTTGAGGGGTATTGAGGTAAAAGACGTAAGAACTAAACTGAGTTTCTTCACTCATTTTACATTACCTGCTCCTCTAACAATCTCAGCTACATGTACCTTTACCCTTTGTCTTGCCATCACCCACAAGAGTTCCATTTTCATGTCCATGAACTCTGAAATTTCTCTATCTGATTGTAAGCTGTTGTCATTCCCATTCTCTCTCTCTCTCTCTCTCTCTCTCTCTCTCTCTCTCTCTCTCTCTCTCTCTCTCTCTCTCTCTCTCTCTCTCTCTCTCTCTCTCTCCCCTCACTTCTCTCCTCTAAACTTGCTTCTATAATCTAACTGGGATTCTTTCCCAGGCCATAACCTCCTCACAGGTTATATTCTCCTTCCTTCTCCATCTGGGCAGACAAGCTCAATTCCATGTTATCCTTCTATCTTGAATTTTCTGTTCCTTTATTCTGTCAAAGACCTTGCTCTGCTGAGTCTCAGTCTTTTATTTATTACTCTTACCATCTGCTGCCCTTCTCCTACTCAAAAAAACTGCAGAAAAATCATGAAACTGTACTGACTGGGGTCACTAGAAGTTTGTTATAGAATCTCATTTGGGCTCTCACTGAAACAAGGCAATCTTTTTGTAGCTCTCTAATTGACTCACTATCCTACTCAACATAACAACTTTAATAAACCTTTTCATCCTACCTTAAACTTCTCCTGTCTCTTAACTGGTAACTGGCTTCATATTTCACCAGTGACTCCATATTAATTTCAAGATAAAATATAAAAACCTCTGCCTTTTAGAGTCGTTCATAACCTGAATCCTTCCTCCATTCTTCTTAAAACTTTCCCCAACAGACTCTACAATCAAGTGATGCTGCCTTTCTTGCTCTTCTTCTCACAGAACAATCCATCTCCTGCTTCTTGGCATTTTCACTGGCTCTACCCCATGTCTGGTATTTTTTCTCTTTCTCCTTTCTCTGCCTTCTGGCTTCCTTCAAGTTTCGGCTAAAGCAAAAAGCCTTTCTCAGTCCTCCTTGATCTCAATCCCTACCCTCTGAGATTATCTCCAATTTATCCTGTATATATCTTGTTGGCAAGTTATTTCCCCCATTAGAATATGAAGTCCCCTCAACTGACAGCTAAAATTGAGAGTCAGAGGGATATAAAAAAGCTGGCTGACAGTTGTAACCCTCCCATGTCAGAGAAAGATTTGCTAACCACAGTTCAATTACCATACTCTTTCCCTAGCAAAGGAATGGCCAAAGTGTTTGAAACAGCTGACTGGCAAGGCTGTGGTACTCTTCTTCAGAAGGGAAAATACAATCTGCTGAATCTCTAATGAATTTTGGACACTCAGGTGTATTAGTGACATGGTGGACTTAGAATCTGAAAAGTCCAAGTTCAAACTCTGCCTCACATACTTGGTAGCTATGTGACCCTGCATCAGTCAACCTCAGTCTTCCTCAGCTTCCTCATCAGTGAAATGTGAATAACAATAGCACTTATCTCCCAAGTTTGTGAAGATAAAATGAAATAACACTTGTAAAGCACTTTGCAAACCCTAATGCACTGTATAAATGTGATCATCATCATTATTTTTGTTGTTTTTAATAATAATAATATTTTGAAGACAAATAGATACCCAAATACCAATTAGGGCAGTCATTTAATATCAGCAGGAACACCAGAGATATGATATCTAGTGAGAAAGAGGCATGAGAGTTCTGATGTGGAGCAGACCTAGCAGAAAATAGTAGAATAGGGTCGCCACAAGACTTTGTTTGCATTGTAGTATTGCCAGTGCACGTTTCTCTTTTGCGCATACTTCATTATACCTGTTACCAAGTTATGCATATACAGGCCCATTTTTTCCCGAAGTGGATACTTGCATTTTTGGGAAAATTACCTCTGAGTATGTGGAGAAAGGTTCTACTATTGTATCTATTCACAATATCATTTCATTAAGTACTTTTACAATGAGTTGTATGTCCTCACAATGACTCCTAAAAGGAAACACTTTGTTAGCTGTGATTCAAAGAATATTGTGACTCACCAAGTACCAAGATTGGAGCTTTCTGTGGGGTTCATAGATGATGGGGGCATGAGGTGGTCTATGAACCCTTCCCCTCCTCACACCCATGCATGAACAAAAGTTAATCTATTACACTTTTTAGAAAGTTCCAATCATCAGCACCACAACGTAGAGTAATTTTTAGATTCACTGCACATGGTGGTTTTTATCTTGCTTTAAAATAGAAAATGTTTTCTATTAATAACCTAGATTAATGTAACTAAAACCTAGTAATTCTTTCCAATAAAAAAGTGTTAACTCAAAGCAGTTCCTAGAAAATAATCCAATTTGAGAACCAATTTAATTTTAATAATAAGTTAGCCATAAAAATTGATTGCAATGTACTAAAAGCTCTGCTTTGACACCTCATAAAGGTGACTTCTTCTAGGGAGTGTTCTATTTTGTTTTGTTTTGTTCTAAACCTCATGAAGGGTTTCTCATATGTGACAATGTTGTTTAATGGCAAGAGTCCTGGAATGCAATTCAGGACTCCAAGGATCCAATACTGCCTCTGATACTTTCTTTCTGTATGATATTGGATAAGTAATTTCCCTTTTATGTACTTCTATTCTTTGTAAAGTAAGAGAGTCAGATAAGATCAGAGTCCTGGACCCCTTTGGCAGATCATTGAATTCTCAAAATAATATTTTTAAACATGTAAAATATATAGGATTACAAAGCAAATAAATTATATTGAAATGCAATTATGAAAATATTTTTTTTAAATAAATAAGATCATGGACTTCAAAAATCCCTGAACTAGATGATCTTTAAGAACTTTAAAAATAGATGTTATTAATGAGGCCAGGTAATGTCTAAGAAAAGGCTGACCCAAGGAGAACAAGAAATCAGAGACTACTTTTTTCTTGTTCACCGTCACTGTGGCACTAGTCAAGGGTAGTGAAGTTCAGGAATACTTGGCATTTGCATAAATCTCTCAAGGATATATTTGACTAGAGTTTGGGAGAGGAGAGATCCTTGTTTTCTGGCTTTGAAAGACAAAATAAATTTGTTCAGATTCTCTTGAAAGAAACACTCTAGGAAAAAGTCAACATGTAGAGGAGTCTGCCATCTCATATACATCCCTGTTTCAACTATGCCACAGCAAGGAATTTCACACACACACACACACACACACACACACACATACTTTCTCTCTCACTATCTGCCTGTCTCGATCTCTATCCTTCCATATCTCTGTCTCTCCTCTCTCCCTCCCTTCTCCACTCCCCTCCCCAAAGTGGGAATGATGGGATGCTTGGGTGCATGTGCTTGGGCCCCAATTCTAAAACCACATTTCTCTTTTAAAGTCACATTTATCTCTAGCCTCAAAACACTGTCCCAGGCAATTTTTCCCACTGCTCAAGGACAAACTGCCTTGGCAGCAATCATTATCTCCCTTCCTGATACAGCAGTCAGCTGCACTTATAAAACTTATTAGTCTGAGCCAGCTGTGTACTGGCTGAATGGGCTGTGCACCGAGTCATAATGACATTTACTTCTCATTGACCAATCATATGTGTCCTAGACTTAGACATACATACACTTACTTACATTTATCTTTTCTAACAAGACATTGATGAGAGCAACCCGGGTATTTCTCAGTCAGTCCTGACTATTGGTTAACTTAGGGACATTTCAGGCCAAAAATCACACCTCCAGGTAGCACCCCCCTTGGACTATTTCCCCATGAATTTGGGGTAAAATACCTGTGCAGTAGATACCAAAAGTGCATGTTCCTTTAAGAATTAATCACTCCTTAACCAATTCCTAA
This sequence comes from Bettongia penicillata ogilbyi, assembly GCA_023548195.1. Classification (NCBI taxonomy): domain Eukaryota; kingdom Metazoa; phylum Chordata; class Mammalia; order Diprotodontia; family Potoroidae; genus Bettongia; species Bettongia penicillata. The sequence goes on along the minus strand of JAJHZJ010000240.1, from coordinate 176,191 downwards.
TCCCACCCTGAATCACCTAGTTAGCACATTTGGCACATGTTTCACTATACAATATCCTATATAAACTTTCCCTGTACCCCCTCTAAGGTTACAGGTTCCCTAAGAACTCTTGCCTGCTGAAAAGTGTAATAAATCTTTACTTTGACCTCAACAGTGCTTGAGCCCATGGAGTCATTCCAGGTGACCTGTGCTCTGGTACTCTAGTCTTTGTGGGGATCTCAGTGCCCCTTCCAACTCCCATCAGGAGAACTCGTGGGCTCAGTTGACTCTTAAAAAGTTGTTATTCATGTCTTCTGTTTCTTGCATTGTTATAGTTATCCTGAATATCCATTTTCTGCATTTGTTCAAATATGCACTTCTGAGTCTAACCCAAAGAGCCATCCTATATAACAAATTGCATTTATAGAGAGGAAAAAAATCAGTACAAAATGCATTGAAAAAGTCCAAAAGTATGTGTAATAACAATGGGCCTCCCACCTTCACAAAGGAGTGAGGTGGAGCTATTCTCTTATATTTCTTCATTTGAGTCCTGCTTGATCTTCATAATTTCATTGCATTCACTTTTGAGTTTTTAAAGTTCTTTCCATTTATATTGTTGTATTTACTATATATATATATATATATATATATATATATATATATATTATTTTATTAGCACTGTTTGTGTTACTTTATATCAGATCCTATAGATCTTTTCATATCTCCCTGTATTCATTATACACATAGTTTCTTACTGCACAATAATATTTTATTACATTTATAAACCACAGTTTGCTTAGCCACGCTCCAACTGAGAGACATCTACTTTGTTTCCAAATCTTTGCTATCTCCAGAGTGTTAGGATAAAGATTTTGGTGTATATAGGGATTTTCATATTGATAACTTATTTTAGGCATAAGCCCCACGATGAAATATTTGGTTTAAAGAGTGTGGCCATTTTAGTCACTTAATTTACATAATTCCAAATTACTTTCCAAAATATTTGTATCATTTTGCTTGGCAACCAACAATATATTAATGTGTGAATTCTTTAGCTTTCTTTCCAACCTTGACTGATGTCATTTTTTATCTTTTTTTTTGCTAATTTTCAGTGTGTGAGATGGAACCTCAGCACTATTTTGACTTTCATTTCTCTTGTTATTAGGATTTTGGAGGATTTTCTTATGTGGCTGTGAATCCTTTCCAATTCTTCATTTGAAAATTGTGAACATTCTTTGACTACTTATCTTAAGCAATGCCTGTTTTACACACACATGAATTTATGTATGTACGTGTCTGTAAAACACCTTGGATACTAAACTCTTGTCAGAGAAATTTGATGCAAATATTTTTCCCCCATCTAATTACTTCCCTTCTTCTCTTAGGTGCAAAGGATTTCAGTTTTATATAATCAAAGTTTTCAATTTCATCTTTTATAATTGTATTTTTTATTTGGTTAAAAATGTATCTCCTACCCAGTCATGAGAGACATATGATTTATTTCTCTTCTAGATTTTTTATAATATAATTTATATATAAAGGTAATGTATTCATTAGAATATGTTGTAGAATATGGTATAAACCTAATCTTCTGCAGACTCCTTTAAAGTTTTCCTCATAGTTTTGATCAAGTACAGAGTTTTTTCCCTAGGTAATTTATGTTTTCCAATTTATCAAACACTAGGTTATTAAGTTCCATTGTCTCTGATTCTTCCTTTTCTAAACTGTTCCATTGACCTGTTTCTCTGTTTTTTTAACTGATATTAGTTGATTTTTTATTACTTCTGCCTTACAATAGCATTTGAAATTAGGATTGCCATTTATTCTTTATCCCTATGTCTTTTCACCATTTCTCTTTATTGTCTACATCTTTTTGTCAAATAAATATTGTTATAATTTTATCAATTTCCATAAAGCATCCCTTGTTAATTTGATTGGTATAGAAATAAAAGTGTAAATAAATTCTAGGAGTATTAACATTTATGTTACATTAGCACACCATATGACTGAGCACTTAATGTTCTTCAAAATATTTAAATTGTCCTTTATTTCTTGAAGGAACACTTTGTAAGTAAATTTATACAAGTTTTTTGTCTGCTGCGATAGGTGGATACCTTGACATTTCATGTATTCTGTTCTTACTTCATGGTTTTATTATTGTTATATAGAAATGCTGTTGATTTTTGAGGGTGTATTTTGTAGCTTGCAACTTTGCTGAAGTTGCCAATTCAGTGAATATCTTTGCTGATTCCCTAGGATTTTTCAAGTATACCATCATATCCTCAGCAGGTAGTGATGGATTTATATCCTTTTTACCTATTCCTATGCATTTAATTTCTCTCTCTCTCTCTCTCTCTCTCTCTCTCTCTCTCTCTCTCTCTCTCTCTGTCTCTCTGTCTCTGTCTCTGTCTCTCTGTCTCTGTCTCTCTGTCTCTGTCTCTGTCTCTGTCTCTCTCTCTCTCTCTCTCTCTCTCTCTCTCTCTCTCTCTCTCTCTCTCTCTCTCTCTCTTTCTGTTGCTGTTGCTAGTATTTCCAGAGCTACATTAAATAATAGTGTGGAGAGTGGGCATACGTGTTTCACTTTTATGTTTACTGGGAAAAGTTTGTTTATCTCCATCACATGTGATACTTCCTTTTGATATTACATAGATTTTTTTTTATGATGTTCAAAAAAAAGATCTCTGCCTATACTTTATGGGTGTCACATTATAAAAGGATGTTGTACTTTGTCAAATTTTTTTTCTCCATTTGCTAATATTGGCATAGTTTTGAAGTTTTCATTTTTAATATGATTAATTATGTTGATTGTTTTCTTAATGCTGAGCCATCTTTTCATCCCTGGCATAAATCCCACTTGGTCATAATGAATATTTTATTGGATAAATCTCTGATTTAGTTTACAAATTTTGAGTCAGTATTCATTAATGGTATTGGTCTATCACTTCAGTATTTTCTTAGGACTGCATTTACCTCATGAAAAGAGTATTTTCTTTTTCAATTTTGAGAAAAAATTGTAAAGTATGGGTACTAATTATTCCTAAAAAGTTTACACTGTGAAATACCCCTGTAAATATACCAGGAACTGGAATTTTCCCTCCCTCGCCCCCTTTAGTGTCTTTGCCAATAAAGTCCAAATAGCGTCATGGAGAGTCAGACATGACTGAAACAAGTGAGCAACAACAAAGAAAGGAACTCCCAAAGTGATTTGCAATTTCCTTCTCCAGCTCATTTTACAGATGAAGAAATTGAGGCAAACAAGGTGAAGTCATTTACTTAGGGTGATACAGCTAGTAAATGTCTGAGGCAAGATTTCCACTCAAGGTGAGTCTTCCTGACTTCAGATTCAGCACTCTAGCCACTCTGCTGGTCCTCTGATATCTTTGATATTTTATATGTTTGAAGATATTCCTCTATTTCTTTTGTGCTCTTGGCTTTGTTAGCATCTAAATCTACATGATATATTCTGATTATCCCTTTTTGTTGCTTCTGGTTTTGCTGTGCTTTCATCTTGCTCGTTTACTATTTTATTGACTTGATTTCCTGTTTTTTAAGAACTAATTTAGTAAGAGTTTATTGATTTTATTTGTCATTTCAGAGAACCAACTTTTAGTTTTATTTATCATTGGCAGGCAGTTCTTTTGTTTCTGATATATTTATTTCCCTTCTCAGTTTTAACATATATTTGATTATTTTAGGCTTATTTACTGATTCTCTTATTTTGAAAAAATGCATTCATTTTACTAATCCTCTATTGTGCCATTTTTTAAATGTATATCTTCAGGAATATGATTCCCCCCCCCCACTCACAACTATTTTATCTGTGTCCCAGATATACTGATTATTGCCTCATTTTTGTCACCTTCATTTACATGTTTATTGTTTCTTTGATATGTTCATTATTTTGGATTTAATTGTTAAGTGAACATTGAGTGCATTTCTCAGTTCCATCTATGTCTTCTTTATTTTGGTAGTCCCTCAGCCAATGACTATTTTTTATTGAATTTTCATCCTTAAAGGTTGTATTAACTATTTCTGCCTTTTATACATTTGTTTGCAATATCTCTATGTCCTAGAACATGGGCAATTTCTGTAAAAGTTCTATACGATTCTGAGTAACATGTATATTCTTTTCAAAGTCTTCTTTAGAATGTTTCACTTCTTTTAGGTCTACTTTCTCTATGAACTTGTTCAGTTCCTTTCACTTTTGTTAGACTTTTACAAAACCGAGAGAAGGATATTGACATATACTGTCACTATTGTGTTATTGTCTATTTCTTTTTGTAGCTCAGGTGATGTCTCCTTTATGAATTATACCAAGGTTGATCATGAAGTTGTATCAATGATATTAACTTGTTGTCTCTACCTCCTTTCAGAAAAATGTAGTTTCCTTTTTATCTTTATTCCAAAATGTTTGGTTTTGCTCCCTCATGTAGAATAACTGGAACTCCTGATTTTTTGATTCATTTGAAGCACAGCAATTTTTCCCCTATTCCTTCAGTTTTATTTTGTGTATATTTTTATTTTTTTAATGCTTTTGCTGCAATGAATGGATCATAGGTTTTTATTTTCTTATCCAATCTATCATTATTTTTCATTTAATTGGATTGTCCAATCCATTCACATTTAAAATTATGAGCCAGGTATATTTTCCCTTTTTCTCCAATACTGTTTTTATTTTTAAGTTGCATTTTAAAAATATTCTTTTGCTGTAAACATGGTGATATATTCCTTCAGTAATACCTTGATTTTTTTTTTATGTGGACCTATTTCCACTGGTTCTTTTCGTCTCACACCAGATCCCCATTTCTCTTTTGTTACCTTTTACCGTTGGAGTTTTGCTTATTAATTTCCTTTTCTCTCCTACTTTTATCTGGTTATATATTTACTTCTCTGGCTATATATTTTTTCTCAGTTAGTAAAATAATTTCTCTCATACTCTCTTCTCATTCAAATAGTCCCGATATTTAGTTTTTAAAATTTCACTTTTATATCCCTTTCCAAAAGAATTTCTCTTGCTTTCTTCATTATTCATACTCTTTCTTTCTATTCTAGACTCTAATTCTCTGATTAATGATTTCATATAACTATCTAGTCACTTTCTGTTCTTGATATTTTTCATGTAATTAAAAATTTTCAAGGTATCAATTCTAGATTCTGTCTTCTAGGCAGTTTTTGCTACTGCCTATTAGAGACTGGTCTATGTATTACCATGTTCCATTGTGCCTTACTTCCTGTAAGGCAAGCAAAGTATGATATTTTTGCTATTTTTCTGGTTTGAGTTTTAGCCAATCAAGGATGTTTGATTGAGTCTTTCCTTTGATTGAATGAAGAGTCTTTGATTGGAAACAGTATTTATATATATAATATATATATGTATTATTGCTGGGAGGGAGCAGAGAGAGTAGAGAGAGAAGTGAGTGTGAGAAGGCTAGGGGAACTTGCTTGTGGAGGCCTAACAGAAAGGTTTGTGATGTCAGAGCTCCCTCTGTTGCTCTGTGTTGATTTCTCCAACAGAATCCCTGTCTGTGGAGCTTTATCAGTGAATTGAGCTGAAGAGCAGAGACCTGCATGTGGGAAGGAGGCTTAGCTTAAGCCCCTTTTAAGAGCTGTTAAAGTGAATTGTGATGATGGTGCTGGTAATATGAATAAATATTGTTATAGCCCTATTAAGCTTTGTTTTCCTAGAAACAGAAACTGGGGGCAGGAGTCCCTGCAGCCTGCTATCAGACAGAAGAAGGGTTTGGAGTGGAACAGTCCCCATGAGCTGAGACAAGGAACAGGTGCAGAGAGCTGCCTGCATGTGAACCCAGGCAAGAGCTGGTGGAGAGCAGTCCAGAGAGAAGGAGCCATGGGATTTGGAAGTCAGCCTCTGGTCAAGATGAGAGAGGACCTTACTTGGACACTGGGCATTGATTAAGGAGATTGTTCTTACAATGATCTAGGGGTGGATGGTGTGATATTTTCTACTACCCCTTAAGGATGCATCATGATAGGGAAGACCCTAGCTTGCTCCTGCCTTTGGAGATGCAATGATACATGCTATACACCATATGACATACTGAGTGTTATGAGATACACATATGTATTAGATGTAGCTTAAGAATGTTGCTATTAGTGTTATGCTTTACTTTATTAAATAATGTTTAGTTTATTGCTGAATAGTGAATTCATTATACTAGGCAAATAGACCCTTAAAATTATTCACAGCAGCAGTCCTCAGGTATGCTGCCATGGTGGGTGTTACACTCCCAGAAAAATAATTTTTTCACTGGTTCAAAAGGATACTGTCCTATGACAGAAGCCCTCTCCCACTATATCTTTATGTAGGATATTTCTGATCTAGACCCTTTCTTGGTTTTTTTTTAATTCAACATTTGACTCCAAACCTCCTTCCCTAGGTGCCAATTCCCCCCAGGGGTTCAAATTCTGCTCTATGCTGAGGTAGGATGAACGAACTTTTTCAGCCCTGAATCCCCCAGGCCACCTCTAACAGAAAGTCCCCATCTGCCTTCAAAGACCAATTCTCATCACTCACAGGAAAATATATCAATGGAACCCCCTCCTACCTCCAAAGCAAGATCTCTTCCCTTTCCTCCTCTTTTCAATCTTCCTACCTCTTCCTCACCCACTCCCCTGTAGGCTCCTCTCTTACAGGCTTCAGGAGTCACCTTCTCCTTATTGTTAGTTCTCAGTTTGATCTGTGTATATTGCACTTTAGTCTCTATCTCTCTACTCTCCTTCCACCTTTCATGTATACTCCCAAGTTGCAATGTAGCTCCACAAAAATGGATTCCCCTGTAACCAATGAGGCCAAATTTTATCCATATTTCCCCAGGCCAGAATATTCACTGTATCCTCCAGTAGACTTCCACTCTTTATTCCATTTCATTGTGTACATTTAGAAATGTTTCTTTCTCAACTCTCTGCTATCACTCTCTTGTTGTTGCTGTCATTGCATGCTGCATTTATTTATTCCCTCCTTCATTTCTGTTTAGGTGTTCAAGAAGCAAATAATCCCTTTAGTTTTGATTTACTTTCCAAAAATATTTCAAATATTTCTTTAATACTAAATTTTCCTCTTTTTCCCCATTTATGAATAAGCTCAGATTTGCATATAAGTCACCTGGGCTTCATTCTGAATTCCATTTCTCTTTAGTGCACATTATTCCATTCCTTCCTACCTTTTCTTCTAGGGACAGAATAGTCTTGTATTATTCAAATAGTGTTTCTTTTATATTTGCAGTTCTTTCTTCTGAGGTTTTATAGAACTTGTTTTAGAATTGAATTGCTGAATTTAACCACTACGTAGCTTGTGGTTTTCAGCCTTGGCCTCCCCTCACCCCATATAAATTCTTTCAGTTGTTATCTCATTTTCGATGTTCAAAAGTTCTAGGTAGTTCTTTTCTATTATTTCCTGCCATATGGTGTTAAGAATTCTTGCTGTTTTATGTTTTTCTGGGAGACTGTCATCTGTAGGTTGCTGCTATACATCTTAACCTTTAAGATCAGAATGTTTACTCAGCATAGTGAGAGTATTTTATTTTAATGTTATTGTTTTTGCTTCTCTTCTTCTCAATTGTCCTTCAGTTCTGTATATTTATGTGTTGTTATCTCTTTTGTTTACCTAGGAGACTTGACATCACAAATTTCAGATACTTTATTCTGGCTATTATTTTTTTGCTGTGTAAGGCATAAATCCTGCTCTCCTAATTCTGTTTCCTCTTTTGAACCACTCAGGAAGAGTATGTCATAGTTCCAAGTTCTCTTCACATTCCACAGGGTCCTTTGCCTCATCAAGTATTAAATAATTTTTCTTTCATTTACAGTACTAGATAGAGAAGTCATATTTTTTTTTCTGCTGTTAATGATTTCCCTGTTGATTTATCTATCTTCAAGGTCTTTGACTTTTCATCTTCCTGGAATCTTAGGTAATGTCAATCTTTTCTCCTCTTTTCCTCTCCTAGTTCTCATTTTTTTTTTTGAATCTATAGGTTGCTCCCTTCTGATGGTGGTTTCCTTGAGCGCTGAATCTCAATGAATACTAAACTCCATCCAAAGTAGGCAGTTCTTAGTATGTGAGCTAAGCTTTTGTCCCAAGTCACTTTTGGGTGGGTAGAACTGGCTGGATGATAAATACTTCTTTCAGGCTGCATAGAGCACTGTACAATCCACCACCCACCCAATACACACACACACACACACACACTGTGCCCTCTTCCAGTGTCCTCACATGTTTCCCATATTCCTCAGTTCTCTGGGTCATTACAGGTAATTTAGGAATCTCATACTCTGATGTAACTTGCTTAATTGTTGCAGTTTGGGTTTTCAGGTTCTACAAAGGAAGCAGGGTAGGATGAGGTGTTGAGCTCTGTTTTAAGCCAAGACTCAACTCATGCCCTGCCCCTTTCCCTCTGTTCCTGGCCTTCAGGTAGAGATCTTTTGTGTCACAGAATGCTGCTGTTCCCCTTAGGATAGTAGGTTCATTTTCCCCAGCATCCATACTCTTGAGCCCTATGGAGCTATGCTGGCTATTTGTCCTTGCCTGAGCAGACTTCCACAATACTGGAATGACACTGCAGAAAAGGAGGGAAGAAATAATGTCACGGTTGGGTTTTGTTGCAAGCACAGGGAGTCCACTAGTGTTGTCTCGATGCCATAGCATGAGTTATTAGGGAAGGGTATTGAGGAAGCTCAGCGCAGAAGTTTGTTAATGGGTGTTTGTTTTACCTTCTTTTTGATTCTGAGTGTCCTAAATCACGTTTCTTTATCTTTGGTACATTATTTCTTTTATTGCAGAAGTTTCAGAGGTTGAGAGAATCAGAGAAACTGTCTACTCTTCCATCTTGCTTACCAGATGATTGCTTACTATTGTCTGGTATATGTTTATCTGTAGAAATTATCTGATTTGAGAACTCTTATTCTGTGTGCTATCAGCTTGGGCGAACAGGTTTATTCACTATTACGTGTAATGATTTATATGTAACTAACATTTGGTGAGAATGGAGTTAACTATTTAGATATACCTCGGGTCATTCTTTCCCCATGAAGGGAGAGTGACCAGGAGAGTAGCTTGAATCTGAAGTTATTTCTCCTAAATTAACAATACTCAGGGGGATAGATAAATAAAACTGTAGCCTGTTTCCCCTATCCTGAAGAGAACAACCAACTTTGTGGCCCGAATTTCTTATTCTTCACCTGGTAGGAATCAAAAATCTCCCTTAGGGAAGGGTTGGTAGAGAAGTCTCTAAACTAGAGCTATCTATTCTTACCTCACCTTCTAGATAAAGTCACATGAATACACATAAATCTCTATAAGCAAAACACACACACACACTCACATACACACACACACACACGCACACACACACACACACACACACCCCTTACACATGATTTTCTGCCTCAGCCCTGGCTACAGGAAAGAAAATGGGCTATACATGGAGGGCAATTTGGCAAGACAATCATAGCTACTATGGTTCTTGTTATCACAACAAGGAAGTCAGAGCATCCAAATGTGCCAAAAAAAGCTATTTCCAATAAACCCTGATGAAGGCACCAGCTTCTCTTCCATGCTGGGCTTGCCTGAAGCCAGCACATGAAAATTTAAAGAAGAACGAATACTGGCAGAGCTGATTATTTACAAGAGGGAGAAATGGGCAGAGGCATACTAGGTGAGTTTTTCTTTTAAAAAATTGGATTCAGTGAATCTGCCACTAGTATGTCTTCCTGATTTTCCTGAATGATTTTTCCTCTATGCCTGTGTTGGAAGTATTCCAGATTGTCTCATGTGCTGGCCTGGGCTGTAATCTACCCAAGAACTTGGTCAAAGAGCATTTGATTAATCACATACCATCTTCTTCACAAAGTCTTTCCTAATTTGGATCAGCTAGCAATAATCATTCATTCTTACTCCAACATGGAACCTTACATGGCATTTGAGTTATGCCCTGATGCAATCTAGTCAAAACCCTTCAAAAAACTGACACACAGAGAGGTTAAAAGAGTGGTCCAACTAATACAGGTGCTAGAAAATGAGCTTGAATCAAGTCTTTCTGATGCCAATGTCAGCATACTATACTTTCTGCCACATGTTTTATATCTTAAGTATGTGGGAATGTGATATGTGCCCTTGCAAGATAATATGCTCTTAATATTTGGAACTTATTAATTCTAATGAAAGAGGTAAGAACTCTTAATCTGATGTCTGTAGTAGCATTTAGCAGCTGTGCAGATCTGTACATGTCCTAACTATCTGACTTTATCATGGCTTTAATATTGAAAATTCTTGATACCTTATATCCATGACTCAATTCTTCCTTTATCAATATTTACAAGCCTAGGAGCCTAAATCTGCTCATTTGAAAAGTAAGGAACTGAATGTTCTTAGCATCCACATTTTTCATATCACAAAATGATTAATTGACTAAAGGATTGAAGCTTTCTTCTATACAATTAAGAGGAAGGCAGGTGCTTGTGTGCTTGGGAGATTGGATTTAAAACCTTGTGATGTAAAACAGAATAAAAGTAATTGACCACTAGACACATAATAATAAATTCTTCATTATCTATAGACAAATCATCTGCATATTAAATAACTGTGTTTTGACATATTTGCAGTAGAATAAGCTCTGCTCTTGGCGTCAGGAGAGACTTAATTTAATCTTGGCTCTACCATTTAATAAGTTTGTTGTCACCTTCAAATCATTTAGTTTCTTCTTCAGTAAAATGGGAATGATTTCAGAAACTCTTTCACATGGTTACCAGGTCTAAAGTCAATTTATTGAATACACTTTGACAACTTTAAAATGCAATATGAATAGCAGCTATTCTTATGATAATTATTAAACAGATTATAGTTGTCTTTTTCAATGAGTGCCTTGACACCTACTCCATTAATTAGTTGTTCTAGTGACATTCACATTTTTCCATTCTCTTGATGAGTTTACAAAACAGGGAAATTTTCTGAAACTCACCATCTCAATTATGTATGTTTTCTAGGAAAGATTTGTGAGAGAGATTTCTGCTTTGGGTAGATAAGAAAGAGAGCAGAAAAATGAGCTATTCATTCCCAGGATTTTGTGAGTTACTACTAAGAAGAATTGAGTAGATTAGTATGCCAAAGCTCCACTCTCCTCCTAGCTTCCCAGTGCTACTGTTACTTAAAGTGAATTCCCAAAGCATTGAGCTACTCTCAACTTCAAATACAAGTATGAAAATAGGTTCCAAAGACTAACAGAATTGACCTTTAGATTGTCTGTTATTCAGATCAACAAAATTTCCATTTTGGTAGAACAACATAATCGCAGCCAGAAAATGTTACATTTTACAGATAAAAAGCCAACATAGGAAACTATACTGGGAGACACACATCCAAGAAAAAAAAAACTGTCATCTTTGACACATTCCTTTCTTTTATCAGTGTTTACTTAGTACTTTATTGTTTCCTTTGGTAAATCTGTGGAGGGATCTATAGGGCACAAGCCTCAGGCCCCTTGTCAGCAATGCCTAGGTCCTTTGCTTTCACTGTACTTGGCACTTCCTTGATTTACACCTTGGGAAATTTGTCAGTTTTACAAAGTGGTACTTGAAACATCAAATTGTGTCTGCATTCAGGCAAATTTATGGGTACTTAATAACATTAAATAATTTTATCTCTATTTGAAAGCACTCATAAAATATTTTTTGTAAAGATTTAGAATCAGGATCATTGGCTTAGATTCTCTAGGAAGGTAAAGAAAACTAAAGATGTTATACCATTATATACTCTACTAAGCTAAAGGTTGAATGCGGTTTTGCCTGAAGTCTGAGTCATGTACTTAATTTTCCACATTAAAATTTAATGACCTTTTTTGACTTTGTATGCCTTTCTCCATCAGTGTTGTCTCTTTGCCAATAATATCATTCCAAGCACTGCAGAAAGAGAATATTCTGGGGGACATGGTTGATGGTTTTTGTCCAGTTTACATTTAACAATTTATTCTCCATTGATTTTTAAAGGCTTTCTCTGTAATAGCACTGTCATTGCTTCCCAGCTTTGACAACTTTCTGAGATAAGGGGGATCACACAGAATATTTTGTTCCAGCTAGGTTAGTGAAAATTTCAAATTGGAGAGAGGTCCATCAAAGGAAGGCAATATTTTTCATTGACTGACTAAATCTCTTGTATCTGTAAACATAGCTGTAGTTAACACATCAAGATACAAAGGGAATGAAGAATTCATCATAGCCCAAGATTGGAGAAAACATTTTAAGATACTTTGTAAAGGGTTTTAGAAATAATTAAAAGAAATAAAATTATATTTGCTAAAAGGGTGCACCAAAATGTGTCTCTGGAAAGCCTTATCCATGGTATTTACTGGCAAGATTTTAAAGTGTGTTAATTCTACAAGTCTTTCCTCTTCCTATTTTCTACAAGCTGTTCAACTAAATGCACACATGTACTATGAATGTTATTGTTGGGGGGAACCCACTAATATTATAGATGTATGTGCTATAGGTTTTTGTCTACTAAATTCTAGGTTTGTTGGCTGTTAATTTAAATGAGGCCTTAGACATAATAGGCATGCATAAAATGTTTGTGAAGCAAATGAACATTATTTTCCAATTCAAAAATTCCTTTGGGTAACTTGAAAGTAAATTTAAATGACTCGATAAAAAAAATCTATTGAATCTCTCAGAATATGATTCTTAGATCTGGATGACAACATGTTTTCAATGAGTTTACTAGCCAAGAGTGAAATCAAAAGGTCAAATATTGAGTTACTGAAACCTAGAAAACAAAGCAAGATGACTGCAATTTAGAATTCTAAGTCTGTTCGAAGATTGGACAAATTTTGAATTGATAGCTGAAGTGGAACCTTTTAGTTAAAATAAATGACTTTATGAAGTCATGGTTTGCCATACACTGAATACAGGGTCAGAATGACAAGATTAAATTGGAAAGATTTGTACAGTCTCATCTTGTGCAGCCCAAATGACATTGGCTTAAATATAGGGTTTGCTACTAGTCTTAAAAGTCAATTACCAATGTCAGGTATGTACCAGATAGAATCAATAATTTATGGGGAATTTCCATTTTTCAGAGGAATTACCAGTAATTCTAACATGACTACATAGCACTATTCCTCTGTTTGTATATGCACACAAGGGTTCTATCGTATAAAATTGGAAACAAATTTAACTCCATTTTGCATTTTCAAGGTGTATTTGCAATCAATTAGTTATTGTCTCATCTTCATATTACATTTACTCAAATTTTTCCCTTAGATGATAGCCCTCAGGGATTGAAGAAATATATTTTGTGACAAATTTCTTGTATTAAAAATAATGCATATTTTGTGCTTTTGTCAGAGGATACCAAAATACAAGTTTTAAATTTTTGGCACATTTGTGAGGTACACAGACACAAGTAAATTTAAAAGCAGAATTATAGCAGAAATGTGCTACCAATGCCAATAGTTAAAAAAAAAGGAGGGTTGCAAGATATTTCTGTAATACACAGATGTAATCATTTTCCCCCCCTAACACTGACTTGTAGTTCCCTTATCAACCTCTCTAGGTCATTCTCTTTGTATTTCAGAGCTATGTCATTCTATCTGTTGTCTCTGCTAACTGTGATCAGAACCTCATTAGACCTTAGCAAGTCTTCTTTAAAAATTATTTTAAAATACTGTATTTCATTAAATATTTTCCAATTCCAAAATTAACAATCATTTTTAAAAATTTTGAGTTCCAAATTCTCTTTCTCCTTCCCTTCCTCCACCCATGAAGAAGGTAAGTAATATGATATCAATTACACATGTGAAGCTATGCAAAATATATTTACATTAGTCACTTTGCAAAAGAAAACAGACACATACACACAAAAATGAGGAAAGTAAAGTTTTACAAAATTATGTTTCAATATGTACTCAGAATTCATCAGGTTTTTTTTTTTTTCTGGATTTTTCATCATGGGTCTTTTGAAATTGTCTTGGATCATTTTCCTGATCAAAGTAGCTAAGTCTTTCACAGTTGATCATCCTTATAATACTGATGTTGCTTTGTACATTTTTTCCTGCTTCTGTTCTCTTCAGTTTGCATCAGTTCAGCAAGTACTGAGTTCAACAGAAAATCTTAGCTCAAGGTCCTGTATTCTGATGGTGAGGTCCTCAGAAGGACAGTCCATTGTCTATTTAGTCTAATCCCATAATTATTTAGAAAAGGAAGCAGAGGTTTAAAAGGTAAAATGACTTACCTAAAGTCACACAGATAAGTAAGTAGCTGAGCCATGATGCATAGTAAGATATTCTTCAGTCCAAATCTAAGGCTCTTTCTATGGAACTTGCTTTCTTTTGAATTGCTTCCAACCCACGTGGTGAGGTGCACATAGGACTGGCTCAGGATTCAGGAAGACCTCAGTCAAAAATGCTTTACAAAACACATGACTGTGTTGAAAACACCAACTCTTGGTGTCCCAGGCAACTTTCTAAGACTACAAATCAGAGCAAATAAGCTGTGCAGATCTACACAGTAGAAGGAGTTTTTACCACAGGAAGTCCCTGATTGACCATAAATCAATCACTCAATAATTCAGCAAGTATTAATTAAGTTCATACTGTATATTAGTCACTAGTAATACAAAGACAAGAAGGAAAAATATTTGTCTTTGACCAGAAAAGGAAAACAATTTATTTCTCTATGTTTGTAAAAATGTATGTGACTGTGGAAAGGATTAGCCAAGACATCCCTTCCTGGTTCTGTTGAAATACTCCCTAAAAAGTAAAGAGCAAGTAAAGCAATAGGAAAAAAAAAAGTTCTAGGGGGGAAGGAGCCAAGATGGCAGAGTAGAAAGACTCATGTATACTAGCTGCGAAACCACAGCCCATAAATTTCCTGTATAAAGAGCTCCCCACAAATTCTGGAGCAGGGCAAGCTGTGCAGCAATGCAGTGGAGGAGATTTCCATTCAAGAGAGCCCTGAAAAACTGGCACCAAAAGTCCGTCATGCACCGGACGTAGAGCTAGGCCCCTGGCCAGCCCTGGCTGCATGGCACTGAGAGGAGCAGATCCGAGCAGGCTTCAGGGACGGAATCTCCCACGGCCGGGAAGGTTCCTCTGCCCACAGACGCTCCAGGTCAGTGAGAGAGACTTCTGGGCTGGCTGAGAGGGGAGTGGGGTATCTTTGTGACTTGGGCCCCCTCAGGAGGCAGCGGCAGAGGCAGTGGCAGCCTGGAACTCCCCAAGCAGACAGGAGCTCAGGGCCATTACTGAAGGTCTCTGCATAAACCCCCTGAGGGAACTGAGCCTGGGAGGTGGCTCTACCCCCACCTGAGAACCAGAACTGAAGCTCACATTGAGTAGCAGCCCCGCCCACCACTGAAAGCCCTGAGGCTGAGGAGCAGCATTGGAATCTCAGACCCCAAGCACCAGCTGGGTGGATCTAGGTGGAGGTGGAGAGGAATCTCAGAAGTCAAATAACTGGCTGGGAAAATGCCCAGAAAAGGGAAGAAAAATAAGACCATAGAAGGCTACTTTCTTGGGGAACAGGTGATGTTTGCGCCTTTCATTTCTGATGAGGAGGAACAATGCTTACCATAAGGAAAAGAAATAGACGTCAAGGCCTTTATACCCCAAACACCCAAAATAGATATGCAATGGGCTCAGGCCATAGAAGAGCTCAAAAAGGATTTTGAAAATCAAGTTAGACAGGTGGAGAAAAAACTGGGAAGAGAAATGAGAGAGAGGCAAGAAAAGCATGAAAAACGGGTCAATACCTTGGTAAAGGAGAGCCAAAAAAATGCTGAAGAAAATAACACCTTGAAAAATAGGCTCACTCAATTGGCAAAAGAGGTTCAAAAAGCCAATGAGGAGAAGAATGCTTTCAAAAGCAGAATTAGCTGAATGGAAAAAGAGGTTCAAAAGCTCACTGAAGAAAAAAGTTCTCGCAAGATTAGAATGGAACAGATGGAGTGTAACGACTTTCTGAGAAACCAAGAAATCATAAAACAAAACCAAAAGAATGAAAAAATGGAAGAGAATGTGAAATATTCCATTGGAAAAACAACTGACCTGGAAAATAGATCCAGGAGAGACAATTTAAAAATTATGGGACTACCTGAAAGCCATGATCACAAAAAGAGCCTAGACATCATCTTTCATGAAATTATCAAGGAAAATTGCCCTAATATTCTACAACCAGAGAGCAAAATAAATATTGAAGGAATCCATCGATCACCATCTGAAAGAGATCCAAAAAGAGAAACTCCTAGGAACATTGTGGCCAAATTCCAGAATTCCTAGGTCAAGGAGAAAATATTGCAAGCAGCTAGAAAGAAACAATGCCAGTATTGTGGAAATACAATCAGGATAACACAAGATCTAGCAGCTTCTACATTAAGGGATTGAAGGGTGTGGAATAGGGTATTCCAGAAGTCAAAGGAACTAGGACTCAAACCAAGAATCACCTACCCAGCAAAACTGAGTATAATAATTCAGGGGAAAATATGGTCTCTCAATGAAATTGAGGACTTTCAAGCATTCTTGATGAAAAGACCAGAGCTGAAAAGAAAATTCGATTTTCAAACACAAGAATGAGAAGAAGCATGAAAAAGTAAACAGCAAAGAGAAGTCATAAAGGAGTTAACAAAGGTGAACTGTGTTCATTCCTACATAGAAAGACAATATTTGTAACTCTTAAAACTTTTTAGTATCTGGGTAGTTGGTGGGACCACACACACACACACACACACACACACACACATACAGATGCACACACACATGTACACGCATGTGCACACACACATTCACACATCCAAAAGATTCATGATGGAAAGTGCTATTCACATTCAGGGAAAGAACTATGGAATGCATATCTGAATGCAGATAGAAGTGTATTATTTTCACTGTTTTTTCTTTCTTTCTCATAGTTTTTCCCTTTTGTTTTGAATCTTCTTTCCATGAACAATATGAAAATATATTTAGCATGATTGTACATGATTGTACATGTATAGCCTAAGGGCAACTAGGTGGTACAGTGGATAAAGCAGGAGTGCAAGAGTCAGGAGTACCTGAATTTAAATCTCACCTCAGACACTTGACACTCACTAGCTGTGTGACCTTGGGCAAGTCACTTAACCCCAATTGCCTCATCCTGAATATCTGGTCATTGGATTCAGATGACTATGGAGGAGAAGTAAGGCTGGTAACCTGCACAGCCCTTCCTCACTCAAAATAAAGTCAAATGCAAGTCTTGTCATCATTTCTCTGATAGCATGGTCTTCTTCAGCAATGAAGGACAAATACATACACACACACACAAACACACATGTAGCTCATATCAGATTGCTTGCTGTCTTGGGGAGAGGGAGTATAGAGAGAAGAATTTAGAACTCAAAATTTTACAAAAATTGATAGTTGAAAACTATCTTTACATGTAATTGGAAAAAATGGAAAAAAATAAAATACTATTAAGAAAAAAAGAAATAAACTGTTATGTGGGAAGGATATCAAGAAGGCTAGTATTACTGGGTTGCAACTATGTAGGGGTGAGGAAGATATAAAGAGACAAGAAAAATAGGAACGTGTCAGGTTATGAAGGGCTGTGAATGCCAACTAAGAATTTTATAGTTGATTACGTAATAGGGAGACACTGGAATTGACTGAGTAGAGATATGACATCATCACATCTGCACTTTAGACAGCTGAATAAAGTCCTAAAATGAATTGGGCCTTGAGACAAAGTGACCAATCAGTGGGCTGTTTCTATAAGACATAAGATGATAAAGGCCTATACCAAGATAGCGGCAGAAGAGAAAGGAGTTTCTATAGCAATGTGCTAGTAAATGTTCAAACAACTCACTCACTTAAAAGAAAAAAGTATGAGTAACACATTTTTATGATTAATCTCCATTATTCACCTTTTCTCTATTAGTTTATTAAGTCTAAACATCCCAAAACAAAGAATTAAGCCCTAATTTACAGCATGCCATTTTCTGAGGTGTAAATTCTTCCAGCGAAATTTTAACAATTGGTTCTTGTGAGCCACTGGAGATAGCTTTAGCACTCCCCTTGCTGTATATGAGGGATGTTACAAAGGCAAAACCAAAAATATTTGTAACAGGTTGGATATGGGAGGGTGTGAAAGGTAAAGATTCGAGAATAATACCTAGTTTAGGAGCCTAGATGACTGGGAATTGTGGTACCATTCCAGAAGAAGGCAGGGTTTGGGTGAAGATGATGAGTTAAGATTTAGACATTTTGAGTTTAAGATGTGTATGAGATATTCAGTTGTAGATATTCATTAGGAAGTTACAAATGTGAGCCTAGAAGTATGAAGAGAAGTCAGGCCTGTAGAAATTGATTTAAAAATCACCTTCATTAAATAAATATATATATATATATATATATATATATATATATATATATATATATATGTATATATATTGAATTAATAAGAGCTGATGATATCACCAAGCAAAATAGTAGAGGAGAGAAAATGGCCCAGGACAGAACCCCAGGGGACACTTTATCTATCCATCTGTCTATCTCTATCTATCTTTCTATCTTTCTATCTATCTATCTATCTATCTATCTATCTATCTATCTATCTATCTATCTACCTACCTATCTATCTATCTATCTATCTATCTATCTATCTATCTATCTATCTATCCATCTATCTGTCCATCTATCTATATCTATCTCTAAGTATAGTTTTCAACATTCACTTTTATGAGATTTTGAGTTCTAAATGTTTCCCATTCCCTTCCCGTCCCCCTCTCCAAGACAGCATGCAATCTGAGAGAGGCTATACATGTACAATCATATTAAACATATTTCCACATTAGTCATATTGTGAAAGAAGAATCAGAATAAAAGGGAAAAAACTCAAGAAAGAAAAAACAAAAAAAGGAAAAATAGTATGCTTCCATTTGCATTCAGACTCCATATTTCGTTCTCTGGATGTGGATAGCACTTTACATCATGAATCTTTTGCAATTTCCTTAGATCATGGCATTGCTGAGAAGAGGTCAGTCTATCAAAGTTGGTGATTGAACAACGTTGCTGTTACTGTGTACAATGTTCTTCTGGTTCTGCTCACTTCACTTAGTATAAGTTCATGTGAATCTTTCTAGATTTCTTTTTTAAAAAATTTAATAATTTATGTATTTTTAGTTTTCAAAATTCACTTCCACAAGATTTTGAGTTCTAGATTTTCTCCTCTTCTCTCCACTTCCTCCACCTCAAGACGGCGTACAATCTGATATAAACTCTCTCTGTATATATTTATATTAAACATATTTTCACATTAGTCATGTTGTAAAGAAGAAAAAGAAATAGTATGCTTCAATATGCTTTTAGACCACAGTTCTTTTTCTGCATGTGGATAGCAAGGATAGCAATTTCCTTCACAGGTCTTTTGGGGTTGTCTTAGATCCCTGAATTTCTAAGAAGAGCTAAGTCTATCAAAGTTAGTCATTACACAATATTGCTGTTATTGTGTACAATGCCCTAGTTCTGCTCACTTCATTCAGCATCAGTTCATGGAAGTCTTTCTAGGTTTTTCTGAAATCCACCTGCTCATTTCTTACAGCACAATAGTATTCATTACCATATACTACAGCTTGTTCAGTCATTTCCCATTTGCCATCACAAAAAGAGCTGCTATAAATATTTTTGTATGTGTGGTTTCCTTTTCCATTGTTATGCTCTCTTTGGGATACAGACTTAGAAATGGTATTGCTGGGTTATAGTTTTGCATCCCTTTGTACATAGTTCCAAATTGCTCTCTAGAATGGTTGAATCAGTTCACAACTCCTCAGATAATGCATAAGGCATCAGTGTTTCAATTTTCCCTCCTCTCTAACATTTATAATTTTCCTGTTTTGTCATGGTAGCCAATCTCATAGGTGTGATGTGGTGCCTCAGAGTTGTTTTGATTTGCATTTCACTAATTAATAGTGATTTGGAGCATTTTTTTTCTACGACTATAGATACCTTCAATTTCTTTATCTGAAAACTGCCTGTTCATATTCTTCGACCATTTGCCAATTGAGGAATGACTTGTATTCTTAAAATTTTGACTCAGTCCTCTATATATTTTAGAAGTGAGGACATTATCTGAGAAACTTGCTTCAATTTTTTTTCAATTATGGTTTCTACATATATCTACATATATGTGCTTCACTCTGCCCCAGGTGCAATAGACATTCCCTGCTGATCTTCTAAGTCACCTTTGGTTGGAAAATTGTTCCATTCCATCCTTTTGTGGGTTCTGCCATCTGGAATTGTTTTAGGGTATCATTTAAAGTTATTCAGAGGGATTGGGGGGGGGGCTCCGGTGAGTTGCTGCCTTTTTTCTATTGTCTTGGCTCAGCCTCTCTAATTTCTTTTTTTAACCCACTCAGAAATAGCTTACTGTGATTCCATATACTCCTGAAATTCCACAGGGTCCTCTGTCTCATAAAGTGTTGGATTATTTTCTGTTATTTTGCAGTGTTCATTCATAGATGCTGAACTAATTTACTATGTCTAGAAGTCTTATTTATTTATTATTTATTTCCACTCCTATTTAGCACATTTGACTCCTAGTTTTCTGTCTTTTCTATTAAATTTGTGACATATTGGAATGATTTTTTCCCATCCAAATTTTCATAAATGTCCATTTTAAAGTCTCAGTAATCTTTATTAAAAACAAACAATTAGCAAGGGCCTGAATTGAGAAGCTTATGCATATATATCAAAGTTCACCAATCATTATGCTATTATTATAATGAATCACATAGAAGCTCATAAAATTCATTTTTTAAAGTAGATTGGCATAAAACAAATAATTTCAGGGCCTGACTTTGGAATTCATTCTCAGACAGAAATGACATTATTGGTGTTGTGTAGAATACAATTATAACTGTCTCAAGTTGCCAAAAAATATGTATAGCTACAAATACCAAAATTGATTGTTCAATTAAAAGCATTAAAAAATTGCATAAAACAAAGACTCTGATTTAGAAAGTCAATTTCTGGCAATGAGAATATCCCTGAGTGATAACAACTGGAATTAAGTTTTTTTCCTTCTAAAATTATTAATGTTTCTTTTTAAAAAATAGATAAATGGTTTACTAAGTATTTTATTGCAACATTATGTAGGAAAAATAATTACTTCAATTAAAAAAATCAGGAGAATCTTGGAGACTGTGAATCAGATGAACATTAGAACACTTGCTTTTCCTTTCACTGGGCTTAGTTATTTCAGTTAAAATGTTTATTACCATGCATATGTGTATATATTTGTTAGCTGCCGCCATTGTATAAATGAACACTTATAAAGCTTGTAAAATATATTGTCTTACAAAGCATTTTATAGAAATTATTTCATTAATCCTTTAAATAACCACATGAGATAGACACAGGAAATTATGGCTCAGAGAAATTTAATGACTTGCCCTTGCTAGAGGTGGCATTTGAACAGAAGTCCTCCTGTATCTCAGTCTAAATCTCCTTCCATTAAACAGCACTGCCTCTTCTTTCTAAAAAAACAGTGGCAAAGGATAGAGCAGAGGTTTTTTGCCTTTTCAATGTGTGTCATGGGCCACTTTGGTCATCTTGCAGAGCATATGAACCCCATCTCAAAATATTTGTTGTTTACATTCACAATTAAGAGAAATTGTAAATTTCAATTGGATATAAGTGAAAAATAAGATGTATTTTTCCCTATCCATAGTTACAGAACTCCTGAAATCTTTCAGCAGACTTTCCTAATATAGGTTCCCAGATTAATAAACCCTATGTAGATTATCTTCTCACAAATGAAAACCAATCTAATGGAATTTAATTAAAATCTTGGTACTTGGATGATTTTTCCCTGAAGAATTCTCTAGATTTCAAAAATTGATTCTTTTTGTTCTGCATCATGAAGCTTTTATTGTTCTACATCATTAACCTTTGTAACTCTTAATGAATTAAATCCAATCAGGTGCATGTGATTTTATTTTGCTTGAGAGACAGAGAGAAATATTGCCCCTTTATGGCAAAGAGATAAATGCCTTTATTAATTTGCCCAAAGTCTGCAAGTGGGAGGACAGATGTATAGTCCTTTAGAAATATTGATGTCTTCAAGAACTTTAGGTTGTGAGGTCTGTGTGTGCTCCAGTCAAATGGGAAAATATAATGTGACAGCTTTTCTAAGTGTCTGGATTTCATATCTGAATTGTTTTAAATCTACTGAAGCATCATCATCAAAACTAAGTACTTTTGATAAGTCCCCATCTATCCATGGGAGAGGGATAAGATGAGTCCTGCTGTACAGAGCAAGGGAAACCAATACCATCGAGAGCTTGCTGTCAGAAAAGTGTTTTGCTTTACATTTGTATAATCCTCTTTTCTTTCTGAAACGTCTCCCTATATATTATTCTCTTTGAACCTAAAGATAATTTGCAAAGTAGATTGGGCAGCTATTAGTTTTTCCACTTTCCAAATAAGAAAACTGAGGAAAGAATAAGTGATTTACTTAAAATCATATCTCTTCTTAGGGGCAGAGCCTGGTCTTTATATATAGCACTTCAATTGTACCTACTAAATACCAAGCATTGTGCAAAGCAGTTTTAAGAAATATTATTTAACAAATTGGTATATTATTTAACAACTATCATTTAGTCCTCACAACAACCTTGTATGCTAGGAGGTATTATTATTTCCATTCTGCAGTTGAGGAAACTGAGGCAAACAGAAATTAAGTGACTTGTCCACTGTCATAAAACTAGTATTGTCTAAGGTTTTTATGGGGTGTTCATCAAGGACTAGCAACGCTGTAAGAGCTTTCTGAGCCCTTTCCAGGACTGCTCATCCACTTTTGGTGTCTACCTGTCACTCAACTCTCATCTGTAGTTCCAAGAAGCTGTGGCATGTGCAGTAACCACACTCCAGTAAAACCATCTCAACAGATGGGCTAAAATAAGCTTTAGGTAACCTATAAGCCTCAAATCTACCAGTTAGTTAGGTGCATCCCAAGGATGTCCAGATTTCCCTTGGAGGAGTGGGAAAATGAGAACAATTTGTGCCAATGGCCATGAAGGCAGGCACTGTGGAGTGCTTAGAGTTTGGTCAGACATTGAAGATGCCAAGGTCATCCACTGGATTGCCAGTCATCCTGACTTTGGTCTTGCCATAGGAGTTTGGTTACTCTGGAAGAGAGAGTTAAGTTGAGGACTCTGTGCCACTCTATCTCACTTAAATCCAATTAATCATTCTGTGATGTCATTGGGTCCTCTTTGAAAAGAAGGATAAAAAGCATGTGTCAGATTTGAACTTGGGTCTTCCTGACTTGAATTCAAAGGGTCAAAGGGTTATGAAAACTAGAATATTTGGAAATATGAGCTCGGATGTGGCAATGGAATGTTTCCATAGAGGGGACTTGGAGTAAATTTGTTTTAGAATATCTAAAGAGTTGAAAAGAACCATTCCATTTAAGGAGAAAGAATTTAGAGTTAGAAGGCCTGAATTTGAATCCAATCTTTTCTAATTATTATCTGTTCGACTTTGGAAAAGTCATTTAACCCCTCTATGTCTCAGCTTTCTCATTTATAAAATGAGACTAGACTAGGATCTCTAAGACCCTTTTGTGGCAAGTGAAAGATGAAATGTTCTTCATCTTCCAGTTCTAAATCTATTAGCTCTAGTAACTTGGTAAAGAATTTTGAAACAGAGTAGAGGACCTCTTTAATGATAAAGAAGACTATGAGAAACAAGTATAGGGCAACTGGAAAAGCAATATTAGTAGCAACAATAGGAAAGGAGCATAAAGATGGAGAATTGCAAAGGGTAATGATATTACAGGCAGTTTAAGTGATGAGTGTCCAATCATAAGAATGTAGCTAAAGAATTGGACAGGAGGAAGGAAATTTGGGAAATGCTCCAGTGGTACAGAGGCGTAAAAAATAGGACTGACGGTTTGCTCAAAGGACCTGACTTCAGTGTTTCTTATGGGAAATGTTCTCTGCATTGTGGTATTGCCCAAAATGATGAAAAATTCAAGTACAGGTAAGGGTTGATGAGCAGCAATTATTCTTCCTTCATTTTAATTTTTAAGTGGGTGATGAAAAATTTAGGGAGGTTGTATATGTAAAGCATAATTTGAAAAATGTTCCAGTAATTGTTAGAGATATGTACATATGATCTTCACACAGACTCATTAATTAGTTCATGAAGTATTTATTTATGATTCCTTTCTACATGCAAGACTCTGTGCTATAAGTAGAACAAATATATGTTCTCCATATTTAAAGAACTTGCATGTAGGAGGGAATTTTTTAAAAAAGAACTTGAATAACTGAAACCAGGCAATACACCATATCACAAATTAGATAATATGCCATGTCACAAGAGAAAGACAATGTGATATAGGAGATATAAAGAGTGAAAGAGAAATTCTGTCGAGGGTATTGAGAGAGATTAAAAAAGATTGGACATTTAAATTTGGCTTGTAAGTGATGGTTGGTATTTCAACAGGTGGAGGTACAGAGGTGTGATTCCAAGACAGAGGCACAGTTGCAAACTACCTATTGCTTTTATTAATGGAGTTCCCACTCAAGATCAGGGAACAGGACCATCTACCCATATAAGGCTTAAAAGCCAGTATACACTCCCAGATCATTAAGTTTACCAACTTGATGCCAGCTTTTATTTGGTGAGGCTCTGCCTTCAATCACCAGCTTGATTTTCAATTTTGCTGACTTGCTTAGGCCTTGGGATCTTATTATTTCTCTATCTATGAATCATATTTTCTTTCTATGATATATGAACCATATGTACTAACTCATGTTCCTTTATAGACTCTGCACCTATTGTTCTACTGCTGATTTCTTCATTATCAGTAAGTGAGCCCAAGCTCCTATCATTTGTCTGACCCTAAGCAGTTAGGGGACATAATGCATAGTTTCAGACATTCACTAAGCATGTGGTACTGGAAAAGTCATTTAACCTCTATTTGCCTCAGTTTCCTTAACTAAAAATGGGGATAATAACAGCATCTACTTCTCAGGATTGTTGTGTATTTGTAGTAAGTGTGTTTAACATAGTATCTGATACAAAGTAGTAGGCACTTTATAAATACTTATTTCCTTCCCCCATTACTGTTCAGTTGGTCCTGAGCCCAGGGTACTGCATTCTACAGTATCTCAGTCAGGATTATGCAAGATCTGTTTTCCCCATGTGGTCAGGTATAGAGTCATAGGGAAACAGTTTTCATCAGAATATGAGGAGACATGAAGATGAAGAGTGTTCTTCAAGTTTGCTAAAAGCACTGTGTATGTATGTAGTAGATAAGTTCTGAAAAGTAAGTTGTGTAGTTCCTTAAATGTCACCTTAAATTATTTGACATTTCCCCCGAATAATTCTGTGCGTGTGTGTGTGAGAGAGAGAGAGACAGAGACAGAGAGGGACAGAGAGACAGAGACAGAGAGAGACAGAGACAGAGAGATAGAGAGAGATAGAGAGAGACAGGAGAGAGAGAGAGAGAGAGAGAGAGAGAGAGAGAGAGAGAGAGAGAGAGAGAGAGAGAGAGAGAGAGAGAGACATAATATGCTACAGGGACTGAAAAAGGAAAAGACTAGTCAGGGACAGTCAGGAGGCTACTTTAGTAAAATATGGAATCCTTCATTCAAATGGTGAGCTGAAGAATGATAAAATTTAATTGAGATAAGTAAAAACCCCATACTTGGGTTCAAAGAATCAACTATATAACTTTAAGATAAGGGATGCATGTCTAGAAACCTGTTCATATAAATAAGACCTAAGTTAATTCTAGTAAATTTTTGGTTAGTACTTCATTATCTATCTTGATTAGAGTCACATCCAGGCTGGTTAAGTACAAAGTAAGAATACCATTCATTTCGAAAACACTTCTGGCTTTCCTTTGTAGTCTTTTATTTTTCTCTAGCTTTTTAAAGGAAGATTTATTTAACAAGTAAAACTTCACTTAGCGCAATACAACCTAAAAAGAAATCACAATACAATGGAAGATTTAAATTAAGACTTCAGAATTTAATATAAGCATCATGAACAAAACCTAAAGTATCCATATTGTGTCTCAAAGTTGTCCCTATTAACTTAAAAAACAATGAAATGTAAGTGCCTTATAAGATAGTAAACAAAATAAACTAGAACAAACATGCCAAGGGTTTCACTTTCAAATAGCAGTCATGGTTCTTATATTTGTTTTACAAAAAAGTATGTCTTCCAACATGCATCTGAAACAGTGCTCTATGTAGTGTGGCATAAGAGCAATATTTAACATAACTGAGACTGCTCTATCCTAAATATACTTACTGCTTAAGTACATCCTTACAACATAATTACCTCAAGAAAAGCTGAAATTGTTTAACAGTTATAGTCTTTACTAAGCCTGGTTATTATATCCTAGATGAATGTTTTTCTGTATTCAAAAGTACTGAATCTTAAGTTTTTAAAACAATCCTGATTTCACTTGCAGTAAGCACAAATCACAAGTTTGTATTGAAAAGTGTTAAACTTCGTTTTTGCTAATTTTTTTCTTTAAAAAACAATTGACCAAGAGCCAGTGATCAGGATTACTTTACCTGTCTGGCACTCAGACTGGACATGCCAGACATCCTTCCCATTCCATTCAATCCCATAGATGCATGGCTCCCATTACTGTAGTAGCTTTGTTCTTTGCTCCTTGACTCCCTATGCAATGTTTTATTGAAAATCCTTGGAGTTTTCCTGTAAAACTAGGCCATATCTGCTCTTGATGCTTTGACCATCATAACCTCTTCAGTAGCCCCCCACTCAGCTAGCTGCTGGCTAGCTGTACCATCGTAACTAGACTGGTTTGACAAGCCCATGCCTGCCATCATTTGGCTACCATAAGCATCACTGCTTGCTTCTGCTGTAGAATTCAAGAAGAGTTCTACATACCTGTGCTTCATATTTGCTTTGTTTTTTTGCCATAGCTGCCATAGCTGCCATAGAATCTTCATGATTCTATGAATCTTCATGAACGGCAAATTCAACATCAGTTTTTCCAGTCACTCTGCCAACGGGTTCAACTTCAATATGTACCTAAACAGGGTTGAGTGGTGAGAAAAAAAAAAAAACTATCATTTTCAGTAGCTCTGTAAGGTAATCCTCTCATATGCAATATCCTGTTGTATCATCAATAGCCTGTTGTACTCTGGAAAGTGGACCGACCCATCCTCTCCATATCTATGATCAATCATTCATGAAAAACTGTAATTGAGGTCTCTTCCAAATCCATCCAACCCAAAGCCATATCCATCATTATATCCATTGTAGTTATCATAAGCTCCATACCTTTCACCATAGGCACCTCAGCTCATACTTTCAAATTGAACTCCTTTACCAATGCTGTTATAGCCTCTGCCAGCCACAGGCCTGTCAAAAGCACTTGGCTGCTGCACAGCCATTAACTTTCTAAGAGGATCATTATGACTATGAACTTCTGTCTGGCTACTCTTGAAGATTCCAAGGTACCTGAGTCCTCTTCTTTCCTTGTGTTTCTTTAGATGCTTTTCAGCTTTTTCCTGTGAATCAAAGTACATGAAGGTCTCCCCTGTACTCCTTCCTTGGAAGTTTACTGGCAATGTTATCCCATTTGGCATGATTGCCAGCCCTGAAAAAAACTGAACAATTTCTTTCTCGCCAAGTGGGAATGCTCTAAGGCTCCAAAGTCATCATTGGCAGTGTCAGGGCTATTTGGACCAATATGATTCAGTACTCAATCCATTTCAATATCGTTTGATTTTAGTACTTCAACATATCTACATCTACAACCCATTGTTTCTCTTTTTTCAGTGCCAATTTGACTTCATCTTCTCATTCAAATTCAACAAATGCTTCTCCACTTTGTTCCCCTATTTGGTTATAGATGAAATGAATTCCTGATGCCTCATTTTGAATTTTACATTCCAGGAAGAAGTGTTAGACTTTAATGACCAAGCAATATCAGGACAGGCCTTGAACTTTCACCACCAAACTCTCTCCACCTTTGGAGCTTAGCATCATCTTATTCAGTCAGTGATGATGGTTTAGTACTCAACTTTGGGGTAGCTACAAAGAAATGTGCTTTTGAAGTCTTCAGGGTGGAGAGTAACAGTTGCTTTATAGTGTTGGAAGGAATGAATTGATTTCCAAATAGCTGAGTTTCTTGACCAGCTGTTCTCCTTAGTAGGTATCTCAGCATCTCTAAGCTTAACCAGATTAGTGTTATGTTGAGGTGTGATAAGGCAGTTCAAAAATTCATGTGAATTTAGATTTCATTATTAGAAGTATATAGTCTGCAGAATGGTGGTAATGATCTATCTTTTTTCTAACATGTTGGCCTAACATCTGAACAGCAACATTTAGAGAATCATATCTACTTCTAAATATCTGAGTGCAGAAGGAATATTGGCAGGCAAGTGTATTGGTAAAGAGTGATTGGGATGATAAGAGGATTATATATCATTTCATAGGTAAATTGATTGAAGGAGATGAAATTGTTTATACTGAAATAAAAAGGGAAGTGGGAATGACAATGGTCTTCAAATATTTGAATAGTTGTTATATGAGAAAAGGATTAAATGTTTTCTGTTTGACCTTTTAAGAACAGAAATGATTGGGTTACAGTGAGGCATGGGGGAAACTTTTTTAAAGCAATTAGAATCATATAAAAATTGAAAGTGCTGCCTCAGAATGTAGTGAGTTCTCTGTCACTGAAAATCTTTGAACAGAGGACAGATGGCATATTGTTGACATTGCTGTAGATGGAATTGGTGTTTTCTGTTGGAGTCAACTAGATAGAACCTCAAAGGTTAAATCTCATCCTCTAAAGTGATATTTAGCAAGGAAGAGAAAATTTACAACTATTTTCTATTCAAGGTTTTTTGATTAAGAATTTTAAGACAGAAAAAACTTTTATATTGTTTTTATAAATATGACTTGTCCACACACACTTTTCTCCTTACTCTTATACATTTGTGACTTACACCAACTGCCAATATATTGTAGTCTAATTTTGCAAATTTCACAATAGTATTATGTTTGGCTTCTTCTTATTCTTTCCTCTAGTGTCCTTGAATGTTTTAGATACAATCTTTGGGTTTTTGGCTGACTTCTGGTATTGATTTTATTTTGCTGCCAACACTCCACAATTGATGCAGAGAATCCAGGCTGATCTATTAATATACCCTAGGCTGCTTTCTTCAGTTTGGAGTAGAACTGAATTTTTAAAGAAGAATGCCTAAAAATCTTTACCTCCTTCTGGTCTTTTCACTTAGCATCACTAAAAATAAGAGGTAGTATAAATTAGTGGATACTGTTGAACCTGAAGTCATAAACACTTCAGTCAAATTTGTCACTTACAAATACTACTAACCATGTAACCCTGGGAAAATAACTTAAATTTCTGTGCTTTAATTAACTTGTTTGTAAAAAGAGGGAAAATATTCTGCAGTATCTTCATGTAGTTGTGTGATTCAAATGATGAATGTAAAGCATTCCTAAAGCTTAATGGTGCTACAGCCAATTATCATCATCATCATAGAGATAGAGCAATGGATTTAGGCTTGGTCTTATAGTCAAAGATGTCTAGGTTCAAAGTCTGCCTTTAGTATTGTATGTATGGGCCAGGCATCTGTCTGTGCCACAAACAACTGTCTAATACTCTAATTTACAGAGAAATTACTTATATGCATTGGTAAAGGGAATTCCCACACTCAGAATTCCTCATACCAGTGAAATTACAGGCTCATACCAAAATGAATCTATAGTTTTTAACAATATATACCAAAAATGGAGGTCAGATTTATGCTCAAGGCCATCCCCAATATTACTTTAACAATACTTTTATGGGCCCATCTACTACTATTCCTAACTATGAACTTCTCATCCAATTAAATTTATCTGCTGACTTTTCCCTAATTATGATTTATGCTTTCTCAGCATCATGGCTTTGCTCATCCTATTCCTCTACTTAAGACACTGACATCTAGTCTAATTAGCTTAAGTTTTGTCATCTAAAAAAGCTTCTTTGTTCACTATGTTCAACTTCTCTTCTGAAATTTTACATTAAGGATAGCCTGTACAATCTCCTATCACTAGGTACTTCATAGGATCTCAGGACTTAGAACTGGAAGAGATGCTTGGGATCATTTAGTTCAGCCCCCTATTTTATAGAAAACAAAACTCTATTCCCTGGGCAAGGGGATTATTTTGCCCAAGGCCATATAAGTAACAAAGACTTTAACTCTGAATTCAAAGTTCAAATTCAACATATGCCCAATATGGTCCCTCTTCCTACATTATGATGTCAATTGCTTTTCCACATATATTTCTCTTATCTTTTAAATGAATTATAAGATCATTGAAATTAGGGGATATGCCTGTTTCTTGATGTTTCTCTTAGTATGATGCACAATATCTTGCAGGTATTGCAAGTAGGATAATTTTTTTTTTACTTATTGACTATTAATTGATTTGATAGCTAAGTGGCACAGTGGAAAGGGCACCAGAATGATTGTATGATTTTCTCCACCTTTATTTGGCAGTAATTGTGTAGGAGCAATCCAAGGCCAAGACTTGACTGGGTGTAATTGCAATATGGCTAGGTATTTGAGAGAGAAGGACAATGAAGAGTTGAATTGGCTCACAAAAATGTCAAGTTGTGGAGAAGAGGAAGAAGTGGCTAATGCAAGGGACACGTCCTAGGAGAGAATTTAGAGGCCAAGAAACTGGATGTCATAGAACACATGAAAAATAAGGATATATAAGGAAAGCCAGAGACAATGGTTAAAAGTCAATAATAGATTATAGTTGGATAAAAGGATTTCAGAATCCTGAATATGGAGGTGGTGAGGAAGAAAAGGGTCACTGGGGGGAAGGGAGTTCTGTGGACAACAGCTACTAAAATTTAGATTAGATTGTACATATGAGCAGGATGAGCCTCAAAGGTAGAAAGGTTAATGAGTGATGGAGGAAGGGGAAAAACCTGGAAGTAGCAATGGGGAGCAAGGAGTATTCCAACTTCCCTTCCTTGACCAATGAGCTGAGGAGAATGAGTGAAGGTATAGCCAATACTTGAAAGAGAGGTCAAGGAGTCTATCTTATTAGGAGGTAACTAGGTTTCAGTATGAGATAGTAGATGGAAGGAAAAGGAAAGGAATAGATTTAAGATGAAGAGATGTTTTTTTCCTAAGGAATAACCCTTCCAGAGGGCCCCCTGGAAAGGCTGGGTTCAGTCAGAATGAAACGCTGGAGTGAAAGACTTGAAGGTAATGGAAATCAGGAATGGAGTGGTAGGGGTAAGCAACAGGCTTTGTATGATGATCTAAAGGGGTTTAGTGACACTAAAATGTGAAGTGTATAAACACTTGTGAGAATGTTCATTGCAGAGTGGAGGTATCTCCCCTGTAACCTCAAAGGATGCACAGAAGGTGATAGGAGACCTGAAGTCAAAGGTATTTTGTACTTGCAGTTCTTCACACTCCAAGTTGAGAGACTGGGCGGGCAGCAGGAGATAGATGGTACCTTGTGTTGGTAGAGATGGAAGTGGTTTCTTTGGGCAGATAAAAGATTCCCAGCATATCCCCTGAAAGCCTTTCCTTAGTAAACATGCTACACCCAGCAGGAGGTGGGAGGCTCAGGGTGCTGGTGTACCAACCATCTGAGGTCTTCTCAGCTGAGGAGTCTGACTACGAACTGGCAGGAAGAAGTGGTAGACTCTGTGTGCAGACGTATGTACATACAGATGTGTATACACACACACATATATACATGCATACATACATGTTTATATGCTAATATTTTCTCTACATATATACACAAACACACATCCATATACCCATGTATGCATATATGCATACATGTGTATAAAGACATAGATGTACACATATTTCAATTATCAGTTACAGTCTGATCTTTACAACAAAACTATAAATTAGGTGGAGCAAATATTTGTATTCTCATTTTACAGATGGAGAAATGAAGGCTCAGGTAGGTTAAGGGACTCACTCAAAGTCACACTGAGAATAAGAGAATAAATGGTCTTGCTGAAGTTTGAATGCAAGATTTCTTATCTCGAATCCAGTGCTTTTCCTACTACATTGATGTCTCCTTTATATGTATGTATGATGCAATGACCTTCCAACCTAATATTTGAGAGATTGCATGTAATAAGAGGGCTAGGGATGTGACCTAGAAGAAGACATTCTCCCTGTCCATTCAGGTTGGTGATTTCTCTTGATTTTTTAGTATTCTGGAATTTTCAAGAACAGATAAGCTATATGACTTGCCCAGGGTGACACAGCTAGCATGTATCAGAGCATGGAAGACATAGGTCTTCCTGGTCCACAGACAAGTCTCTATCCACTACTTAATTATTTCTTCTCTGTTCAATTCAAGGCGCTTAATAAACTGAACAAAAACTGGTTTTATTATGTAATCTTTTTGTTTCTGTGAATGCCACAAACCTTTAGGTTATGCTTACTTTAATTGTCCATAGCATAGTACAGGTATGCTATCAAGTCTGTCATTCATTAAAGTATTCAATTCTTAACTTCTCAGGGTATCCACCCTTAGCAGCATCTGACAGATTTCAGAGCTACTGATAAAATCGAGAATTTGAATGAGATAATTGTAGAAGTGGGAATTCCATGCTTTTCCTAGGTCTCCATTGAAGATAGGCTGGTGAGCTGTGCTGCAGTCTCAGCTCAAACTTACTTGCATAAGAATAAAAATGTGCTCTTTCAGTAGAAACAAGTCACATTCAAGCCCAAAGGATGTCTCAGAAATATAGCATAATGCGGATCTGATCTGAAGAATCTTATAAGATATTAAAAGTAAAAGTATTTGCTACCAAACCAGCAATATCAAAGGAGAATTTTTACACTGTTTCCATTACTGAAGAGTATTAGAAATCATTTAAGAGCAATATGTCCTGTATGTCAAGGTGGGGTGGCATTGTGGTACTAAGTTAGTGTTTTATTACTATTTGAGTATCTGTAGGTAGCAAACTGCAGGCATTCCAGTTCAGTGATTGACTTTTAGCACAGATCTTTTTGTTTTGTTTTGTAGCAGTAAAGATTCGACTTATTGAGGACCTTTACCTTCCTTGCCTGTTTTACTAATATCCATCACAACATCAAAGTTTCCATATGTTACATGAAAATTGGCATCCTGATAAGGCCAAATAGCCAAAGGTTACGTAACTACATTCTCAAGGACTCTTTTCCTATTGCTAGTTCTGGTCCAGGGAAGGAAGCAAACAATGACATGTTCCCCCTACAAGCAGAGGGGAATATACTTTACAGTGACTGATAAAGAGTATAATAAGGCATAGAAAGAACAGGACCTGGATTCTTAGAAGGGAAAATTGCCCTTCTGGTTTGCATTTAATAAAATTGAGACTTTTGGACAGAAACATACTGACTTTCGGTGGGGGCCCAAATATCCCAAAATAACTATCTTAAATATTCTCATTTCGTTTAAGACTAGAATACTGGATGAATGTGTGGTATTATTGAAAGAACATTTATCCCCAAAATCTTCAGTTACTTTTCAGATCTTTCATAAAAGAAATCAACAGCCAGATGAGGGTATTGCAGCTTACAGAAACTATGGGTTTGCTCATTCTGAAATGTTTTTTTCCTAGAAGATATCTGAGATTGCTTTGCAATATGGTCATTGTGATAAAGCCTTCTAATTGTGACTCAATTCAATCAAAATTTAAATTTATGTGTCTTAAGATATGCCCCTTCTTAATGAGGTTTTATTGCTACATGTCACAGAAATTAATGCTGTTACTTCTAAAATAATTGCTAGCTGTAAGACAGTGAGAATTCTTGTCAACAGTTATGTTCTTATATTCATTTTGCTATGCTAACCTACTGCAACCAAAGCTCTAATTGCTTAGTTTATAACATTCTGCTTAAAAAGTCAAGGATGTGAAATATATATGCTACAAGAAGGAGTAACTTGAGAGAATAAATCATTCCAAATCTATGTAAAGGAGTATCAGAAATTGGCAAAGAAATTCTATCAACTAGAATCAGATGATCTTGTTTATTTTTATTCCTATTTTACCCCACAGTTTTATCATTTTCACTGGTTCCATAGTAAGCTAGTTCAGTGAAGGGCAGTATTCATAAATAATCTGAAGTACAAATCTGATGTTTGTGTAGATGTATTCAGTCAAAAGAACTTGAACAATATTTTTCCCTAAGACCTGTTTCTAAAGTTTGTGAAGGGCCATGCATTTTTCAAGCTTATAGTGGTTACTCAGCTACAGATACTAGAAATTGTATTGTAAATGTGGCCCATGGCTGATTAAATGAGAAGATTCTGTTCATCATTTTAACAGGGTGGCAAAAAAGTACCTTAGAAAGAAATTCGTCTATGTCTTCAAAATTAAAACTTGTCTTCCTTAGAAAGTAACTTGCCTATGCCTTGGTGTGATACATTACAAAAACATGATATTAAGCAGATTCTGCTCACTTAACTTTCAATGCAAATATTTAAACATGCCTATTTAATTTTTGGAAAGAAAAGCAGACTTCTCATTGCCTATTCATGCTTCAGATCCTACAACAAATCATTCAGTTGACATCCTCCTTTCTCCACCTCTTCTTACCCACCACTTCAGTTATGACCTGACTTTGCTTTACCAGCACCCATCCTACATAAGTCTTGCAGATCATGATTGCAAATTTGTTGGCTACATGCGGCTTGCTTTTCAGATTTGCAACATGTTGCTTTTGGTCATTCAGTCAGTCACATGTGACTCTTTGTGACCACACAGATCATGGTGCACCAGGCCAAAAAATTCTTGAGATCTTAGTTTCAATGTTATTTTGGTTTATGATCTGAAGCTTTGTTTTTCAGACAGACTTCTGCTACAACGTTTTAGATATTGCTTGTTTATCTGATTCATGGCCCATGGCCTGACTTTCTGGCAGTAACTCAGTCCCTCTCTGAGAGTAACCGTCACCCTAGCAGACACCCAACTTCCTTGCCTTATGGCTAATATCCTGGTTGTAATGTCCCAATCATATATCAATGATAATTTAATACTAATACAGTGCAAGCTTCTTTGAGGTAGGGATTGACCTAGCCCTGTATTTGGTACATAGTAGGCATGTAATAAACAGTCATTGATGGTTTTATTCCTAACAACCACATGCCTTCAGGCAGTGGAAAATTGGCTCAGGAGTCTTGCCAACTTGGCAGCTGTAACCAGTAAAACGTGCAAGCTCAGAACACTTTTGTTATTGTGACTGGGCCCAATTTTGGCAGAAAATGCTACTCCTTGAGAGCAAATCCTAATCTGCTGAAGGAAAATAGTCGAAAATAATTAATACTAGAATAACTGGAAGCTTCTATCCTGTAAGTTGGTCAGTGTACCTGGAAGATTCATCAGGTGAACATGACATCCATATATAGTTGAAATTCTTAATGGTAGTTTATCCACATCTGTTGCACATCAACCGTTGTCAACGTCATCACTTTTGTCATCTTTCAACTATTGAGACAGATCCCCCACTGGGTTACCTCTCACTGTATGCTGGCCATCCTACTACTTAACCATCACGAAAAACTCTTGATGGAGCTCTGGGCAATCTTTTGACTATCCCTTATGGACAGAGATGGTCAGCTGCTATATATGGCCTGTTTATCCAGTGCTTTGTGGAGATTCTGTTTTCTCATATTTCATGTATACTACCATATATACCACAATATTTTATTATTTTTATGTCCATGATATTGCTAGAAAATGAAGTCAAGGAAAGACTCTAGGAAAATCATTGTTGTTTTTACATATATCAGGTATCTAAGCAAAAATAGAAATATTAAATCCAAATTTTCAATGTTTTCTTCCTAGGATGATATGCTATTATTCACCTTACCTAAGGCAAGAAAGATATAATTTATAGAATGGCATCTTTTTTTGAACAGAAATAGGTCTTTACTCTTTCCTAGGTTCATTCTTGGCAAATTTCTACTCTTCCTTGATGAAACTTAAGCATTCACTGATTATTGGAAGAAGGGATATCAAATTCCCTGGCATAAGGATAACTTTTAGAGAGGTAAACATACATTAACTACTGAGTCTGTGCTAGTACATAACAGTAATTCACCTTTATAGAGCTATTTTGGGTTTGGAAAGTGATTTTCTTATAGCTACCTGAGAGGTTTGTGTTATTTTTTAGGCCTCTCAAATACAACCTTGAGTGATGAAACAGGATCTTGTTACAATCACCATACCAGAAATGCATCCAGTGCTGTATGTGAATGGCTTTATCATTCCAGACTCAGTCAGTCCTTCACCGAAAATTGACCTCCTGCTTGGCTTGGTACCAAATACTACCACAAGATTCTGAGGGAGAAATAAAAAACTCAGACAAAAGATGTGTCTATCTCCACTGCTCCCCTGCTGATTAATACACTGGGCAAGGTACATAAAGACAAACTCATGCTTCTGATGTTAAGGGGAACTTGAAAACATATCCATATCCATTATGATCTCCACAGGTTTATTTGGTTCTGACTGTAACTCCATAGATACCTCCATCAAAAAGCACTTAACTTTTCACTAGGTCCATTATATACCTGAAATTAGCAACTTCTCATTCTTCTTTTTAAGTCCCCTTGCCTAGTGTGCCTCCACATAACACCAGAGCTGCAGCATAATTATTCATGATATTTTTCAACTGGTCTCCATGTCTCTACAGGGCAATTCTAATTGCTGTGCTAACAGTGTTCCTCCCTCTGTCTGCTCATTGTACAGAGTGTAATATGTGGTTTGGCTTCCCTTCATATACCTGAGGGGAATTGGCTTATGCCAACAAGGGCAAGGGCATCTTTGCTCTGTCCATTGGCATGTGGTGAGATTGCCAGTATAATTACAGCCATCTGTTGTTGGTTGGCCACCTCTGCTAATGTTAACTGTTTCACATGACTTGCCCACAGTGAATGTCTCAGTGTTCCTATCTCCAACACTCTTCCCACGGATCTTTCTTCCTTTCCCTTGAAAGTTTCTGTAGTGCTAATAGATGCTCCAATTATTCCCTCTGCTATCATTGTACTTTCAGATTTCAGTCATTTGGGAGAAATCCTGCTTTCTTCATTTCCTAATCTTATGGCTTCCCACAACTAGGGAAAAGGCTTAGATTTTAAATATCTTTTCAACTGGTTTCACTATTTATATAAGAGTCCTTATGCCGGTATATCCGAAATGAACTCTGAAATTTCTAGAGGGTGTGGCATGACCTCAAAGGATGCCTGATCAACTAGACAGAGGATGGGAAGACGGGTAATAACCAACTACTGCTGAAATAGTCAAATTTTAGGCATTTCTCCAAAACAACTCTACTAATCCATTATGACCCAGTACTTTCCCAATTCCACCCTCTTCCACCCTCTTCTACAACTGTTCCATCTTCCTTGCACTGAAACAAACATCAGCCAATCAAGGCTATTTTAACTTCCTCCCTGTGGCAACAATTTACAGGTGCCATTTTGAAAATACTTCAACTCTGCTCACCATCATTCCCCTCCCCCTTAAATGTTTATCATGGGAAATACATAGAGGAATGATGATCAAAATATCTGGTGACTGCTGCCTCATATTGGAAAGTCGTTAATCTGTACATCTTCCCAGATGATTTCTTTTCAAGAATTTCACTGTTATATTAGAGAAGTTTGAGATGGATTGAGGACTTAATTATACTGTGTCTGGGGCCATTGAACCAATATGACCATATGAAGGTCATATTGGTTCATAGAAAGTGAATCAGTTTCTGTCAGCTCTGCATAATGGTTTCCTATCATACCTATGATCCAAGAGAGACCACTTGGTATAATCATAGGCAGTGTGGAGTACTGGCTAGAATTCTGGACCTGGAGTTAAGAAAATATGGGTTTAAATCCTGCCTCAGTTACTTACTGGCTATGTGATACTAGACAAGCAACAAAACTGTAACAAAATAACAAAGTAAAAACAAGTAACAAACTGTCTCAGTTTCAGTTTTATATCATAGTTCTTTCATCTGGTTATATTGTTATTCAAAAGAGAAAAAAATATATAAAGTTACTTTTGAACCTTAAAGTATCATCTAAGTGATTATCATTTTTCCCAGGGGTCTACTTTACTGTGGATGCTTGCACAGGAATACATTTCCTCTTAAGACTATCACAGCCCTCCTCATTATTAAATATAGCAAATATGATTCTCTGAGGCCCTTTCTTCCTATCTTGAAACTGTGAAGGCATACCACAAGGTCATAGAGTTCATTGGCATATGATATGTGCCTCAGTGGTTCTGTTAATCCTAATTTAAGCCAATACAAGACTTTCTTCAGTGCCAGCTCTTTCACCAATAGATGACATTCAGTTGGTGAAGCTTATTGTTACAGACTTATTTTTCTTATCACCAGATTTTAACAAATTTAAGATAAAAATACTTTGCCAGGTTACTACTTGAAATATAACAACTCATTTATGTAATATATGGTCCTACAGAAAATCTTAAACATAATTAATATTGCTGGGGAGTAAGGGACCTAGTAGAATGTGACCACAGAGGGAAATATTCTTTTTTTTAACTTTATTTTTCTTCTTCTTTTTTTTTAATCTGTGTTTTCATTTACAACATGGCTAATGGAAATATGTTTTACATGACTACATATGTATAATCTATATCAAATTGCTTGTATTGTCAAGGAGGAGGGAAAGAGAGAATTTGGAAATCAAAACTATAAAAAAGTTGATGTTAAAAACATTTTTACATGTAATTGAAAAAAAGTCAAAAAAAGAAGAGAAAATATAAGATCAGGTCCTCCAAAGTCTCACAGGTATTTCTCAGGTGAGCTTTGACATACTTTATTCTTTATTTTCTTGTATGTTGTCAGTGTTAAAGGAACGCATTACAGAGAATTGATTTCACAAAGAAGAGAACATGAGAATGAAATCGAAATAAATCTGAAGGTCCCAAACTAGGAATGAAATAAAAGTATGACTCCTATTACTAGTTCTAAATAAAGAATATTTTTACCAAATGTAAAATTTTCAATCATGAAAAAAACAATTTATATTACATAAAAAGCTTTAAAACCATTTGATATTTGTATAATGTGCAAAGGAAATGACTAAAGAAAATAAAGAATCAACAGTAGTGAGAGATTGGGTCCTGGTGGAATCCCCCCAACTAAGGTTGTAGCTTAGGTGTTTTTAACTTTTGTATCATGGACCTTTTTAGTGATCTAGTGAGGCCTAAGAAACTCTTCCCAGAATAAAATTTTTTGGTTCATAACATAAAATAAAATTTCCAAAGGAAATCAAATATATTGAATACAATTATCAATTTTTTAAAAACAAATATTTCTCAAATTCCATATCATGCTATAGTTTCTTCAGACTTGTAATAAACAACAGTTCCTCTAAACAGCCACGAAGCCTGTCTTAAAATGCTGATAGTTTCCCCAACTGGAGAAGTGGTGCTTCCTCTTCCATTAGAGAAACTGCTGATTCCTAGAGGGGAGGGGAAGGAGGAGGGTCTCTTAATTTCCCATTTATGAAATTGTCTATTGTTACTAAAGTTTTAAATGCTAGTTGGTACTGGGCAACAAATACCAGTATCGACTTCTGCTACCCTTTAATTATTGTGGGCTCGAGCACACAAAAATTGCTATATACAAACCCCTGTGTGTCTGGTCATTGTGATAGGAATGCAGAAGTGTGTAGGACCCCACCTTTACCTCAGGGCTTGTATTATTGCTCTGTTGAGTGTCTAGACTTAAGGAAGTATTAATAATGAAAATTAATTTTTAAAATGTGTGTGAATACATTTTTTCCTCCTGGAAAGCCTTTTGTTAAACATTTACCCACATAGTTGTGTACTGCTTTATAAATGTTGCCTGAGTTCAGCAGGAATGCACTAGAAGCCTCAGAAAATGAATGAAGTTGTTACCAGACTGGAAGGCTTATGATTATAAGATAATAATAGTAACAATAATCAGCATTTTTACATTTTTAAAGATTTATAAATTGTTTTACATCCATTATCTTTTTAGAACCTCCCAACACCCTTGGGAATTGGTCATGATAACTAGGAAATTGCCATTAAGGTAGTATCTTTGCATTTCTTGCATGTGCTTTCTGAGACAGTCAATCAAATATTTATACTAGACACTGGCAAGGAAGAGGAGACACAGTTACTCTTGTGTGCTAGTAAAGGTGTGATAGGATAGGATCTCAGAATAATTGCCACGTCAAAAACAAATCCTGGATATTACTGAATGACCTGTTCAACACAGAGTCTACCTTTATTGGAAATGACATGATCTCCTCCACTAGAGATGGTGACAAATTGCCACAAACAGGAGACATGGTGGAAAATGAAATATAGACAAAATGTGCTTCTCTCCCAGCTGTCTTCCATTCAATAAACATACTAAGGAAAAAATAACAAATTGACATATCAAGAAAATTTCTCAGGAACTCCCCCAAAATGTAGTTATGCTCTTCTCTTTCTTAGCCTCAGAGACTAACCTCTATATGACCCTTGCTGCACAAAAAAACATCTAACTGAATCGATTTTAGGGCTAGTCTAGTTGTCTGCCAGCAACTGATAACATATACATATCCCTGTAATGGCAGCTCAGACACTTAAGTTGTATTTCCTCTGGTTCATATGCTTATACAGGACTCCTTTGAGTGTCAATTGTAGCAAAAGTATAATTACATTCATCTTATAAATGAGGAAACTAAGGTTCAGGGGTGTTGGGTCTCAGTGCTGCAGTACAAACAAAGGTTTCCTGACTTCAAGCCCGGTGAAATTTCCACTAGAATATGTTGCCTTGCAATACAATCTATTACTTCTTACCTTGACATTTCCCCTTATGTTGTTAAAAGTGTGCTTAGTTGCAAAATGCCAGATGGCACTGAGGTATCAATTGCTTACTATTCAGAAACAGTTTCTTCAATAGAAAGAAATTACAAACAGGCTTACAAAGAAGTCCTTGTTTTAATTAAGGGAGTCAGGAAATTCTTCTTCCCTTTTTAAAGTTGTATTGTTATGATTTGAAATTATATTATCATAAGACTTTTATGGGCTCTCTTCCAAGAATACACCTTTAATTATGTCAGAATGACAATAGCTTTTGATTCTTTGCTATTTTTTTAAAGATCACTTCTTCTAAAGCCTTAGTTTCCTCATTATTTGTATGTGTATGTGTATGTGTGTGTGTGTGCATGTGAACATGTGCATGCACACTAGGATTAAGGGGAGAATACAGTTAAGAATATAATATCTAATATTCCATACAGCCATACAATTTGCATGTCTGCTAATCTGGAAGAATGTTATTAAATACTGTTAGAAATCTCCACTAGAAATTTTGATGTTAGAACACCACAGCCTAAATCTTGAGGCTGATCAAATCATACAAATTATCCTCTTGAGGTTTTAACTTGACCTGTGTGTGGAATTGTAGAACAAGTGCTGAGAACCAAACTGCCTCAGAAATTAAAGACATTCACAAGCCATCAACGTGAGTTATCTGCTCATAAAAGGAACATTTTATGGGGAAAAGGCATTATTATTCCAGAAGTGAGTTGTCACATTACTTTGGCTATACTACCAGCAGGACTCCTAGGAATTATTCACATAAAAGCAATGACCACATCTTTGTTACAAAGGAGAGGTAAATGAATACCAGGATTAAAGATTGGATGTAATCTCAATCTCTGTTTCCACTTTTTTTGCTTAATTGTTTTTGTTTTTTACATGAGAAAGAAGATGGGAAATGACAGTGGCACCTAAAATTAAGACATCCTTTTTAAAAGAAGTAAACAAAAGAGGCAGCACTATGTGGTGTGTGTGTATATATATATATATATATATTCTTCTCCTCTGGGTCTGAGTTTTCTTATCTTTAAAATGATGGGATTGGATTAAGTAACTTCTGAGTTTCCTTCCAACTCTAAATCTATAATTCTGTTAAAAATCAATGACTAGAAAATGTTTATGATGTTTAGGTTATGTGGAATTGATTCTGTCATTGGACAAAAAAAAGCCATAAAGATTCTAGCTTTTTGGGAATCAGCTTTCAAGGGTACATACTTTTCAACAAAAAGTGTCTCACAAGGGATTTCTTACTTATGGTACTTCCCTATTTAAAATGCTATGGCAAATTTCAACTTAAATTTCTGCCACAATAATCAAAATTCTGCCCCATTTACTTGAAACTCATAGATTGCCAGACATATTTGATTTTGACAAAATCTGTGGGTAGTGACTTTACTCAAACACTCACAATTGTTTTTGCCTTTAGACATTTGGTCAAAATGAATTACCCAAGCTACTAAAGGTTCTCTGTGACAAGTCTTGTCTGGTGACAAGACTACATTAAATAACTTATCAGGTTTCTTATCATTCAATAA
This sequence comes from Bettongia penicillata ogilbyi, assembly GCA_023548195.1. Lineage (NCBI taxonomy): Eukaryota > Metazoa > Chordata > Mammalia > Diprotodontia > Potoroidae > Bettongia > Bettongia penicillata. The sequence goes on along the minus strand of JAJHZJ010000240.1, from coordinate 133,787 downwards.
ATACTTTCATTTTCACTCTCACAAGTTAATTCTGCTTTATTGTCCCAAGGTTCACTTAGAATATCTCCATCCAGACTTAGATAAGGACTGAAAGTACAAACAAGAAGATCTTCAGCTCATTGTTTTGTCTGAATCTATTCTTTACACCATTTTTTACATTGCATTTATTTCAACTAAAGCTATGGAATTGTAACAAGATGGGCTCCTTCATGCATGTGTAACTGAGGTCATAAGTGTGGGTCATGGAAAACTCAGTGTATAGCTGTGCCAGTGTAATGTCAACTGTCAAAGTCTTCTTCTTAGGAAACCTTGAAAATATTTGGACCATTAGAAAAATCTCTAGGGTCATTGGTTGTGTTCATATAGCTATATATAGCTATCCCCAGGATTCTCTGAAGTTTAAAAGTGATAGTTTAAAAAAGAAGCAATAGGTCTTCTTTGGTTAACACAACTATTGAAGTGATATTGTTTGGTATTCATTTGCCTACTATGATAACATGAAGATAGTCTAGTAAAAAGTTTTCTAATTAAAATATTACGCTAGGTAAAATCAAGGTATATTATGCTTGCATTTCTGAGGAAATGATTTCTTACTTCAATTATTTATTTCCTACAGTAATTATTCTAATGAAGATGTTACAGTAATTCTCATAGTTTTTTCTATCATATCAGTTGTTTATTTTTCTGATATAATGCAATATATGTTGTAATTAACTCTATATTTCAGTAACATTATTGTACTTTGCATGTACAGACCATAGACAACTGCTCTGAAAGATTTCATGTGTGTCTAGTTTATGTTAACACTATTAGTAAAAATTTCAGAGTTCTATAGAACAAAAGCATTCTATATTGAAAAAATAATCTTCTGCAAGTTTTGTGGAAGTTTAGCTCTGTCATTCTTGTCTAAATTAATGGGAGGCATCTCTCTAAAATTGAATGGTATCTTAAAATTTCATCTATAAGGCAGAGGATGTAGTTTAATAATGACCAATATAACCACATCAAGAGGACATAGTACAAGTTGGCATATCTTCAACACATGGGAATAATTTTGTCATTAAACAGACTACTTTTTTCATAATAGCATTCAACACAAGTTCTCAACAAAATTTCCCATTCCCTTTCTAAATGATCTTTTTATCTGATTATAATAAGTTATCTCCAATGACAAATCCAAAGTGATGAATTTCTTCATTCTCCATCTAAGAGTCACCCTTAATAATAATAGTATCTAATGGTGCATTATTCTCAGAATTCTATATTCTTTCCTCAGCTCAGATCTGTTCAGCAAATAGTTGGATCTTCTGCTGTTAGAAGTCAGCTGTTATCAAGTATTTAAATTGCTATCAACAGTTTATGAAGTATACAATGCCATAAAATACAAACTTCAGAGATCTCGGTCAGACTTTTCTCCATCCAAAGTGAAATACAGTTTTGTATCATGGATTTAGCTGTGGACTGTTTTCTAAGTTGCCTCCTAAAATAACCTGAGGAAAGTATTTTCCAGAGTGATCTTTTTGGTAAGAAGGAAGGAGAAAGGGCAGCAGGTGTTTTGTGAGAACAATCCAAGGAAAGTCATGCATTCCCAAATAAAATTAGCAAGTTGCTTACAAGATCTACAAATAGATATATAAGCAAGAAGGCTAATGAATCAAATCTTGATCACATATCCCTTTATTTGTTCCTTTAAATTTTTCTTATTATGTGTTGATGGGCACTGAACTCAAATTATGACCAAAATATCTTATTACATGGTTCTACACAGACACAATCCATTAACCACAGTGTGGTTGGTTTTCTCTAGCTCCTCTAAATGAATTTCACTCCTCAGACTCAGATGAACTTCATCCTAGAGTATCAAAGGGAAAAAAATGTGATTGTCAAGAAATGACATTGATGTTAAAGAATATGTGGAGAACAAAGATGGTACCTTTGGAGTATGTGTGTGTGTGTGTGTGTGTACACAAAGGGAAATAATGATCCCTATATTAAAGTATGCATTAACTATAAATAAAACTTACGAATAATCTCGCTTTCCCCTTTTTGGTGGAGAGAAGTAAGGTTATTACATCAAGAAAATATCATAGATGTTATATACTTGGATTTTAGTAAGTAATTTTACAAAAAAATGTTTCATGATATATTTATGCACAGGAGGGAAAAATGAGAACTGTATAATAGCGCATTGAACTGGTTGAATGACCTTACCAAAATAGAGCAAGAACTGTGAATATTGCTTCCAAAAAGCAGAGAAACCTGGGAGAATTTTACAGTGACTGCATACAATGTATAATATTCGGTTTGGGGATGAGGTAAAGTGGCTGCTAAATATCCTGAAAATGTGTCTGGTTTTCCTTCTAAAAAGGAAGGCAAACAGGCTCTAAGCATACTTTCTTCTTTTTCATATTATACTGGAGATTGACATGTTCCTTTGGCAAATTGAAGAACACTTTTGGTATGAAGAAAACAGAAATACATGAAGGGGAAGGGAAGAATGCTGGCACTCATAATATCTTGGAAGAAAAAAGAATGTGACATGGCAAGAAAAAGGCAATAAGGAGGACCACTGATAATTTGAAAGTAACTTACAGATTAGTTTCTTCCTTCTAGAAGAAAATTGGACTGCCTGAAGAAGAAACAAACACTTATCCTTCAATAAATGATGAAATAGAAATGGAATTAAAAGGTCCACTGCCAACTTGAAACTCAGTAATTAATATGAGACTCTTACTGATAAAGAGAGAGTAAGTGCTTTTCAGGAAGAAACAGATACATATACTCTGAAGAGTGATGATGAAAATCTATTGATTCAGGTGCAAGATCATCTACGTAGAGCACAAAGACATGAGTAATCTTAGTGGGTGACTGCTAGCTAAGATGTATTCCAGTGGTACCTGTTGACTGGACAGTAACGATGCTGTCTTCACAGACTATTTACCTACGATATGACAGAGAAACTTCCAAAACTTGACAGATATGATCACTGATGCCCACTTCTGATTGTTTACATGTGCATAAATGATACTGCCAAAATGACTCTGTAAAGTATTAGCGAAAATTTCCTATTTTGGGAAAAGGAAAGTAAAGAATTTAGGGGCACAGTTGGCATTTTCATCGCTGTGTCAGTCTAAGCCAAAGGCTTCAGAATTGAGAGCAGATCTGGGAAGTGAAGAACTTCTTGAACATATGAACTCTGAAGAAAGGATGTGGATTACTGAATCATGGTTTAAAATATAGGAATAATCTTCTACTGTCTGGGAATGGAGTATTCCTAACAAAAGGATTTAGATGAATATCTTTGCCTAGGTTTGTGCAAATCTGACCAACATGCCTTTGACCTGAAAAGGAATGGAGAGACTAAAATAGCCTCAGTATTACTGTTTTCAGTTATATCCAATTCTTCATGACCACATAGGGAGTTTTATTGGCAAAGATATTGGAGTGGTTTGCCGTTTTCTTCTCCAGTGAATTAAGCTAAACAGAAGTTAAGTGTTCTGCCTAGGGTCATCCAGCTGGTGAGTGTTTGAGACCAGATGCGTACTCGGATTTTGCTAACTCCAGGCCCAGGGTCTATCCAGTGAGCCACCCAGCTGTTTCTCTGTATATCTACACAGCACCTATTGCAAACATTTTCCTCCCTTATCAGATCTTCTACATCCTTCCTACTCCTTAGCAGAGGAAGTCAACTCCTACTTTATAGAGAAAATAAAGGTCATTTATTTTAAGTGTAGTCTTTCGTCTTACTCTATAGAACATGTGCACACACCCCCCCACACACACACACACACACACCCACAGACAATCCTCACCATCACCCATTCTGTCCTCCTTTCTTCTATTCTGTGATGAAGAGGTGGTTCTTCTTGTCAGAATCAACTCCTTTATTGGTGTTTTTGACCCCATATCTTACAATTTCTTTCAACAACTTTCTTGCCAATTATTCCCTGCACTTCCCTTTAGCTGTTATCTTTCTTTGTCCCTTCCTTTCATACCCAAACTCTTAGAAAGGAGGATCTGTATTTCTTGTATCGTCCTTACCTCCCCCTCCTCAATCCTTTCCCATGGGACTTCCTATCTCTACCAATTGATCAGTCTTTCCAATGTGATCAGTGACCTCAAATGGTAAATTTAATGACTTTTTCCCAATCTTCAGTCTCCTTGAAGAATTTGCCAACTTTTGAAACTATTAATTAGTATCTCCAGTTGACTTCACCTAGTTGTCTTCGATTTATTTTTTGGCAGTTCCTTGAAAGCTAAATTTACTTCTTTTTCTGAGATTGAATTATTTAAGATCTCTACCTGTTCTGATAGTTTAGGAATTTTGTACTTTTGGAGGTATTCGATTTCTTTTGTGTTCTTAGTTTAATTAGCATATTACTATGAATAATTATGTTATGCTTACCTTTCTTCTAATTTTGCTATGATTTCATCTTGCCCATTTGCTCTTTTTGTTGATATGATTTTCTATTTTCTTTTAAACATCAGATTAACTAAGGGTTTATTTATTTTTAGTATTTTTTTCAAGAGACAATCTTTTAGTTTTATTTACTATTTCAATGCTTTGTTTCACTTCAATTTATCTTTTTCCCCTCTAATTTTAATGTCTCCTTCTTGTGTGTGTTTTTAAGTTTTGTTTATTTGTTGGTTTTCTAATTTTAATGCATATTCAGTTAATCCTTTCTCTTCCTATTTTGTTACTAGTTATTTTAAGGTTTGATTTTCCCTCTGAGATTTTCTTTAGCTATATCTTAGAAATTTTTCTATGTTGTTTCATTATTGTCATTTCCTTTTACATAGGCATTAATTGTTTCTATGATTTGTTCTTTGACCCACTGATTTATTTAATATTTCATCATTAAGTCTCCCCTGGGGTCTATATGTTTTGTCTATGATCTCTGAATCAATTTCTGTTTTTATTATATAATGTTTTAAAGGATATATTGATCATCTCTGCCTTTTTTACACTTGTTTGCAATATCTATGTGATGTGGTCAATTTTTGTAAAAATTCCAGTGATGCTGAAAAATATTTATATTCTTTGTTATCCCATTTAGAAGACATGTTTTAACTGTTGTTCCTCTGAAAATGAATTCAGTTCCGTATTTCCCCTTTTGTTTATCTTGCTAAATTTATCCAAAACTAATAGAGAATTACTGAAGTCTCCTGTCACTGTTGCATAACTGCCTATGTGCTTTTGAAGCTCAGACGATGTCTCTTTTTTGCATTTGGATGCTAAGAGTTTTGGTGGGTTAAGTTTATGACTAGTATTCATTTGCGGTCTGTTGTTCTCAGTATAATATACTTTTCTTGTTTATCCATCTTTATTTTTTGAATTTTTATTCATTCATTTATTTAGTTTTGTCAGATAGCATGATTGAAACTGCCACTTTTTTGATTCACTTGATGCATAGTAATTTCTTTTGCATCTCCTCAGTTTTATTTTATCCACATCTTTGTTTTTATTTTAAATGTTTCTTGTAAGCAACAGATTGTAGAGTTTTGTTTTCTTACACAATCTGTCACTCTTGTATCATTGAATTGTTTAATCCACTCAAATTTAAAGTTGTAAAAGTTAGGCTTATATTTGTTCTCCATCTGCCTCTGAATTTTAATAAAACTATGCATTTTTTCCTCTTCTGATGTAAACACAGTATTTTGTTCCATCAATTACTTTACTTTAATCTTTCTCTAGATGTCCCTTTTCCCACTGGTTCATTTTCCTTCAATCGTGATCCTATTTTTTTGGTTTGTTACCCCGTTTCCTTAGGGTTTTGTATATTGCTTCCTTTGGTTTTCCTCCTTTTATTTGCCTATATAATTCTTTCTTCTATTTTCATCTCAGTCAAGTAGATTCCCTCTTCCTCTGCTTCCTTTCAACTAGTGGTGTTCATTAGCTTTGCTTTTTTTTTCTAATTTCATCTCTTGTGTCCCTTCTAAAAATAATTCTCTCACCTTTTTCAATTCATACCCTTTTTTTCTGTCTACCCATGGCCATCATTTTCTGATTCAACACCCTCTTTTATCTGGTCTCTTTCTCTCTCTCTCTCTCTCTCTCTCTCTCTCTCTCTCTCTCTCTCTCTCTCTCTCTCTCTCTCTTCTTTGTATTCCCCATGTGATCCAAGTTTCCAAGGTTTTAATTCTAGGATCTCCCCTCGTGTTTTCTGCCACTCCCCTGTAGGATTTATCTTTGAATTCTCCCTTACTCCCAGAACAATACCAATTATTACAGTTGTCAGGATGGTCATTACCCCGTAGTAGTGTTCCTTCCTACCACATCTCTGATTATGGAACTCATCAATGATCTATACTCACCTCCTGCATTTGCCTCAAAATCTCCACTTTGTATCCATGTTCTCCCACTCCTCCTGGTGCCAGTTGCCCCTAGCACTTCCAGCTTCCCATGTTCCAATGTCAAATGAATAATAGTATCAAAATCAATCACCAAATCTTCCAGAGCATAGTCAGTCAGTGCAAGAGCCCCATCTTTCTTGGAAAAAAAAACCATCTTTCTTCATTCACAGGAACATTCATCAGTGGGATACCTCCCCATCACTAAAGGAAAACCTCCTTCCTTTACTCTTCCTTTCAGAACTTCCCCTGCCCACTTTGTTCTCACTTACTTCCCTATAGACTTTTTTCTCTGAGATCACAGTGGCCACCTTCCACTCATTGCTAGTCCTTGACCATAATTCATCACACACTCCTATTTATGCATTATCTGAATATTTTTTCCTTTGTAATTGAAGGTTTTCTCCAGATGGCTGGTAGAATTTGTTGTTTCTGAATTCAACTGCTAAATTTAAATACTACCATGTGTCTTAGTGTTCTCAGCTATTTAGTATTTGTTTTTTTCCTAGAGAACAATGGTTTCTTTCCATTGGAACTTATATTCAATGTTCAGAAATTCTAGATAGTTCTTTTCCATTATTTCCTGCTTTGTTGTGTTAAGGGTTTTTATCCTGACATTCTTCTGGGAAACCTATTATCTTTGGTTTGTGTAGTGAGGATATTTTCTTTTAATGTCATTACTTTTTCCTTCTTTTATCAATTCTTTCACTTCTATGCATTTGCTTTATCAACCTATTGTTTTATCTTTAATTTTTTTGGTGAAACTTGCCATTGATGATTTCAGTTTTTCTGGTTTAAACCTTATTTTTACTGTGCAGGCCATACATGCAGCTCTCATAATTTTCATTTCTCTTTTAAATCACTCAGGAATAGGGTATTGTAATCCTATGTTCACCTTAAATACCACTGGGTCTACTATTTTTCCTTTTTTAAAATTTTAATTTAATATTTTATTATTCCTCAATGATACAAAAATAGTTTTAAGATTTTTTCAAATATTGGGCTCCAAATTATCACCCCTCCTCTTGCCTCTTTCCCCTCCATTGAAAATACAAGCAATTTGACATAGATTATACATTTGTAGTTGTTCAAAATGCATTTATATGTAAATCAGGCTGTGAAAAAAAATGCAGTTAAAAATCCCAAGAAAAGTGGGGAGGAGCCAAGATGGCGGAGTAGAAAGACTCACGTATGCTAGCTCCGATTCCACAGCCCAGAAATTTCCTGTAAGAAGAACTCCCCACAAATTCTGGATCACTGCAAGGCACACAGAAACACAGTGGAAGAGATTTCCATTCCAGAGAGCCCTGGAGAGCCGTCCCCAGGGGTCCGTCATGCCCCGGAAAGCGGAGCCCACCCTTGAGCTGCCCTGGCCGGCCCCAGAGGAGCGGATCCAAGCAGGCTTCAGGGACGGAATCTCCCATGGCTGGGAAGGTACCTCTGCCCACAGACACTACAGGTCAGTGAGAGAGACTTCTGGGCTGACTGAGAGGGGAGTGGGGTGTTTCTGTGGCTCGGGCCCCCTAGGGAGGCAGTGGCAGAGGGAGCGGCAGAGGCAGCAGTAGAGGCAGCACCGGCGGCCCCCAGGATGCCCAGAGAAGCAGGCAGAAGTTCAGGTCTCTGCATAAACCCTCTGAGGGAGCTAAGCCTGGGAGGTAGCCCTGCCCCCACCCAAGCACCAGAACTTAAGCTCAAATTGAACAGCAGCCACTCCCACCACGGAAAGCCCTGAGGCTGGGAAGCAGCATTTGAATCTCAGACCCCCAAACACTAGCTGGGCAGATCTAGGCAGGGGTGGAGAGGAATCTCAGAAGTCAGGTAACTGGCTGGGAAAATGCCCAGAAAAAGGAAGCAGAATAAGACTATACAGAGCTACTTTCTTGGGGAAGAGATGTTCTTTTCCCCCTTCATTTCTGATGACGAAGTACAATGCCTGCCATCTGAGAAAGACATGGAGGCCTCTCTATCCCAGACATCCGAGGTGGATGTCTGGTAGGCTCAGGCCATGGAAGAGCTCAAAAAGGATTTTGAAAATCAAATTGGACAGGTGGAGGAAAAACTGGGAAGAGAAATGAGAGAGATGCAAGAAAAGCATGAAAAATGGGTCAATACCTTGGTAAAGGAGACCCAAAAAAATGCTGAAGAAAATAATACCTTGAAAAAGAGGCTCACTCAATTGGCAAAAGAGGTGCAAAAAGCCAATGAGGAGAAGAATGCTTTCAAAAGCAAAATTAGCCAAATGGAAAAAAGAGGTTCAAAAGCTCACTGAAGAAAATAGTTATCTCAAGATTAGAATGGAACAGATGGAGTCTAATGACTTTCTGAGAAACCAAGAAATCATAAAACAAAACCAAAAGAATGAAAAAATGGAAGAGAATGTGAAATATCTCATGGGAAAAACAACTGACCTGGAAAATAGATCCAGGAGAGACAATTTAAAAATTATGGGACTACCTGAAAGCCATGATCAAAAAAAGAGCCTAGACATCGTCTTTCATGAAATTATCAAGGAAAACTGCTCTGATATTCTAGAACCAGAGGGCAAAATAAGTATTGAAGGAATCCATCGATCACTGCCTGAAAGAGATCCAAAAAGAGAAACTCCTAGGAACTTTGTGGCCAAATTCCAGAACTCCCAGGTCAAGGAGAAAATATTGCAAGCAGCTAGAAAGAAGCAGTTCCAGTATTGTGGAAATACAATCAGGTTAACACAAGATCTAGCAACTTCTACATTAAGGGATCGAAGGGTGTGGAATGGGATATTCCAGAAGTCAAAGGACCAAGGACTCAAACCAAGAATCACCTACCCAGCAAAACTGAGTACAATACTTCAGGGGAAAATATGGTTTTTCATTGAAATCAAGGACTTTCAAGCATTCTTGATGAAAAGACCAGAGCTGAAAAGAAAATTTGACTTTCAAACACAAGAATGAGAAGAAGCATGAAATAGTAAACAGCAAAAAGAAGTCATAAGGGACTTACCAAAGGTGAACTGTTTACATTCCTACATGGAAAGACAATATTTGTAACTCGTAAAACTTTTCAGTATCTGGGTAGTTGGTGGGACCACACACAGACATACACACACACATGCACACACACACATGTACATGCCTGCACGCACACACACATACAAACAAGCATGCACACACAGAGACAGAGAGCATAGAGTGAATTGCACAGGATGGGACCATACCTTAAAAGAAATTAAGGTAAATGGTGAGAGAGAAATGTAGTGGGAGGAAAGAGGCTGAAATAGAATGGGTTAATTACATCTCATTCAAGAGGCAAGCAGGAAACTTTTTAGTGGAGGGAAAAAGAGGAGAGCTGAGAAAAAAACATGAAGTTTACCCTCATCACATTTGACTAAAGGAAGGAGCAAAATGCACACTCATTTTGGTATGAAAACCCATCTTACAGTATGGAAAAATGGGGAAGAAGGAGATAAGCAGGGAGGGAGGGATAATGGAAGGAAGGGCAGTGGAGGAAGGGAGCAATTTGAAGTCATCACTCTTGGGGAGGGACAGGATCAAAAGACAGAATAGAAACAAGGGGGGGCAGAATAGGATGGAGGGAAATACAGTTAGTCTTACACAACACAACTTTCATCAAAGTCATTTTCAAAACTACACAGATATGGCCTATATTGAATTGCCTGCCTTCCCAAAGGGAACGGGTGGGGAGGGAGAGATGGGGAGAGGTTCGAACTCAAAGTTTTAGGAACAACTGTTGAGTATTGTTGTTGCTACTAGGAAATAAGAAACAGAGTTAATGGGGAATAGAAAGTCATCTGGCCCTACAGGGCAAAAGAGAAGATGGGGACAAGAGAAGGGAAGGATGATAGAAGAGAGGGCAGATTGGTGATAGGGAAAATTAGAATGCTTGGTGTATTGGGGTGGGGGGAGGGGATAAATGGGGATAAAATTTGGAACCCATAATTTTGTGAAAATGAAATGTTAAAAGTTAAATAAATAAATAAAAAATCCCAAGAAAAACAGACAAAGTAAAGAAAAAAGTATCTTTGATCTGTATTCAGGCTCTACCAGTTCTTTCTGTAGAGAGGTACAGTACATCTTTCATCATAAGACTTTCATCATAAGTCCTTCAGAATTGTCTTGGATAATTGTAATGCTGAGAATAGCTGTCCTTCATAGCTGATCATCTTGAACTGTTACCATAAACAATGTTCTCCTGGTTCTTCTCATTTTACTTTGAGAATATCCTGCTCATCATTTATTGTAACACCATAGTATTCCATCAAAATCATAGGCAATAACTTCTTCAGACATTCCCCAATACATAGACATGCCCTCAATTTCCAATTCTTTGGCATCATGAAAAGAAATATTTTTGTACTCATTGGTCCTTTTCTTTTTTTTTTCTTTTTCTCTCTTTGGGATTCAGATCTACTAATAGTATTGCTTGGTCAAAAGGTATGCATAATTTTGTAGCCCTTTTGCCATAATTCCAAATTGCTCTTTAGAATGGTTGCATTAGTATACAACTTCACCAATAGGACATTTTTTTTTAATTTCCTACATCTCCTCCAGCATTTGCTATTTTCCTTTTCTGTCATATTAGCCAATCTGATGAGTGTGTGATAGTTGCTTAGAGTTTTTCTAATCAATAGTAATTTAGAACATTTTTTTCTGCAATTATAGATAGTTTTGATTACTTTGTCTTAAAATTTAAAATTTCCTCAACCTGGGAGATTGGGAATTTCACTATAATATGCCTGGGAATTTCCATTTTGGCATCTCTTTCAGGAAGTGATGGGTGAATTATTTCAATTTCTATTTTATCCTCTGGCTCTAGTATATCAAGGCATTTTTTTTCTTGATAATTTCTTGAAAGATGCTGTCCAGGGTATTTTTTTAATCATGGCTTCCAGACAGTCCAATAATTCTTAAATTATCTCTCCTGGATCTATTTTCCAGGTGAGTTGTTTTTCTAATGAAATTTTTTACATTTTCTTCTATTTCTTTTCATTCTTTTAATTTTGTTTTCTTGTTTCTTGATGTCCCATTAAGTCATTAGCTTCTATCTACTCACTTATAGTTTTAAAGGTATTATTTTCTTCAGTGAATTTTTGTACCTCCTTTTCCATTTGATCAGCTTTACTTTTTAAAGAGTTCTTTTCTTGAGTGAATTTTTGTATCTTTTTCCATTTGGAATTTCTGCTTTTGGAAGAATTCTTCTCTTTAGTGAATTTTTATATATCTTTTTGCATTTGTCCAATTCTGATTTTCAATGTGTTCTTCTCTTCATTGGATTTTTGTTACCTTTTTTATCATTTGGTCTTCTGTTTTTTAATGGATTGTTTTCTTCAGAATTTTCTGTGCCTCCTTTACCAAGCTCTTTACTATTTCACCCCCATTATTTTCTTCTATCACTCTCATTTCTCTTCCCAGTCTTTTTCTCTACCTCTTTTACTTGATTAAAAAAATCTTTTTTTTTTAGTTCTTCCATGACCTGGGGCCAATTCATATTTTTCTTTGTGGTTTTGGATATAGGAGTATTGATTTTGTTCTCTTCTGAGTATGTGTTTTGCTATTCTCAGTCACTATAGTAACTTTCTATAGTCAGCATCATTTTCAACTATTTACTCATTTTCCACCTTATTTCTTGACTTTTAATTCTATGCTAAAGTGAGGCTCTGCTTACAGAGTAGAGGGGGTATCATCCCAAGCTTAAGGATTTTTGTGAAACTGTTTTCAGAGGAAATTCCAAGGACCTGTAAGTTTTGGGTTCTTTCAAGGTGGTAGGATCTACAGACAGTTGTGTCTACTACTTTCCTGTACTGTGCACTGGTCTATGAGTGACCACAAACACTCTTTTCCATCCTGGAACTGTGAAGAGATTTCCCACCCCCTGGTTGCCACAAATTCTGGGGTGCTAGCACTTCTCCTCACCCTGGAATTGAGACCTTGGACTGTGGCCCAGATCTAAGTATGGGCAGTATAATACAGTCTGGTCCCTTGTGCTAGGAAAGGGACCCGATAATGTTCTATATGTATGAGCCCCTTAACATCTCTGGGCTACGAATTCTGGAAGCTGTTACTGCTGCCACTGATTCAGTCATCCCCAAGGCCTGCTCTTGGTTTACTCAGACCTGTTCTGTGCTACTGTGCCATGTTTTGGACTGGGTTCCACTTCTCACTCTCATGCTGAACTTCTAAGTTGTCTTGGGATGGAAAATTATTTCATTCCTTCACTCCGTGGGTTCTTCTAGTCTAGAATTGACTTTGAGACATAATTTAAAATTATTTGGAGAAGATCTCAGGTGCCTTTTCTTTAACATCTTGGCCCCATCTGGTTCTACATTTTTGAGTTGAATCATTTTCCTTCATTTTGCAGTATTTATTCATAAATACCTAAACTCATTTACTACATATGTAGGCTACATTTCTTTCTATTATTATGAGTTTTTTTTTGTCCGTGGATTTATCTGTTTGTATCTAATGTCTTTGGCCTTTCATCTTCCTAAAATCTTTGGTGTTTTTTTCAGGGCTTTAGCCCCATTAAATTCCTTATTGCCCACTTTGTGTCTTCCCCATTCTAATTGTGGTTTCCTTGATGGTTGCATCTCAAAGCTTCTTATGATCCCATAATGTGCAGCTCATGGTTCACCATCCCAGTCTTCTGCCTCAAGTGACTTTTTTGGTGGACAGACCTGGCCCCAGCTGAATACTGTGCTCTTTTTCCTCAAGCTTGCTGAAGTGCTGAACATATCCATACCCTCATACATATATTTTTCTGTCCTGGTGTCCTGTCCCGTTTACTCTACTCTTTATGTTCTTTGTCCTGACACAGTTCAGAGTTCTGCAGCTCCCATACTATAAAGCTGTGTCCCCCAGCAAACTTCTCCTGAGTTGCTGTTGTCACCTGGATGTCAGTTATAGTCAAGGAAAATTTTCACAGGGTAGAGCTTTAGCACTGGAAAAAAAGGGAAGCATGGGCACGTTTTATTATAAGTCATTGTTTTCTTGAATCTACTACTGTAATTTTGATGGTGATAGTTTGGGAGGTAGGGAAGGAGTGCTAAGTGAGTTCAGAATCAGTAGGCGTCAATTAATGCTTTGGTTTTTTTTAATCATTCTTTTGGATTCTAGGTGTCCTAGATCATAGCGACAGCTGAAATTGTGCTAACTTTAGCACTGAATTCCTGTTTTGGAGACATTTGAGAGGTCATGGGGATAAAACGAAATGTTAATTTCTCCATCTTTTCCCTCATATGATCTGGAAATCCCCAATGATTCTTAATCCAAATTAGTTCTTTTTTATGTTACCTATCTTACTTTTTCTTCTGTTTTTTTTTCAGTCTTTTGATTTTGCTCTAATATTTTTGCTGTCATGTAGTCAGATTTTTTTTTCCTATTCTAGTATCAGTAAGTTACTTAGGGAAGGTTTGCAGTTTTCTCCTCTAAATTATTTATTCTCCTAATTTGTTTATGCAGAACTATTTTTTTTTCATTCTTTATCCCTTGCTTCATTTATTCTTGGTGTACATGTAATCTCTTCAGAAACTCAATTTTCCTTTAATTCACTGTTTTCAGTAGTTAAGGAGCCACTCTCTCCTACTAAGCTGGTTTTGGGGGACTTCCAGTATATCTATGGTACAATAAAATCTTTCATATTGCTGATTGTCTTCTTTGGTTTACTCAGTGGGACATTGTGTAGGACTATGTTTAGCACCGCACTGTGCTTTTAGTTAGGGTGAGTGCCCTTCTTTAGTCTTATTGTTTACTACCTTTTCTTCCTCTTGTGTTTAGCCACATCCCTTGGATATTGAAGTTCTTTGTACTGGGTCTTCAATATCCTGCATGACTCTCAAGATGAGTTATTAAGGACTTTAATCCCTGGGATGATCTGGTCTAAGATACACCTAAGCTGACAGGTCAAGGTTCCCAGAACTCCAAAAGCCCCATCCCATATGGTACATTTGCAACTACTCTTTAGCTTTCATGGAACAGCCATGTGTACTTGCAACTTTGGGACTGAGATCCCTGAACAGGTATCTTTGTCTCTTCCCTGATCAGAGACAATGGTTGGTTTGCATTTGCATTGCTTTATTCCACTTTAGTGGCCTAGTCACCATTCTTCATTGATTGCATTTATCTACATCTTTTTGTCTTTGTATAATCTGTCCCCATGCCTGAAGTGCAATCCTTCCTCTCCTTAACGTAAGTTCTTTCAGAGTTTAGAATATTTTTATCCATCTAGATATTAGCACTACCCAGTTATTTAACCATATATTTGCATGTAGTTCACATTTACTTATCTGTGAGCATGCTATTTATCCCCATTAAGATCTAAGTTCCTTGAGGTCAAGCAATATTTATTTATTTATTTGGCTTTGTATCCTCAATGTTCAAACTTTAATAACTTTTGAGTAAATACATTTTGAATTAATGAATAATTCTTTAGCTCACATTTTTAGCTTCAAAGGATACTTCAATACTGCCAAACAGTCCTTATTTCATCAGTGTGGTTACAGTCACAACTGATACAGATCATAACCCCTCCATACCTTAGGAGATGGTTTTATAAAATGAATGGATCTTTAAGCATCTGAACTGTAGGCAATAAAAATGGCAAACGGAAATGAGTTACTACTAGTATTGATTAAAATGTTAGAAAATTGTAAAACCTTTCAAGAGTTTCTTCAGTGGGGGATAAGTCATTCTGGGAAAGAATGTCTTTTGAGTTGATAAGCTTCCCTTTAGCACACTGACAATAAATCACTATCTAATTTTGACTGTGTCAGGAAAAGTAAAAAACTCTGAGCTACACTCTCTGTTGCACTGAAAGACAATAGATTGATTTCATTACCTGTATGCAATTGATTGACATTTTGAGTGTTAGATTTAAAATGTTTCAAACAGATTTCTTCCAATTAAAATGCTACCCTCCCTTTCCAAGCCAAATAGGGATTTTACATAGCTTTAAATGGAGGGCACTTAAGATAATAATGGAAGTGGCATCAGTTACAGTGGCATTCTCCTTTATTGTCTACATTCTGCTCTGCTAATTAGCTCAACTTTGCCCTAGGGAATGCTGTCTACTTGAAGAAGGAAAAGTTATTCTTTCTCCTTGCCAGCTTGACTCTAATTCCTTCCTGAAAAGAAAGTGCCAATCATGCTTAATTGCATTAAATTAGGTGTGATGGGTTGGTGTAGAACCACTGTCTCCTTGAAGTTAAACTAGACTTTTCCAATTTCCACTTTTCTTTTTTTTTTAGCCCCAGGTTAGTGTTTTAAATCATGTCTGAGAAGTGACAGTGCAGTGAATTAAAAAGGAACTGGTGACCAAGGTCAACAAACTTCAGTTCTCTGACCATATGTCATCATAATTGTCAAATGGTATTAAGTGCTATAAAGTGTGCATGTGTGGTGTTCTCTCAGGGTCCTTAGAGAGCAACTGGAATTTTATAGGACCTTCCAGTGGAATTCAGAATCTGACAATAGGTATACACTCATGAAGATGAGTAAAGACTTTATTACTTTGGCATATTTATTTGTAGCTCAGGCAGAGAATTCATATTATCTATACCAAAAATGTCATAGTTCTTATTTATTCCACATATCTTAAGGACTTGTGAACTATCCTAACAAATGAAGATTGCATCTCATCTATGACACGTAGTTGAAGTGAAATGCTGTAGTGCCAAGGGAATATTCACAGTGCCTCTGGTGGCCATGAATATCCCAGCTCAATTCTGAATCAAGAAACAGAACACACTCTCCACATAGAAGACAGAACCAAAACATTTATTCAGACACCAGAAAGTCAAATCCATCATAGTAATAAAAACCTATACACAATAAAAATGCAGAGAACAACACCATTCCCAAGCCTTCCCCTCTACTAGACTTTTCACAAACTAGCTCCATTAAGCAAATCACAAGCAGGTTACTTTAAAGAAAATCACAAACAAGCTCTTTCACTCCCACTAGCCAGCAGCCTGCTTGCCAGCATCCTTCCTAGCTCTGACTAGACTCTTACCAATTTCTTCTCAGCTCTGCTCTAGTTCCTCCTCTTCCTGTTCTATGCTTCCTGTTCCACCTGTTCATCAAACTCTTCCCATCACAGGCTCCATCTGACTCAGGCTTCCATGTGACCCAGGCAAGTCACACGGGCCAAATGGATGAGAAAGATCTTCCCATAAAGTAAAATTGCATAAACAATAAGCAAAAATACATTATCAGTACAGATGCCTAAGTCTCAGGGAGGTAAAATGAAATCCCCTTAGCCATAGAGCTACTAATTTTTAAAGACAGATTTGGACCCAGATTTTCCTGACTGCCAATTTTAACATTCTATCCATTCTCCATATTACCTCTCTCTATTCAAAAAGATCTGCGATCTTATTTTGGTTCTTTCTAGTGATATTAATTATAACATTCATGGTTGTTCGTTCTCTACAACTCATGTCAGTGTTCTCCCAAAGTTCCATTCAATGTGTAGAAGGCCTTCCTCAATTTCTCCCCACATCATGAGGATATAAGTGGAATACTCTGCTCACATATTGTCCCTTCTTATTAATGTATGACCAGCCCATCTTCCTTTCCTGTGATAAAATTCCTTGATGATGTCCTCTATTTATGTTCTTTGTTGAAGTTTGTATTTGGTAATGAGTTATAACTTGCTTACATATACCTTTGGCCTCTTCTTTTACCTCTATGTGATAATGTTTTTGAACTCCTCTGATGCAATGATACCTATATCTTACTGCTTTTAATCAACACTAGTACAGACGTTCTTTTCATTTGATGGGAAGTTTGGAGTTAGTAAGGGGACCTGTAATTCAACTCAAGGCCTATTTCACTGTCAATTTGTACTGACTATTCAAAATATACCTACTGTTGGACAAACTCAATAAGTTGTCAGTGCAAATGTGTCTTGAAATATAATCAATTCACATTCTTCACTTCTGTGTATGTGTGTATGCATGTGTGTGAGTAAGATGAACAGATAAAACTCCTTTGAGTGATTGCTAACCTTTTCCAGGATGTACTGGAATGCCCTGGGGCTTAATACAATCTACACAAAATCATTCTTGAAAAAGAGCCTTACCAGTCACAGGAAATGTCTTCTACTTGGATTCTCTATTGCTATCTCCTCTATCACAATAGTCAATATAGTGAACATACACACACATACACACATGCACACACATAAATACACATGCATACATATATATATATATATATATATATATATAATATATATATATATATATATATATATATATATATAGCTGAAGTTTTTTCCATATCTTTATCTGAAGTTACTTACGAGAAGTTCAATTAAGAGGCTTATTTGAGATGTGATTTCTTCTAAGGAATCCTGAAGCATCTTGATCTACAAATGGGAGACACTTTACTGTAAAGAATCAGTAGGAAGAGATGTTGTTGGACTCAACAAAATACATTTATATCATCAATTAATTATAAGTACAATGGGATTACATATTTTTAAGAACTTTCAGTTAATTGTGAGATGGTACCATTGTGGTTCATTGCTAAATAATGTTTGTGACAGCATATTTGCTCCCTAGTGATTTCTTTATAAGGTTACTCTCAATTCATGTAGAAATAACTCTCACAAAGATTTTTTTGTGTGTGTGTATATATATATATATATATACTCACATATATGTATATATGATATAGATATAGATATATATTTCAACTCATATATATATCAACTCATATATATATACATACATACATATATATACATACATATATATATGAGTTGCTGATGTTCTCAGGTACCGTTTTATGTTAATAAACTCTGAGATTTTTTTCCACTTCTTTGGTGCTTTACCTGTTTTAGGTACCTTGTAGCAATACTTTTACAATTATATTGCCTCTGGAATGATATTCTCTACATATATTTACTTGATCCATTCCAACTAGCTTTCTTGCTTTTATTCTCTCTAGTGTCATTTTTGCCCCCTCTATAATCACCTTGGGAACCATCATGTTGGGGTCCAAGTGTGGTGATTTCACTTTCTTTGATGGAAGAAACAGTTTGTTAAAGTATTTGGGCCAAATATTTTTCTGTTTTTCTTCTGTCTGCAGTTCACTTTCTTATTTCATTCTTCAATGCACTTGAGATAATTGTACTTAGATATCTTCCAAAATTTTATTTAAATTCTGATTTTTAAAAATATTTCCCTGCTTCTCTATTCATCACAATTCTTAATAATATTTTTAAAATAGGAATGTATTTTAATTAGATTTCCTTTGACACTCATCTCTCTCTGCAAGTAAGTCAGATGTTTTCTGACTTAGGCAGTTTCTGAGCTACATTTTATGTCAATTACTTTGTATCAATTACACTTATGAATGATATTTTTATAAAGCATTGTTATAAATTTTGTTGTTAGTTATGTGTTTCTATTTCAATAAATTTTTAACCAACTATTGGAGAGGGAAATTGATTGAATAATATACCATATTAATTTCTCATTATTTTTATTTCCCTCCCCCCAAATCTGATCTCAGTTTCTATACTATCAAATCCTTTGGAGACTATTATGCTACTAAAATCTGTGTTGAAACTTTCTCACATCCATACATCTAACCAGTTGTTAAATGCTACTGATTTATTAATTTATGTAACATTATTCTATAAATTTTTAATATCCTCATTTGTGTAAGACACTGAGGATGGTTTTTGTTGTTCAGTCATTACAGTCACTTCTGACTCTTCATGATCTTATTTGGGGTTTTCTTGGCAAAGACACTGGACTGGTTTGCAATTTTCTTCCCCAGCTCATTTTATAAATAAGGGAACTTAGGCAAACAGAGTTAAGTGACTTGCCCAGGGTCACATGGCTAGCAAGTATATGAGGACAGATTTGAATTCATGAAGATGAGTCTTCCTGACTCCAAGGCCAGCACTCTTTTTACTGTGTCACCTAGGTGTTCATATACATACATACATATATGTGTGTATGAAATTAGAGTAGAATGTGATAATTCATAAATATGAATATTCAGAGAAGGAAAAGAGCATGGCAAAAATTATAGGCAACAAGGATTGCATTATGAACAGTCACATTTGAGCTGAATCTTATAGCAATATATCAGCAGAGTGAGAGGAAGACATTCAATATCTTAAATGATGCTGTCAGCAAAGATATGAGAGAAAAAAAGACATGATTGGGAGTAATGCAAAGCCCAGCTTGACTTTAGGATAGAGCATATGATGAGAGGCAGTAAATTTTTCCAGATTGGTGAAGGTATTTGAAGGAGGCTAAAGATTTTTAACTATAACCATCCTGAAATGGGAAGTCTTCAAGCTTTTTGAGTGGGAGAACATCTTAAAACACGTTTGCAATAGGATGATTAATCAGCCAACAAAATGTAGGATGGGTTGGAGTAGGCCAAGACTGGTTACTAGGAGACTGTTTAAGAGGCTATAAAGCAAACTGTATGTTCCATGGGGTCATGGAGAGTAAAACATGACTGAATGACTGAAGAACAAAAAGCAGACAAAAGAATGGACTGAATTAGGTTAGTGGGAGTGGGAGTTAAAAAGGAAAGGGCACTTTTGAAATGTACGGAGGTACAATCTTGGCTTTGTTGTCTGTTTGCTATATAATTTTGAACTCATCAATCCTCAGTTTCTCTATCTAGAAAAGGAGAATAATATAACCTGAACATCTCAGAAATTAGTATACTTTATAAAAGGCAGATGATTTATTCCCTGGCATTAAAAAAAATCATTGTAGCTAATATAGCTTTAGGTTTTATATCAATTATTTTTATTTATAAAGTTGCCTGCTTACAAATACTGGCTGAATAGTCCAATTTCCTATCCAGGGAAGGTAGAAGGTAGAAGGATCCAAGAAATAAATAAGGAGAGAGAATAAATGAGATGCAGAGGAGTCAAAATGTGAGAGAGGGTATCAGAAAGTAGATGCAGGAGAAAAAATGTGGAGAAAGATATCTGTGGAAGTGCCAAGAAATGAAAGAGATAGTTGAGTCTAGAGCAGAGTATCGTGTGGAAGAGCACCAATGAAGGATGTGTTAGAATAATTAATTTTTAATTAGAGGGAAA
Source organism: Bettongia penicillata ogilbyi (assembly GCA_023548195.1). Taxonomy (NCBI): domain Eukaryota; kingdom Metazoa; phylum Chordata; class Mammalia; order Diprotodontia; family Potoroidae; genus Bettongia; species Bettongia penicillata. The sequence goes on along the minus strand of JAJHZJ010000240.1, from coordinate 113,360 downwards.
GGATTTGGAGAAAATACTGTTTGGTGTAGTAAAGGAAGTAGAAATTGGGAGAGAGAAAGACAGAGAGAGAGAGAAAGAGGGGTGGACAGACAAATAGATGTAACATTCCTTAAAACTCCCAAAGAAAAGCAAGAAATAATCTTTGGAAGTTAGTGAAGAAAATTCAAATTTGAAATGATTATTTTTTTTATTTTTAAAATGTGGTTAATACAAAAGGAATAGTGCTCACAATAAGACTTTTACAAATGAGTTCATATCTGGATAACTAAAATCTGTAAGCAGAGAGAATATTTAATGTATAGACACACACATACACACACACACACACACACACTCACACCCCACTCCTTCAAGGATGTCATCTCTGTAAGGATCCTGTTAAGTAATCACTTCTGGTTGAAAACTTGACAAATACATTGCCTGAATTGCCTTCCTTCCCTCACCATGCGCAATGACAGTTAAAGGGAGAAACTAACAGTTACTTTGGTCTGCTTCCTCTTAATTCTTTTCTTTCCCAACAAGCTAAACCCAAGTTTGTGTACACAGTCCTCTCTCTTTGAATCAGTTCAGATGAGAGTGAGGTTCAAGAATTACCCACTCCCTTTTTTCCCTTCCATTATAAAAGTTCTTCCTTGTGAACTTTTATTTGAAATACTTTCTCCCTATTCTTCTTCTCCCTTCCCCATTCTCCCAGTGCACCTTTTATTCTCACATCTGTTTTTTTAGATCATTCCAACATGGTCAATTTTCCCTCTATGTAGACTCCTTCTAACTTCCCTAATAATCATAAAGGCCTTAGGACTTATATTTATCATCTTTTCATTTGAAAATGTTAGCAGTTCAATTGTATTAAATTCTGCATGACTTCTCGCTCATGTTTACCTTTTATGCCTTTCTTGAATATTGTGTTTGAATGTCAAGTTATCTATTTAGCTCTGGTCTTTTCATTAGGAATTTCATTAGGAATATTTGGAACTCCTCTGTTTTATTAAATTTCCATTTTTTTCTGCCTTGCATGATTATACTCAGTTTTGTTGGTTATGTTATTCATGGTTATTACCCTAGTTTCTTTGCCTTCCAGAATACTATATTCCAATCCCTCTGCTTTTTTAGTGTGATAGCTACTAAACCTTGTGTGATCCTGACTCTGCCTCCACAGTATTTAAATTATTCTTTTCTCACTGCTTTCAATATTTTCTCCTTGATCTGGAAGTTCTCAAATTTTGTTATAATACATTTTGGAGTTTTCCTTTTTAGATTTCTTTCAGTTGGATCAGTGGATTCTTTCAATTTCTCCTTTGCCCTCTAGTTCTAAGATATGAGGGCAGTTTGCCATTATAATTTCCAGCTCCTTTCAATAACCAAATCATTCATACATCAAATGAGCAATACCTTAAATTTTATTAAAGTGGTTTATTTCCCACAGTACTTTCAAGAGTACCGTACAGCTTAGTGGTGAAGCACTCTTTGACCTAGTGGTTCAGAATCCTTTGTCTGGGCTCTAACTCAGTCCCTCTTTAGAACTCACTCATGGAGTCCTTCACACAAGTACTTAGGCCAATCTGACCTACTTACTACACCCTGAACTGAAATTTATTCGCCTTACTTTGCATATCTTGGATTTGAACAGTTGGCATACTCCACATCTTGTTAGTCCTTAAATACCTCATATACTTGAATTTACATGCCCATAATTTAATCAACAAACTGATTGGTTGGTTGTTGTCCTTCGTTCTCAAAGAGGACCAAAATGACCTCACCATGATAAAGTGAAGTTTCAATGTGTCCAACTATGGCTGATCAGACCAATATGAGCTCAGAATGCTCTACCATAGGTTAGGCACAGATAGTCCACGTGAACATTTGGGGTGGATACTCCAAATTTGCGCATTCAATGTTTCTTTTGCACTGTTTCAATTTAGCTTTGCTCATAGGGTACAGCACCTTCTCTGATGTGCTCATGCCATGCTGAGTGGTCCTGTGCCAGTGTCTCCCATATCACTCAAATCCAAAGTTCCTGAAAGAGACCTTGAGGGTGTCCTTGTGTCACTTCTTCTGACCACCATGTGATCACCTCTCCCATGTGAGTTCTCTATAAAATAGTCTTTTTGGCAAACGTACATTTTGCATTTGAACAACATGGCCAGCCCATTGGAGTTGTACTCTCAGAAGCACAGTTTGAATGCTTGGGAGTTCAGTTCGATCAAGGACTTCAGTGTCTGGTACCTCATCCTGCAAGGTGATCCACAGAAGCTTCCTAAAAAGTTCAAATGGAAGCGATTCAGTTTCCTGGCATGGCACTGATAGACTGTCCATGTTTCACATGCAAACAACAATGACGTCAGCACAATGGCTCTGTAGACCTTCAGTTTGGTAGTCAGTCTAAAACCTCTTTTCCCCAAACTTTTCTTCAGTGCCTCCCAAACACTGAGCAAGCTCTGGTAACATGTGTGCCAACCTCATTGTCAATGTGTACATCCCTGGAAAGTATGCTACCAAGGTAAGTAAACTTATCCACAGCATTCAAACCTTCTCCATTTTTTTTTGTACCCAATGGTTCCACATATGGATGGTGTCATGGTGGCTGATGGAGCACTTGTGTTTTCTGGGTGTTAATTCTTAGGCCAAAATTAGCACAGGCAGCAAAGAATTGATCCATGCTTTGCTACATCTCAGCTTCAGAGGGTGCATTGAGTATACAATCATCTGCAAATAGAAAAATCATGCACCAAAACTCCATCCACTTTGGTCTTGGCTTGTAGCCTTTTCAAATTGAAGAACGTAAATATCAGTATGGTAGTTGACCTTGCTGCTGTGTTCATCCTCATTGAAAACATTTGACAACATGACTGAAAATATCATGGTAAAAATCATGGGAGCAAGCACATAGCCCTGTTTCACTCCACTGGTGACTGGGAAGACATGAGAGCAGTGTCCACTATCCAGAATCCTGGCAAACATGTCATCATGAAATTGACAGCCCAGATATTGGTGCTTCTCTCTCTGGTAACTATTTATGTGTGGTCAGACAGTTATCTATCTGTTGATCTGGCAGGCAGTTGCAAACTCTGTCTGCTGATTTTGATTACTCTGTATTTTCTCTGATGATCTTCTCTGGGCAATCAAATTTTGACATAATTTTCCATAAGCCCTCATGACTTATAGTGTCAAAGGCATTGGGCAGATCTACAAACATTATGCACAGACCTTTGTTCTGCCCCTGGCATTTCTCCTGGAGTTGTTGGACAGCAAAACCATATCAACTTCTTCGGCCCTTCCCAAAACCATACTAGCTCTCAGGCAGATAACTGTCTTCCAGGTGAAGGATTAGCCTATCAAGGAGTACTCTAGCAAGAACCTTGCCAGAAATGACTAAGAGAGAGACATCCCCACCCCACTTCCCTGTGATTGTCTTAGGACAAACTACTCTCTTTACCCTTATAGAGATGGACAATGGAGGCATCCTTGAACTCCCGAGGAATAACCGCCTCTTGCCATATAACATAGAAAATTTCAGTCATTTTTTCTATGAGCAATGGTCCCCCTACCTTGTTAACCTCAGCTGGAATAGAATCAGCACCAGGTTCTTTACCACATGAAAGGAGCCTAGTGACCCTCAAAACCTCTTCTTCAGTTCGAAGTTCATCTAAGGAGAGATTGACTTTAATCTGAAGTAAATAGTCAGTGACCTCAGCATTGAGGGATGATGGTCTGTTGAGGACACTATGGAGGTGTTCAGCCCAGCTCTCTAGGATCATGTCCTTATCACTAATCAATGTGGCTCCATCAGCACTGAGTAGTTGTGATGCACCAGAGATATTTGGTCCATAAATAGCTTTCAGGGAATCATAAAAGCACTTTGGATTATTACTGTTAGCATAAAACGGAATTCCATTTTCCTTCTTACTGAACCAGGAATCCTGCATTTCTCTAAGCTTTGCTTGTACTTTGCTTTTGATGGAATTAAATGCTACCTTCTTAGAGGTGGATGAACTATACTGCTGGTAAATCCTGTGAGTTTCTCATTTTTCATTTAGCAGCTTCTGAATTTCCCCATTATTTTCATCAAACCAGTCTTAGTGTAATCTTGGCATAATCAACAAGCACTTATTAAGCGTGTACTATGGGTCAACAACTGACCCAAGCCCTAGGGATGAAAAAAGAGCAAAAAGAACCCTCACCAAAACCTAAATCTGAAAAACAACTCCTATTCTAATGGGGATAGGTTGTTGTAGGAGGCAACAAATGTAAACAACTAGGGTACGTATGCTCCTCTGTCTCCATTGTTGAATTATCTTCCAAATCATACCCTTTAGTTACATCAAAGTTTTGTCCTACATCCTTGTAGTGGTAACTATGTGGGTTTAAAGACGTTCTCCTTCCATTAATGGGACTGTCCATTAGGGGAGGCCCACATCTTTTGTTAATTCTCTAATGAGGTACTGATTCTCAAGTGTTGTGATGTCCTTTGGCTCTGAAACGTGTATAAAAAGTATGAGGTGAACTTGTACTTTAGGGTTTACTCACTGGTAGTGTTTGTTTGACGAGGTACAACATGGGCAACCACTAAGTCCCCCTGACCCCCAGCTTTGAAAACCCAGATATTGGTGCTTCTCTCTCTGGTAACTATTTATGTATGGTCAGACAGTTATCTGTCTGTTGATCTGGCAGGCAGTTGCAAACTCTGTCGATTTTGATTACTCTGTATTTTCTCTGAAGTTCAGGGTACTGACTTTCCTCCTTGAATTAAGTGAATGATATATGTGCTTGATTAAAGTGATTTTTAAGATAGCAGAATAATAGTGTGGCTTTGCTCGAGTGCTCCCACCAAGTCCAGCCAAATACCTGTAAAAATGGCTCTAACCAAATTCTGGAGTTGCAGAACACACAGAATGACAGGGTAAAGCAACTCTCCAGCCCAAGACAGTCTGGAAGGTTGCTGGGAAGTATCTATTGTGCAGCTCAGGGGGGAAAGCACAGTCCAGTGTGAGCCAAGAGAACACAGAGGTGCCCTGAGCAGGCTTTGGGGAGACTGAATATCTCACACCTGTGGTGGTTTCCAGACTTCATGACCGCAAAATGCTGAGGATAGATTGGAAGATCAGTGGGAAAAACCTGTGGGACCAGTATGGGACAGTGGAGTAGTTGGACCCCAAACCCAGGGTGGCTGAGGAGGAATGAGGTTAAGGAATAAGCAATAGCCACAGCAGCAGTAGAGTCAAAGACTGCAACTGTTGCTGGAGTTCTAGGCCCACAGATTGTGGTGGGGGGCATCGAACAACTGAAAATACACCTCCCATTCTCACTGAAAGCAGAGAACTACCTTGACAAAGAACTCACAAGTCAAGTAATTGGGTGGGGAAATGAGCAAAAACCGGGAAAAGTATCAAAGTATAGAAGCTTACTTTGGTGAGAAGGAAAACCAAAGCATGCAAACAGAAGATAACAAAGTCAAAGTTCCTCCATCCAAAGCCTCTAAGAAAAATATGAATTGGTCTCAGGCCATGGAAGAGCTCAAAAAGAATTTTGAAAATAAAGAGAAGTAGAGCAAAGATTGGGAAGAGAAATGAGAGTGATGCAGGAAAATCATGAAAAACAGGTCAACTACTTGCTAAAGGAGACCTCAACAATGTTGAAGAAAATACCACTTTAAAAAATAGACTAACCCAAATGGAAAGAGAGATTAAAAAAGCCAATGAGGAAAAGAATGCCCTAAAAATCAGAATTGACCAGATAGAAAAGGAGACCCAAAAGCTCACTGAAGAAAATAATTCCTTAAAGATTAGAATGGAGCAGATGGAAGCTAATGACTTCATTAAAAATCATCGTATTATAAAACAAAATCGAAAGACTGAAAAAATAGTAGGCAATGTGAAATACCTCACTGGAAAAACAACTGATCTGGAAAATAAATCCAGGGAAGATAATTTAAAAATTATGGGACTACCTGAAAGTCATGATCAAAAAAAGAGCCTAGACATCATCTTCCATGAAATTATCAAGGAAAATTGCCTGTATAGTCTAGAACCAGAGGGTAAAATAAGTATTAAACAAATCCACTGATCACCTCCTGAAAGAGATCCCAAAAGAAAAACTCCTGGGAATATTGTAGCCAAATTCTAGAGTTCCCAAGGAGAAAACTTTGGAAGCAGCCAGAAAAAAAAACCAATTCAAATATTGTGGAAATGCAATCAGGATAACACAAGATCTAGAAGCTTCTACATTAAGGTATTGAAGGAGTTGGAATCCAACTTTCCAAAAATCAAAGGAGCTATGATTAAAACCAAGAATCACCTACACAGCAAAACAAAATATAATACTTCAGGGGAAAAAATAATCATTCAATGAAATAGAGGACTTTCAAGCATTATTGATGAAAAGACTAGAGCTGGAGAGAAAATTTGACTTTCAAACACAAGAATCAAGAGAAAAGGTAAACAGGAAAGAAAAATCATAAGGGACTTACTAACATTGAGCTGTTTACATTGCTACATGGAAAGATAATATTTGTAACTCTTGAAGCTTGTCTCAGTATTTGAGTAGTTGAGGGACTATACACATACACACACACTCACACACATATGCACACACACATGCATGCATACACACACACACACACACACACACACACACACACACACACATATATATATATATATATATATATATATATATATATATATATATATATATATGGCACAGGGTGAGTTGAATAGGAAGGGATGATTTCCAAATATTAAGATTCAGGGGTATGAAAGGAATATATTGGGAGGAGAGAGGGAGAAATGGAATGGGGTAAATTATCTCTAATAAAAGATACAAGAAACAACTTTTTCAATGGAGGGTAAAAGGTGGGAGGTGAAAGCAAAAACATGAAGCTTGCTCTCATCACATTTGGCTTAAGGAGGAAATACCATGCACACACAGCTTGGTATGAAAATTCATCTTACACCACCAAAAAGTAGGGGAGAAGGGGATAAGTGGAGTGTGGGGGGATGATAGAAGGGAGGGCAAATGAGAGGAGGGGGTAATTAGAAGTAACACTGTAGGAGAGGGACAAGGTCAAAAGAGAAAAGAAAATGAATGGGGGGCAGGATGGGATGGAGGAAAATATAGTCATGACAACATGACTTTTATGGAAATCTTTTTCATAACTACACAAGTAAAACCTATATTGAATTTCTTTCCTTCTCAGTGGGAATGGGTGGGGAGGGAGGAATGGAAAGAAGTTGAAACTCAAAGTTTTAAAAACGAATGTTAAAAATTGTTTTTATATGTAACTGCGAAATAAAAAAATACAGATAATGGTATAGAAATCTTTGTTGCCCTACAAGAAAATAGAAGAGATTGGGATAAGGGAAGGGAGGGGTATGATAGAAGGGAGGGCAGATTGTGGGGAAGGGGTAATCAGAATGCATGGAGACTTTGGGTGAGGTGAAGGGAGAGATGAGGGGGAAATTCAGAACTCAAAATCTTGTGGAAATGAATGTTGAAAACTAAAAGTAAATAAACAAATTTAAACAATAGAGTGATTGTTGATGCCTCAAAAAGTTGCTTTCCTTTTAGAAAACCCTATCAAAGAACCTGTACAGCAGGCCCTACTTTGTACATTGAGCTCTTTACTGTTTGTATGTTGGGGTCCTTACTGTTATAATCCTCTTCCTTTCTTCTACTATACTATCACCTGGTAATCTTACCAACTCCAATGGATTTAATTACCATCTCTATGTTAATGAGTCTCAAATATACCTATCTTGCTCTACCTACCCCAAACTGTCTGCTGACTTTGAAACTTTTGTTTCCAGTTGCCTTTCAGACATTTTGAATTGGATTTCCAAAAACCATCTTAATTCAATATGTACAAAACTGAACTCAATATTTTTTCCTCTTAAATGTTACCCCTTCCACCTTCCATATTACTGTAGAAGAGAACACTACCTGCTTAGTCCTTTAAGCTCACAACCTAGGATTCATTCTGGCCTTCTCTTGGCCCCCAAGTCTAATCTGTTGTTGAGGCTTGTCAATTTCATATTTGTAGCATCTCTCACATATATGCCCATTTCTCTCCTCTGACATTCTACCACTGTAGCATAGGCTCTTATCACCTCACACGTGGCAGGTCTGCCTGACTCAAGACTCTCCCCATTGCATCCTCCATTTAGCTACTGAAGTAATTTTCCTGATTATGTTGCTACAATAATTAATAAAATCCAGTCACCCCCTATAATCTCTGTGATGAAATATAAAATGTTCTGTTTGTCATTCAAAGTTCTTCTTAACCTAGATTCACCCACTTTTATAGTCTTCAGGTACTTTAGTATCCAACACGTATTCATTGATCTAGTGACACTGGCCTCCAGCCTGTTTCACAAACAAGATATTTATCTCTCTCCATGCCTGGAATCCTTAACTTCATCTGCTTTACCTGCTCCCTTCCTTGTTACCTTTAAATCCTGTTAAGATATTAGGAGACACCCTGTTTTCCAGAGCGAAGGGCTAGTAAACAGATTGTTCCCTGAGCTTGGCATAAAAACAATCCTTTGCATTCACCCTCTGGATAATCTCAGCCACAGCAAAACCCTAGAATTGGGACTTATCATTTACCTATTTCCCAGATGATCCTGATCTGAGAGCTGGAATGCATCTGACATAAGCAGCAGAAAGTGATCAATCATATCTTCAGATACTCTGAACAATCCTTGTTCTTGTAACTGCTAAGTAAACCAAAACAGGTGTTGCACTCCTGCTGCTGCCAGGCTAACTCTGGTTCTATAACCCACTGAATGATCACAAGACTCAATGACCCTTAACACTTGAAACAATCACAAGGCTCAATGATCCTAATATCTTGGATACTATTCCCATAAGACCCAAGAACACCATTATTGTCCCCCAAATGCCTGCACATATAGGTCTACCATGGAAATTGTTTACTTGAGACCTAAGAATGACTGTATTGGCTCCTTCCTTTTCATGATCTTCATGCTTAAAAACCTTACTCCTACCACAAGTGAGTAAGCTCTCCTTCTCAGGAGGATTTTACTTGCAAGCCTCATTTTCTCATTCTGAAATTAAACTTCTATTTGATTCCTGACTCACCTATCTCTGGCCACTTTGCATGGTTCTGGCCATCCACAGGTTAGGAATTGGTCCAGTCCAGACTATACTTAAAAGTTCTTTTGTCTGTCCTGACCAAAGTTCCACATTTTCCTGAAAGTCTTCCCCAACCCTACTTAATTCTAGTATCCTCCCTCCATTAGTTATTTTTAAAAATTTATCCTGAATATAACTTGCTTTGCCTAGTTTGGTTTGCATATTGTCCCTCTTTCCATTAGATTTTGAGTTTCTTTTTGTATTCCCAGCTCTTAGCACAAATCCTGGCACATAGAAGAACACTTAATACATCTTTATTAATTATTTGATATACAAGGCACATGCAGACTAGATATATTCTCACAGAGAAGGAACTAACATTAGAAGGGACTAGTAAAGGACTTCTGCAGAAGATGGAATTTCGTATCGCATCTTAAAAGAAGACAGGGATGCTAATAAGCGGAGAGGAATAACAGGTAAGAATGCAGACATTTGGAGATGGAAGTCATATGAAAAACAGTAAGTTAGTCTAGCTGGATCACAGAGGGAAGTATTCTATCTAGCTAAATCACATAGGAAGTAAAGTGTAAGAAGACTGGGGATGTAGGAAGGGTCCAGATGAAGAAGAGCTTCAAATACTAAATAAAGGACTATATATTTTATTCAGAAAGTAATAGGGAGCTATTTACTGAGGTTTTACTGAGTGGAGAGGGATGGATAAAGGTAAAACTACATTTTATGAAAATAGCTTTGGAAGCTGAATGGAAGATCGATTGGAGGAAAGAAGCTTGAGGCAAGGAATTTAATCATAGGGTTTTAGCAATTATCCAGGTACTATGGCAAGGGTGGTCTATCTTGGCCCTGTTGAGTTTGAGATGTGTAGGGGACATTTAGTCAGCCAAAAATGTCCAAGTGGCAGTTGTTGATGTAGGATTGTCAACTGTTTCATATCTGTTGTACTTTCTTATCTTCTTAAATTCTTCAGCCTTAACACTATCATGATCCCAGACAAGTGCCCTATTATCAGTCCTTCTGGACCCCTCCTTTCTTTTAGTTTCCTTGAACAAGCCATTTAAAGATTAAGTATATTATCTGTAGAAAGTTTTTTTGATCTCTCTTTTTCCTGATACCATTCCTTAATTGAATCTTGTCAGTTTATCTTCCACTTTATCATGCTCTGGCAAGAATAATTGAGGTTAATCTAATAAGTTAATTGGGTCTAAAATGTAATCACTGCTAATTGATTAATGAAATATCCCTTTCAGATAAAATAAGCCTTTCAAGGCAATACCTTAAAAAAAACTCATCCTGGAGGAGGAGCCAAGATGGTGGAGTAGAAAGACTCACATATGCTAACTCCGAACCCACAGCCCATAAATTTCCTGTAAAAAGAACTCCCCACAAATTCTGGAGCAGTACAAGCCGCGCACCCACACAGTGGAGGAGATTTCCATTCCAGAGAGTCCTGAAAAACTGGCATCTAAGGTCTGTCTCGCACCGGACAGAGGAGTCCAGCCCTGCCCAGCCCTGCCCGTGAGGCCCAAGAGGAGCACATAGGAGCAGGCTTCAGGGATGGAATCTAGAGCAGCCACGAAGGTCCCTCCACCCACAGGCACTACAGGTCAGTGAGAGAGACTTCTGGACTGGCCGAGAGGGGAGCGGAGTGTCTCCATAACTCAAGCCCCCTTGGGAGGCGGTGGCAGAGGCAGTGGCAGCCCGGGAATCCCGGAGCAGGCAGGACCTCAGATCCAAATAGATATCCAATGGGCTCAGGCCATGGAAGAGCTCAAAAAGGATTTTGAAAATCAAGTTAGATAGGTGGAGGAAAAACTGGGAAGAGAAATGAGAGAGATGCAAGAAAAGCATGAAAAACGGGTCAATACCTTGGTAAAAGAGACCCAAAAAAATGCTCAAGAAAATAACACCTTGAAAAATAGGCTCACTCAATTGGAAAAAGAGGTTCAAAAAGCCAATGAGGAGAAGAATGCTTTCAAAAGCAGAATTAGCCAAATGGAAAAAGAGGTTCAAAAGCTCACTGAAGAAAATAATTCTCTCAAAATTAGAATGGAACAGATGAAGGCTAATGACTTTCTGAGAAACCAAGAAATCACAAAACAAAACCAAAAGAATGAAAACATGGAAGAGAATGTGAAATATCTCATTGGAAAAACAACTGACCTGGAAAATAGATCCAGGAGAGACAATTTAAAAATTATGGGACTACCTGAAAACCATGATCAAAAAAAGAGCCTAGACATCGTCTTTCATGAAATTATCAAGGAAAACTGCCCTGAGATTCTAGAACCAGAGGGAAAAATAAGTATTGAAGGAATCCATCGATGACCACCTGAAATAGATCCAAAAAGAGAAACTCCTAGGAACATTGTGGCCAAATTCCGGAATTCCCAGATCAAAGAGAAAATATTGCAAGCAGCTAGAAAGAAACAATTCCAGTATTGTGGAAATACAATCAGGATAACTCAAGATCTAGCAGCTTCTACATTAAGGGATCGAAGGACATGGAATAGGATATTCCAGAAGTCAAAGGAACTAGGACTCAAACCAAGAATCACCTACCCAGCAAAACTGAATACAATACTTCAGGGGAAAATATGGTCTTTCAATGAAACAGAGGACTTTCAAGCATTTTTGATAAAAAGACCAGAGCTGAAAAGAAAATTTGACTTTCAAACACAAGAATGAGAAGAAGCATGAAAAAGTAAACAGCAAAGAGAAGTCATAAGGGACTTACCAAAGGTGAACTGTTTACATTCCTACATGGAAAGATAATATTTGTAACTCTTAAAACATTTCAGTATCTGGGTAGTTGGTGGGACCACACGCAGATGTACACACACACACACACATGCACACACACATGTACATGCATGCACACATGCATACACACAAGCACACATACACAGAGAGAGAGAGAGCACAGAATGAATTGAATAGGATGGGACCATATCTTAAAAGAAGTTAAGGTAAATGGTGAGAGAGAAATGTAGTGGGAGGAGAGAGGGTGAAATAGAATGGGGTGAATTATCTCTCATTCAAGAGGCAAGCAGGAGACTTTTTAGTGGAGGGAAAAAGAGGAGAGGTGAGAAAGTTTACCCTCATCACATTCGACTAAAGGAAGGAATAAAATGCACACTCGTTTTGGTATGAAAATCTATCTTACAGTACAGGAAAGTGGGGGAGAAGGAAATAAGCAGGGTGGGGGGGGTGTTGGGAGTGAGGGCAATGGGAGGAGGGAGCAATTTGAAGTCAACACGCAGAGAGGGACAGGATCAAAAGACAGAATAGAAACAATGGGGAGCAGGATAGGATGGAGGGAAATACAGTTAGTCTTACACAACATGACTATTATGGATGTCATTTGCAAAACTACACAGATATGGCCTATATTGAATTGCCTGCCTTCCCAAAGGGAATGGGTGGGGAGGGAGGGATGAGGAGAATTTGGATCTCAAAGTTTTAGGAACAACTGTTGAGTATTGTTCTTGCTACTAGGAAATAAGAAATACAGTTAATGGGGAATGGAAAGTCATCTGGCCCTACAGGACAAAAGAGAAGATGGGGACAAGATAAGGGAGGCATGATAGAAGAGAGGGCAAATTGGTGATAGGGAAAATTAGAATGCTTGGTGTATTGGGGTGGGGGGAGGGGATAAATGGGGAGAAAATTTGGAACCCAAAATTTTGGAAAATGAATGTAAAAAGTTAAATAAATAAATTTATATTAAAAAAAAAAACAACTCATCCTGAAAGACCAAGTGATCTAGGAATTGCAAGCCCAGCTACAGGCCAGTGGATCATATTGTCTGGGGTCAAAAAGACCTATTGATACCCTTCAAATTGTCCTACTTCTTTCCCTAAGACTAGCTCTCCAGAATACAATACAGTTAGATAGGTCCTTGAATTAAATAGTAAAATCCACCTTTCCAAACTCCATCTCTCAATCATTATACTTTCTTTACTTGCTCATTCAGAATATCATGCCTTTTCACTGGTGCCTGTTTTTGATGCCTGCTAGGAACATCTGCTTTTCTTATCCACCCACATCTGGTGGGAGGCAGGAGGTATTGAAATCATTAGTTCCTTACCTTTGAAAAGAAAGACGTTTCTTGAACTGGAAACTAAATCAGAGTTTTGGTGACTTTAACCCTTATTAATATTGACCTATGTGTTTTCATAAAAAAACAAAAACAAAAAACCCTTGAATATAATGCAAATTAAATATTCCAAAAATTTACATTCAAGTATTTTTACTTTGCATATGGCTTAATACTGTTAGGATTGGACACACTTTATAACACAGAGCACATAGGAATAAATGAGATAGTGTTCATAATAAGAGTGGAAATTATTCTGACAATTATTAGTGTGAATTTATTTATAAAAATTCTTAATGATGCTTTCAAGTGGTTTCTGTTCTATTTCCAAAACATTTGTCTCAGTTATTATAACTTTGTGTTTCTACTGACTATATTATTAAACATGAAACCTTTATTATTTTATCATTGAAAGTAGAATATTTTATGCCAACTAAATAGCACCAAAGGAATAATTAGCCTAAATTTTTCTGCACCAGAATCATGTTGCATTATAAATTAAAAGATTGAACAAGGGTATAAGGTTTTTCCATTAGATTCAGAGTGCTAGACTCAAGAATATTTGAGTTCTATTCATGGTTCAGATGTTCATTAGATAATATGACTTGTTGTAAGTAAGAAAATCTCTCTGGATTTCTGTCACCTTATCCGACACATCGGAGAAAGTAATTTTTGAACTGCCTACCTCATTGGATTACTTTCTTGTAAAGCAAAAAAGTATAGATGCAATATAAATGGTTAACAACAGTAGCAACAACTAGTATTTATATAGAGTTTTAAGGTTTGCAAAGCACTTTACAAGCGCTATTTAAGGTTATGCTCACAACAACTCAGTGAGATAGGTGCTAGTTCATCCTTATTTTCCAGTTGAGGAAACTGAAGCTAAGAGAGGTTAAGGTACAAGTCTGGGTTCACATGGTTAGTAAGTGTCTTAGGATGGATTTGAACTCAGGGATTCCTGAATTAGAATCCAGCGGTCTGTACACTGTATATCTAGCTGCCTAGTTATCGTCATTCACCTCTGCACAAATGATAGTTATGTGAAAAAATTTTAAATATATTAAAACATATTTTAATTCATTAATGTTCTCTTATAGTTTATTCTCATTTTCTTTGTTGATTAAGTTGCTCTACACAGTTATTTAGAAGTCCTTTCATTTCCTTCTCTCCTTGATATCTTTATCGCATCAGGGTCACTTCCACTTTGAGTCATTCAAAGGTTGGTGGAGATTAGCATACTGTTAAGTGAGGTTTGGTTTCATTTAGTTTTTCTAACAGCATCTACAGAGCTCTCTGCTCCTTGACTTTCTTGGCTCTGTCTACCTAGTCTTGGTCTCGATCTGGTTGCCTCAGCTTTCCTGATCCCAGAGCATCTCTACTCTACTTTTTTGCCCCTGGAAGTATTCTCATTTTGGACCTGATGGACTTTTCCCACAAGTACTTAACCCTGCCTTCCTTAGATCCATTAGTCATATTAAGCCTATGGCAGGGAATCCTCCCTCTCACCTCCATCTATATCCCCTCATGCCACAGTGGCTGTGGTAGCACTGCACTTCTACATATGAATTCATTATTGGTAACAAACTAAATCATTGAGCTGAAAGAAGTCTCAGAAAATCATTTGGTTCAAACCCCTGCCTGTAAGCAGAAGACTGTCAAACTCCTAGCAAAACAGAAGATGCTTCTCCACCCCACCCCAACATTTGGTAAGTATTCTATGTTAGTCCCTAATGCCACTGACCATGCACATAGCCTCATGACAATTACACAAAAGGAAAATAGGAAAGGAGACAATGTTCAGTGTTTTTTCTCAGCACATCCTGACACACGCTAATTTGTGGATCTGAAGGATTATTTATTTATTATTTTATTTATTCCATTTCATTTATTTATTTATTATTTATTTATTTATTTATTTATTTATTTATTAGTGCGCATCCATGTTTGTGAAGCGCCCTATCAGCATTTGCTTCTTGTCCAGAACGAACACTTGGTAGTCACACAGTTTCTTAGATCACAGTGAAATATCTAGGGTTTCCCATTTCATATTCTACATCATAGAGTATAAGTAAGTTTCTAACCACAATTTTCTCTTCATTGCACTAAGTTGATATCCAATAGTAACATAGTTCAGAACTTATACATTACATGTGTGTATGTGTATATATGTGCACATATGTATTTATGTGTGTATGTATATATGTATATATATGCATGTATATGTGTGTGCATAATTTCATCTGATACTCTATAGCAACACGAGATAGGCATACTGATATTTTTATGCCCATTATACAGATAAGGAGACTGGATTAGAGAGTTTAAATGACTTCTTCATAGTAATATGGAAACATATAGGAAGTTGTATTTGAATTCAATTCTCTCCTGATTGCAGGTAAGACTCCCTGTCTGCCCCACTGGAGTTGCATTTCTCTGAGGTCCTCTTAACGACTTCATGCTTGACAAGACCTCAGAATCCAATTTCATCAATATGCCTCTTTTGGTAATTTAGGCTATCAGAAAAGGTTCTAAAAATAGCAGATGTACTCTGATTAGTAGGAGGAAAACAAACTGGTTGAACCTTCTAAATCGAAGGACATTTAGATAAAAACAGCATAGAAACTCATTTATTTCTCATTTCTTTACTGTGGAATTTTCATCTGGAACCCAAGAGAAGGCTGAAATCCCTAATTTGCAGCAAGTTGAACACTGAAAAAATGGAGGCCTTTTTGAAACAAGGCCTGTCAATTCAGTGTGTGTGGGAGGGTCCAAAAAGTAAGGTCTAAACAAACTTACTAGAAATTGAAAAGAAAGGAAAGACAAAAAGGCTAAAATGAAAATACTAAAAGCAAGCCTATGTGGAGATTAACCAATGTGGAGAGATTATTTCTTTAAATCAAACAATCTAGAAAAGACTGTACTACACTTAATAATAAACTCTAACAAAAAGGTAAAACGCCTCAATGAAAAATAAAGCAAGGCCATAAGTTTTTTTTATTGTATTATTTCATTAACTATTTCCCAATTACATGTAAAATAATTAACAAGTATTTACTAAAATTTTGAGTTCCAAATTCTCTTCTTCAGTTCAGTGTACCCCTATCCCATCCTTGAGAAGGCAATTACTGAATATAATACTGGGCTTGGAATCAGGAAGACTCATCTTTTTTTTTTTTTTAATAGTTTTAATTATTTATTTTTAGATTTCAACATTCATTTTCACAAAATAAGACTCATCTTCTTGAATTCAAATCTGGACTCAGACACTTACTAGCTGTGTGACCCTGGATATATCACTGAACGCTTTTTGCCTAGATTTCTCATCTTTAAAGTAAGTTGGACAAGGAAATGACCAAATACTCCAAGAAAAAGCACAAATGGAATAATGAAGAGTTGGAAATGACTGAAACAACTCAACAATACACGTGGAACTATGCAGAACATAGTTCCCTATTATCCATGTTGCATAAGAAAACAGATAAAAATAAAAAAAGAAAAATCAAGTAAAAATAAGTATGCTTCAATCTACAGTGAGAGTTTATTGGTTTTCTCTCTGGAGGTAGCCAGCATTTTTCATTATATATCTGTGGAAGTGTCTTGGATCATTGTCTTGATAAGTGTAGCTAAGTCTTTCATAGCTGATCTTCCTTACAGTGATGTTACTGTGTGCAATGTTTTCCTTACTCATTTTGCTTGAGTTCTTGCATTTTCTCTAGTCTTCTCAGGTTTGACTGAAACCATCCTGTTCATTAATTCCATCAAATTCATATAATTTGATAAATGTTCATCTATACTCTGCTTAAAAGACTTTTAGGAAGGGAAAACCTATTACTTTCCAGGTTTCACTTTAGTATAGCTCTAATTTTTACAAAGATTTTCCCAGACTGGTCATTAATTTTCTGAGTAACCTTGTGAGTCACATAATCTTTGTGGACATCAGCTTCTTTATAAATGAAAAGGGAGAAAGTGACATCGAAGGGTAATAGTTGTCCCTAAAACTATTGGTCAATGAAATCAATTTCTCTCCCAGCAATTAAGAATCACTGAGCTGCAACCTACTGTGAGTTGACTGCTTCTAACTGCTAGAACCTGAGCAACTTTGAAGCCCTCCTGCTGCATCTTTAATTCTCCCACCTTGAGCTCCTATGTCATTTTTCTCTCCCATGTATATCAATTCTTCTTTCTAGTTCTTATACCTTCAGTGGAACCTCCTGACTCTCACAATTTATGTTTCACTAATGAATTCACAACTCCCCAAATTTTTCCTATCAAGCACATAGCCCTTAAAACATACCTCAGTCTCTAAATGTTTATATGACTTCTTTCTTTTTAAAATTTTACCATCAGTCATAAAAAAGAGATACTTACAAAGGAGCTAGGATACACATCCTGAGTGTAAATATAAAGGCTTTGCTATGAGCACCCGTCACTTTGGTGCCTTTAGACTGTGCTCCTATACATTCATTTTTCTAGCTTTTAATAAGTAAAAGATCTTTTCCTGTCTATTTAAAACATTAAACTGTTGCCACACAAATGAGGCATCATTTTACATCATCTGCCTCAAAGAGATTTGAGTCTCTATATCATGTCATATTTTTGTTCAAATCCTGTTTCTTCACACACATATATTTGTAGCATATTTTAAAACAAGGTTCCTTTGCTACTATTTAGTTATAAATCATCATGTTAACAGCCACAATATCTTACACCACTTAATAATTAACAAATATTTTCCTTTACACACAAATGTTTTCTGGCTTTTTCATCACCAAATTGTAGTGTACCTCGCACTATGAATGAATTTCTAAAGACCACAAGAAAACACCTGATGCAAACCTTTGGTCAAATCCGTTTAAAATCATAGAAGGGGAACCAGAAAGAGGGAATAACTAAGCAATATCACTCATACTTTGTCAACCCAAGATTCCCTATTACTCTAATATTCATGGTTTAGGACAAATAATTTTTTTTGTTTGTTTTGAGAACTCCCTTTTGAATGAGAAGGCAATTATCTTTTATTCTTCAAGGAAACCAGTAAGTTCCTTAAAAGATCACCTCAAGTGCTACTTATATCAAGATCTTTTCTTTTTATTTTCCCTAGTTGTCAGTGGTCTTGTCTCCCTGTTAACACCAATTCAGGGAGATTTTTCAATATCATGCCATTTCAACACCAGTATCACACCAATGTCATGCCATCGTTATGCCATTTTCATGACAATGTCTCATCAGTACCATTCAATTGTAACATCAAGATCATGCCAATATCACACCATTGTCATGCTGATACCACACAGAAATTACACTGTAACACCACTGTCATGCCAATGTCATGCCAAAATAACATTACTATGCCACTGTCATGTCATCACTAAACTATCATCACACCAATATCATACCAGTATCACATTAATATCACTCCATCTTCACTCCAAAATCATGCCAATATGCTAATATCACACTATTATCATGCCATTTTCATTACAATAACAGATCATCATCATGGCACTGTCACCCCATTGTCATTTCTATATTACAGCAATATCATGATATCATCATGCCATTATGCCACAATGTCATATCACTATCACATAATTGTCACGCAATATCATATCATCATAACAAAATATACTAACATGCCACCATCATGCTATTGTCATGGCAGCATTGCACAAATATCAAATTGTCAGGCTAATGTCACACCATTGTCACACCAATGCCATGCCATTGTCATGCCAGTATTACATAAACTGCTGATATGATGTCACTGTCATGCCAATATTACACCATGGTCATGCCAATGTCACAGCAATACCAATCCAATGTCACACCAATACTACTTCCAGAGAAAGAACTTATGGAATCTGAATAGAGATTGAAGCATGCTATTTTTTAATTTTATTTTGGTGGAGTCTTTTGTGTGTGCATGTTTTCTTTCATAGTATGATGATATAGAAACATGTTTTCCCAACTGCACATTTCTAACCTATGTCAAATTGCTTGCTGTTGTTTCTCCTTTATTCTTGAAAAGCACAGTAATATTAGGAGGGTGATGTCTTGTAAGGCAGATCTATGCAAAGTCATCAGCCGCCTTCTTTCCTCTATAGTCATCAGAATCCAGTATTAAGACATAGGCCAGGATGACTGGTTATGGCCCAGGATGCAGTGGGAAACTGACCTTTTAGGCTGAGGTCTTTTGCAGGTCTCAGTTTAGCTGAAGCAACACTCAGTTAGTAGTTAAAGGCTGGGTAAGAACTGGGTAAAATATGTCCAAATTTGCCTAGACAAAAGAAACAATCAGGGAAGGGAAAACCCAAGCAGAAACAATTACTATTTAAACTCATTCTGAGCTATCAAAACTCAAACAATCAACAAGTAAGGCTTGGGCTGAGGTCTGTTATTGGCCACTTAATGGGAGCCAGAATGATCTGGGTTTAAAGGTGTCGTCAAGTAGCTCCATTTGAATCCCAATAGGTTTTTAACAAGATCTGAGTTTCCAGAGCTATATTTCAAGAAATCAAAAATGAAAACTATATGAGACAAAAGAGGAAACCATCCTACTTTCTAAAAATACGTAATAGAATAAATAAGTAGGGGGAAAAATCTACCCTTCCCAAAATCCAAGATAATGTGCAAAGTAAAAGCAATCAAAATTTATATTTCTCTGGACAGAGCATGTACAAAGGAAGAGGAAGAGGAAGAGGAGGAAGAGATAACAACATTCCTCAAATGGAACTGGCCTGGTGGGTCAGCTTTTACTACTCAGAAATTGTTGTTTGTCCATCAATTCTCCTGCTATTTGAGAGAAGAGGGAGTTGTGTGAGGGAGGGAGAGATAATCTGGAACTCAAAGTTTAAAATAAATAAATGTTATTTTTTCACTTGTAATTGAAAAATAATAGTTTTATGGAAACAGGGCAAAATTTTTAGCACTTGCTAACAAGTGACAAACAAAAGAATTTATATATCATGGGCAGAGTAAAACTGCAATACATGTAGAAGTCAACTTTCATTATTTCAAGAATTAAAAATATATAATACACATTTCCCAAAGAAAGATATTTAGCTTTCAGGGGAAAATTCATAGAATCAGAGACATAAAAAGAGATGGGACCTCCAAGATTATCTAATTACCTCATTTTATACTTGAGAAAACTGAAACCCAAATAAGTGAATGATTTGCTTCAGTTCACATAGGTAATAAGGAAAAGAGAGATGCCAAGAACCCACGTCTTTAACCAGAAATCCAGCACTCTTTCCAAAATCAGCTGAAATATTTCAATGTTGTTTCTCATGTATGAGAAATTAAAGAGATTCAAATGTAATATTTCTGAAAGCAAAGTAGATCAGATGCAATCCAAGATAGTATATCTTACAAAACTGAGCCTTGGTACCAATAAAAAAGATAGATCTCTAGCAAGAGAATTATTTTAGTTTTTTTTCTCTCCGAAAAAAAAAAACAAAACAACACCTCAGTGACTAAAGTAAATGACTTTCAAAACACCTCCCAGTAGGAGAAAGATAAGAAAAAGAAATAGTTAGCAAGAAAAAAGAAATAATCAATGAAATCAATTTTCTTCTCCTCTTGCAAAAATACTGGGCTTGTTTTGGGCAGGCCTGACTTGGGTCTTTCCCACTTGGCTTTGGAGTCGGGAACACAGTGAGACTCTTGTAGATATTCAGTAGTTATCAAAATGAAGTTTACTTAATAAGAATACCAGAAATAATTAAACAGAATCTTATATTATTAAGAAATCTTAGGTATGTTATGACGGAAATTGAATTTTTAAAAGAGGAAATTAAGATAGAAATTAGACCCGATCTTGAAATTTCTTTTTAAAAAGGAAATTTATATTCTGCATTCAGAGAAAGACCGATAAAATAGAAATATATAAAGAATATTTGTATTTATATACATATATCAAATATATGGAATATATGTGTATTTGTGTAGATGCATATATGTAGATATACACACACATATGTGTATGGATACACACACATTTGTGTCCAATGGTAATCTACAGTGGGGGAGGGAAGAAGAAAGAAATTTGCATGATGCCTTTATTATATATTTAAGAGGAATAGCGAGTTATACATAAGAGTTTTGAAGTTTCATGTGTAATCATCTTTTTTTATTATGCTGTTAAGGAAATGCTTGTTTAATCCCATGAATTAAAAATAGAATAAAAAGTAAAAAGGGAGTCCTTTCTTTTTGCTCATAAAACATATCTAATAACAATACATCAGATCTCAGCTAAGAGAGACACAATGTCCGCCAACTCCTTGTCAAAATATGTCTGGTCAGTAGAGATGACTCCCTGGATCTTAGGAAACCCAAAAAATCCAAAAGACCCTGACTTGCTATATGTGAGCCTTTTTATGTCTTTAGATGACTAGGAAGTGAAATAAATACTAAGAACTCACCAGGAAATTTCAGAAAGGTACAACTTGAGTCTTAACTCCTAAGCAAATAAAGTCCCAGGGAAAATTTTTTATGCTTTTCAAGTAAAATCTATATGGCAGAGAGAGGGGGAACCCTTGGAGGTAGTGATCCCATCATAAGACTAATGTTAAAAAGTGATCTAGAGTTTAAAAGATAAAAACAAAGTAGGATCATCAAGGGACAAATTTACATGACTAAAGTACTGATGGTTACTAAAAGAATTAAGAGAAGTCAATCAAGGTTTGAATTAATATTCCATGGACTAAAAACCATATCCACTATTATATATTTAGGGGATGATGGAGTGTAGTACAGGAAAATTTTTCAAATAAGGAAAAAATCTCAATTTAATTGGCTGGATTGGCTAAGAGGACAAAAGGCTTAAGATAGTGAGATCATTTCTTTTTCACCTAAATACAAAACAGCCAGGAGCTTCTTTGGAGCTCTAATGCTTGGCTGGTGAATCACCAGTGGCAATTCAGGCCAGGGAACTTTGCTCAGCTAGGCATATTCGATGTCTATCATTATTTATTATCCTTCTGCTATGTCTAAATCTATTTATTTTTATTAACTGCTGAATGATGAATGTGTGCCTCATTTTGTTCCAGTACTGAACCTACACTACCAGGGTACTGACCTGAGTCAGATCCAGTCTAGGACACTTAACATGTTCTATTAATATTCTTTTCACCATTTTTTAACCATCACCAAATAAGTTTTGTGATTATTGCTTTGTAATATGCTATGAGTTTGTGATGCTAATTTCCCTTCATTCCTATGATTTTTCTGACATTATTTTCTGCAAGAGATCGAAACTTCCCTCCCCACCATGAATGTTATCCTAATTTTGCTAGTTCTATAAAGTAATTCCTTAAGTATTGTCATTGATTTTAGCATTAAATAGCAATTAGTCAAGATAGTGTCATAATTTTATTACAATCATACAGTTCGACCAGGAGCAATGCATTTCTTTCTAATTATGTCTTCCTAGATTGCTATAGAGAGTTTTGAGGTTATATTCAGTATAACTCCTTAGTGTTTTTAATTTGCAGGAATTTTAATTAATTTTAGTTATTTGAAAGAATTTATTTTGTATCACAAACATTGTTCTGTTAGTAATATGGAGAAAAAGCAATGACTTCTTATGTATTCATTTTGTATCCTACTTTAGTGAAGTTATTGTCTTTATTTAAAAATAAAGAGAAAAATGATCTTTGGACTATTCAAGTTGATGATATAGTGTTTAGCTAAAAAATTTCTACTTTTAGTCAGGATGATACCGGTATTCAAATCCTGCCTCTGGCATGTACAAATTATGAGACCCTTGGTAAATCCCTTAATCCCGCTAAACCTAATTTCCTCATATGCTTACCATGGAATAATATCTATCCATATGGAGTATTTAAAACACAAATTGGTTGTATCAAGTAGAAAAATGTATTAAGATACTTTGTAAACTTAGGAGTTCCATATAAATGTGATTTTATTTTGATATTAATGTTGATCCCTCCTTCAAAATTCTAAAACAGATCATTAAAAAGAAAATTTCTGGGGCCTTAGAAAGAGTTAAATACAAAGTCCTCACAAATTAACCTCATACCATGTTTTTCCTAGTTTATATGTTTAGTAGATCAAACATAGTAAAGATAAATTACCTGGATTTCAGACAGGAGTTTGACAAAATTCCTCATGACATTCTTTTGGACAAGATGGTGAAATATAGAACTGGGATAATCAATAAATTCATACTTATGTAAATTATTTTACTCTAAGTACACTGTTTGGAATCTGAAGGAGTTCTCAATGGCATGACACCTGGCCTGGTACTTCATTCTGTTCTATTCCACATTTAAATGAGTTCTTCCAGTAAAGACATTGATTGCATGCTGTTAAAATTTCCAGATGATGCAAACTTCCAAGAGATAGTAGAATTTGTTAGATGACCAAACTATTTTACAATGATTTTCCTATTTTATGAAATGATGAGTTGAAATGAACAAGATAAAATTTAGTAGGGTTAAATAACATCTTTCTCTTGGCTTAAAAGTGCACTCTATACTATAGGATAGGGACACTTAGCTAAGCAGAAATTCATGTGGAAATGTTTTAGAAGTTTTAATGGATTTCTGTGTAAGTCAACAATGTGATGGAATTGCTGAAAAATCTAATTAAATCTTAGACTCTATTTAATTATTTTGTAATGTTCAGAAAAATAGAGCTAATAATCTACTTCTGCATTCCATCCAATAGGTTACATATGAAACTGTGTTGAACTTTATTAAACACATTTTGATAAGGAGGTTAACAAATTGGAGCACATCTGGTTGAGGTTATATTCAGTATAACTGAATGGTGTGAAGTCTGGAAAACATACACAAAAATTAACTAAAAGAGCTATGGAATGCTAACTTGGAGAAAAGCTAGATTTCTTAAAATATTTGAAGTGCTATCATGTGGAAAGTGGATTATAGTTTACAATATAAAGCTCCTATCTACCTTCAAAATTTTAGTATTTCTTATCCTAATGACCATAGCAACTTATCATCTCATGAAATGGGCCACTCTTCGTCATTTTATGAACATGAATTCATCTTTAAAAATATTAAACAATGAAGCACTTTCTGTTTCAATGAAATCAGCTTACCTAGTCCTACTTCCATGGGTCAAGTCATATTTTAAATGCAAAACAATTCAATTCAATAAATATTTTTAGACACCCACATGTCCCCTCCTAGACAAATACTCCTGGCATATATCAATTAACAGAACAAAAATCAGAGGACTTAAGTGACCTAATATGCAATAGCCTTTATATTACCCAAAGCAGTCTTTTAAAAAATATATAGGACATTGAAATAGTGATTAAATAACCTTGCCCACAGTGAAAAGTATTCTTCCCAAAGTTGCATCACTAACATTTATGATTCAATATATAAACTGGTTATAACTGGCTTGTAAACACATTAAGTTGTCCTTATTACTTTTTTAATGTTTACAGTTAAGGCTAATAAGGCAGTTCTCTTTGACTGACAGCCAGCATAACGACAGTGTCTGAGTATTATGAAAACTTTTCCTGAAAACCTCACACACATAACTTGCAATTTTTAGCTGATTTCCTTTCCTCTCATGTGCACAGTAAACAACAAAGGAGTCATTTTCTCATTGACGACATGGAGTACCTTGGCTTAAAAGCACCAGGGTACATCAGTGAATAACATGGAGAAGAAAGTTTCTCCTCTTATGGTTCTACAAATCATTGCAATTATTATAAACTTGCCTAAGGAGCTTTTATTTGCATGAACAGTAAAGTTCAGAATGCTACTTTGAAATAAGTGTTCTCATCAATTAATGAATAGAGGCTGTAGTCTTAAAGACTGGCAAAAAGCAGCTCATGTGTTTCTGCACAGAGTAATGGCACAGCACTTTGTCCTGAGGGTGTCAACAGTGTTGTCTTCCCATTAACTGGAAGCAGTGATGAACAAGAACAAAATAATTACAGCTCAGAAAGCTTATTGGCATCATATTTATTGGTGGTTTGTTGTTAAAGCAATAGTAACAATAATAACATCTATAAATTACCTATTATGTGTCAAAACATAGACCTCCTGAATAGTGGCTTTTTCTCCTGACTTTTTGAAATTCACCAAGTCATATCCCCTAATTCCTTGATCTAAAAGAACAGTTATTAATATGGATAAAAAGCAAAGGCTCATATTTTCAGACCACATTTTGTGTCAAAACATAGTCATCCTGACTGGTGTCTCAATCTCGTGACTTTTTGAAACTCACCAATTATTGCAGCAATGTGATATTCACAGTGCCCAAGGCAGCCAAAAATATGGCGCAATTCTGAATTATGAAATAAAACAGATACTCCACATGGAAGACAGAACTAAAACATTGATCCAGCCACTAGAAAGTCAAATCCTTCATAGTAATAAAAATCTATACATGATAACAATGCAGAGAACAACACTATCCCCAAGACTTCCCCCTGCTAGGCTTCACACAAATCGGGTCTCTTAAACAAATCACAAACAGGTTTCTATTAAACAAAATGCCCTTCTCACCCTTACAGCCAGTTCCAGGCTTGCCTGCATCCTTCAGTTCTGATTCATCTCTCCCTAATTTCCTCTCAGCTCTGCTCTAGCTCCACCTCTTCATGTTCCATCCTTTCTGTTCCACCTATTCAGCAAATTCCTCCCACCACAGGCTCCATTTGACTCAGACTTCCAAGCGACCCAGGCAGGTCACATAGGCCTATTAATGAATGGGAAAGATCTTCCCATTTAAATGACCATTACATGCAACCCCAAGATCTTTTGTATTCATTACATAGGTTGCTGGGGCAACTAATAGCAATAGAATTTTAATGGGGATAACAGAAAAATAAGCATATAAAACAATGTCATAGGAAACTGGTATCAACAGAACTTTACAAAAATGTGACAGGGATCACACAAAATGAATACATAAAATAATTTCTTAGTGTGAGACTTGAGCACAAGCACCCCATCATTCCCCTCAAATGAATGAGAGCTAAAATCTTAGAGTAAGGTCTTCTCTTCCACAGCTACTTCCTACTGATCTTGGACATAGAGCTGTCCCTGCTCTAAGAGGTCCCATTTGAGGGATCAGTTCTTTAACTGGCATCTGGAGCTTGGTCAATGCCAGGTCCAGGGGTGACACATCATAGTCATGGACAATGGTGACATCAGGCTTACGTTATCAGGAATCTGCAGGTGGAGGGTATATTAAGCCTGATGAAAAGAAATCTGACACATAAAAAGCCAAAAAGAAACAAGGAGACAATAATCAGAAGCAGGGTAGATAGAGTCAGTCATGCTTCTGAAGTCCATGAACCCATTATCATAGCCTCATTCATTGTTATTTACTATTTTCTACCTAGTACTTTGGGGGTCATCATTCTGGTTAGATATATACTTTCTTTACTCTGGGATAGGACCTGGCCAACCCCCCATTCTCCATGCAGGTGTGACAAACTTGGATACAATGTCTCAGGAGGATCTTTAGGGACAGTTTTCATTCCTTGATACATTTTATATAGTTCTTAGTTGGAATGCCATCTCTTCTTCCAATATCTACCCCTTCTCTCAATAGAGCAGTAAACAATTCTTTTCTACTCTGACTTTGAATCCACTGGCTATTTACTCTTCTCTCTCAAAAAAAATTTAGTTTTTTCACTGATTTTCACCATCCA
Organism: Bettongia penicillata ogilbyi; assembly: GCA_023548195.1. Lineage (NCBI taxonomy): Eukaryota > Metazoa > Chordata > Mammalia > Diprotodontia > Potoroidae > Bettongia > Bettongia penicillata. The sequence continues at coordinate 86,490 of JAJHZJ010000240.1, read as the reverse complement.
AGATAGCAATGATTCTCCCATCCTTTGGGTGAACCAACTCAAAATATCGATGATCTCCTGCTGAATAAAATACTAAATTACTTCCCTTGATTCTTCTGCTTCCATCTTTGCACTGGTAGAACCTCAGTCTCCTCTTGTGTTCAGTTTTTGTCCCACACATCCTCCTGGTCTGTGTTTAGGCCTGAATCAAGCTCAACCTGTGTAAGCACTGCATTCACTCTCCTATTACTAACTTTTCCCCTCCTCCTGTCAGCCAAATCAACAACAGCTTTTTCTCCCACTAACTGATACTTTTTTAGCTTACTCTTCTAAAGGAAAATTCAGCATAGAAAGCTTTTCTTGCAGATCAGCTAACTCCTTTTTCATCTGAGCTTTGATCTCCAGCAGCTAATCTCTGCTTTTGCACACAATTTGATAGCTTATTAGTCGGCTCAGCATCTACTACATACCCCTGCCATTTCTTTCCCTGGTTCTATTGGTATTCCCTGCAAACATCTTTCTAAGTCTCTGGGTTTTCCCTTCTGTAGTCTTGGTTCCCAGTTTTTACACAGCCCTGTGCCTTTAGAATGCATTCACTTGCTAGGGAGGAATAAAGCTAATCTTTCCACCCTGTGACATCCATTTCTTCCACTGTCTCCTCTGCCTATCTGTCTTCAAACAGAGGTGTGATATTTCGTGATCCCATCCTTGTTGCTATTTGTAGCACCAATGTGATATTTACAGCACCTATAGAGACCACGAATATCGTGGCACAATTCTGAATTGTGAAATAAAACAGACTCTGCACATAAAAGACAGAACCAAAACATTTATTCAGATAGCAGAAAGCCAAATGTATCATAGTAACAAAAATCTGTACACAATGGCTGTTGATTGTTGTCCTTTGTCTTCAAAGAGGACCAAAATGACATCACCACTGGAAAGTGAAATTTCATTGTGTCCGACTGTGACTGATCAGATCAATATGAGCTCAGAATGCTCTAGCACATGTTGGGCACAGATAGTTCATGTGAATATTTGGGGTGAATATCCAAATTTGTGCATTCTGTGTTTACTTTGTGCTGTCTCAATTCTGCTTTGCTCAAAGAGCACAACACTTTTACTGATGTGGGTACACTATGCTGAGCAGTCCTGTGCCAGTGTCTCCCATGTTGCCCAGTAAAATCCAAAGTTCTTGAGAGAGACTTTGAGAGTGTCATACTGGTCATCATATAACAGTTTGCCATATGTGAGTTCTCCAGAAAATAGTCTTTTTGGCAAGTGTACATTTTGCACTGGAACAACATGGCCAGCCCATTGGAGCTGCACTCTCTGAAGCATAGCTTGAATACTTGGCAGTTCAGCTTGAGCAAGGACTTCAGTTTCTGGGAACTTATCCTGCCAGATGATTCTCAGAATCTTCCTAAGACAGTTCGAATGCAAGCAGTTCAGGTCCCTGACGTAGCACTGGTAGACTGTCCATGTTTCACAAGCATGTAACAATGAGGTCAGCACAATGACTCTGTAGACCTTCAGTTTGGTAGTCAAATACCTCTTCTCTCTCAAACTCAGTCTCCCAGAGTCTGAGCTAGCTCTGGCAATGCATGCATCAACCTTATTGTCAACGTGTACATCCCAGGAAAGTACGCAGCCAAGGTAAGTGAACTTCTCCACAGCATTCAAACTTCTTCATTTGTTGTAACTGATGGTTCCACATATGGATGCTGTGGTTGTGGCTGATGGAGCACCTGTGTTTTCTTGGTGTTAATTATTAGGCCAAAATTAGCACAGGCAGCAGAGGATTGATCCATATTTTGTTGCATCTCACCTTCAGAGGCTTCACTGAGTGCACAAACATCTGCAAACAGAAAACCACGCACCAACACGCCCTCCACTTTGGTCTTGAAACAGAAGACAGTGTTGGTGATGAGAAGGTCATGTGATGCACAAGTCTTCAGCAGTAAATGATCATTGCTATTGCTGTTTACAACTCCATTCCTCCCGAGGACTCCCTGCCAAGTCTGGTAGTCTGAGTCTACTCTAGCAGTAAAGTTGCCCAGAATTATAAGCTTGTTGTCTTTTGGAACATTGACAATAAGGGTCTCTGGGTCTTCATAAAATGTTTCTTTGACTTCATCAGGGTTTGTCATGGTGGGAGCATAGGCACTAATGATGGTGGCATGGCCTTATCTTGTGAGTGGCAATCGCATGGTCATGGGCCTGTCATTCATTCCTTTTGGCAGGCATACCAAATTGCTGATTAGATTAGTTTTGATTGCAAAACCCACGCCAACTTCACAGCATTCCCCTTCACTGCACCCACTCCAGAAAAAGGTAAATCCAGTTTCTCAATAAGCTGGTCTTCATTTGCCAACCTTGTTTCACTCAGTGCTGCTATTTGGATGCGATACTTGCGTTCTCTTGCAACAAGAACAGTTTTTTCAGGTCTACTGGATTTTGTGTTGTCTATGAGTGTGCACATATCCCATATGCTGATGGTGCGTGGAATCATCTTTGCAGATGTTTTCGTACATTTTGTACATTTTTTTGTGTTTCAACCACATAGTGGGATTCCCCGCCTGACACAGTAATTAGGCCAGGGGTAAGTAAGCAGACAATGTTTAGGGCACCTTTTCTAGCCCCCTTTCTCACATCAGGAGGTAAGCAGTGCAATCCTTTAAAGGCTGCTCAGACACCCAGGGGCCTGCTGAATACCAATACTGCTTCCAGTGAAATGACCCTATGACCTAGGCTGCCTGTGTGCAGGATTATGACTACAGGTCCCAATGTATCCATGCCTGCTGCTTCATCACTTGCCTGTTGCCACAGGACTCTGAGACATAATAGTAAAATGGTATGAGTAATGTCTTTTGATTCGAGCATAAATTGGATTTAAGTGAGGCAGATTTGCAAGAAGTCATCAGCCTCACTATCTCCTCCAGAGTCATCATAATCCAGTGGCAGGACAGAGTCAAGATGTCTGGAAATGCCTCAGGATGCAGTGGATGACCTTGGTGTCTTTGGTGTCTAACCAAGCTCTAAGTGCTCTACATCACCTGTCTCATCTCCCGTCATGGCCATTGGAACAAATTGTTCTCATCCATCCATTCCACCAAAAGAAATCTTCATGCACTTGGGGTAGACACCCCCTTAACTCACCAATGGATTTGAGAACCCTTGGCTACCCTCAGCCTGGTTTGACCCATCTGCTGAAACAGTTTACCAGGATCTGACTACTGTGCATGCTGTGGCTTCTTGGAGCCACAGGTGATAGTTAAGTGGAACAGGCGGACATCAAAGTTGGAAAGAGTCAGGAAAAGGGCTTGGGTGCCATCATACCAAAGATTCTTGTCCTTCCTGAACACACCCTAAATAATAACAATGCAGACATCAACACCATTCCCAAGCCTTCCCCTAGCTAGGCTTCCCACAAACCAGGTCCCTTAAATAAATCACAAACAGGCTTCCCTTAAACAAAATACCCTTCTCACACTCATAGCCAGCTATGGACTTGCCTGCATCCTTCAATTCTGACTCCTCCCTCACTCATTTCCTCTCATCTCTGCTCTAGATTCACCTCTTCCTGTTCCAGTCATTCAGCAAACTCCTCCCACCACAGGCTTCATGTTACTCAGACTTCCATGTGAGCCAGGCAGGTTACATGGGCCTATTAATGACTGGGAAAGATCTCCCCATTTAAATTACCATTACCTCAAGTCATAAGCTCTAATCCCTTGACCTAAAGGGACAATTGTCATTGCAGGTAAAAAATAATGTTTCGTATTTTCAGACCACATATTGTCTCAGATGGTAAACGTTCAAGGGCTCTCAACACCTTTCCTCACAAGAATGCCACCACACAGAAAGAAGACAGCTGAAGAGAAGAGGCAATGGCTTTAATTGGCTAGTGTCTTTTTAATTAAACCGCATTTTCAGATACAAGACAGCAGTCAATCAAAAAAAAACCTTCCTATTTCCCATGTAGTTAGTAGACCAGAACCAATTGCAGAGCATCTGTATGTGCTCCCTATCCCTCTAGGTTATTTCTATTACACAGTATCAGGACTTCCCTGGAAGCAGCCTCCAAAGCCTCTTCCACGTGGAGAATTATATCAGTGATACTATGCACATGCTCAAAAAGACTAGGCTCAGTGGACAATTAACCATTACATGATATAAGTCATTGTTACCTTAGATGTCATGTTCTCAAATTATTATTAATATTGTTATTGTCATCATCATTACCACTATAGCACCTGCACTGCACCCCCACTATACACATACAGGTCTACTTACCCATCACCCACTTTCACTGGCAGGCTGGGTGCCTAAAGGGCAGCTACTTCTGCTTCCCAGGCTCTTGGCAGAGATTCTAGGACAGAGGTGGGGAATCTGTGGCCTCAAAGCTACATATGTCCCTCACCACACATGACTCACAACGTCCTCAAGTGTGGTCCTTAGTTTGAATCCCAGCTTGACAAAGCAAATCCCCTTAATAAAAGGATTTGTTCTGTTGAACTTAGACTGTACTCTAGTACCTAGAAGGCCACGGGTTCCCCACCCCTGTTATAGTATAAAGTTCCACTAGTATGAACTCATGGACCCCTACCAATTTGCTACTCATTTTAATTAGCTAGACTTAAATAGTTTTGGGAATAACAATAGCATTTATTGAGGAGTGGAAGGAAGAATAGTTGCCTCAAAATATTCCTTTCTAGATTCCTGAGAAAAGTGACCTAAATTTATAATACTCTATTAATAAGGCTCATTTGTAGAGGATATGTGTAGTAGTGGGGTTTCTTCTTACTCCTAGATCTAGAAGCCCTTTTATCATTCCAGGAAGCCTTGACAAGGTCCATAGCAGGGCATGGCACCAACAATGGATTAGCTGTTCCACTGGACTAGCTATTTAAGGGGCAAAATATCTCTGCTGGACTAATTAGTCAACTGCATGGAAGGGTCAATTGGTTGGTGAGCCAAGCTGTTTAGCTACTACAATATCGTCTCTCTAGATCTTGCAGTATTCACAAGATTATTTTGTAGGCATGTTCATCTGCAAGTTGCTGTTCAGTCACTTCCAATGGTTTCCAGTGGTTACTGCTCTAAGTTTTAATGAACTCTGATACCAACTCCAGTCACTGATTGAACCTCTGATGGAATATCAGGATTCCCTGAATAGTTGCCTGGGATAGGAGAGAAACTCTTGAGTCTCTCCAAATTATTCAATCTCCAGGGCTTGAACGGACCTCCTCCACCATTAAAGTATAATGTTGATACAGTATGCAACTCTAACTGCATTAGTTTTTTATATATAAGCCCAAAGGTATTTCTGATTCTTTCAATAAATTTTTTCAGTTCAAAAAAATATTGGACTTCTAGAAGCCAAGATGGAGAAATAAGTAGTAAATCACTGTTGTTCTCCTATATTTACCTCAGAACAATCATAAAGTAGTGCTCCAGAACAAATTCTGGAACAGCAAGGGAGTATGCAACTCTAATTGGATTAGTTTTTTATATATAAAATACTCTACCTCATTTCAGAAAACAACTGAACACTGTAAAAACATTGAACATGCCATCAATGAACTCCCTAAGAAAAAGTCTCCAATGCTAGATGGATTTAAAAGTGAATTCTATTAAACACTTAAAGGAAAAACAATTTCAATAACACATAAACTATTTGAAAAAAATAGGTGGAATCCTACCAAATTCTTTTTATGATAGAAACACATTGCTCATACCCAAACCAGGTAGAGCCAAAAGAGAGAAAGAAAATTGTAGATCAATCCCCCTAATTAACATAGAAGCAAAAATTTTAAATAAAATTTTATCAAAGAGGTTACCTCAACTTGTCATGAGAATAATATATTATGAACAGATGGGATTTGTGCAAGTAATTGCAGGGTGGGTTTCACTGTTAGGACAACTATCAGCATAATTATACATAACAATAAAAAATGATAGAAAGCATATGATTATCTCAGCAAAAGCAGAAAAAATTTTTTTGATAAAATATAGCACTGATTCCTATTCAAAAATAAAAAAAAAACCTTAGAGAACATAGGAATAAATGCAGTTTTCCTGAAAATGATCAGTAGCATGTTTCAAAAACTATCAGCAAAAATGTATGTAATGGGTATAAACTTATAAGATCAGGTGTGATGAATGTCCATCATCACTGACATTCAATATGGTGCTAGAAATTTTAGCTTCCACAATAAAAGAAGAAAAAGAAATTGAAGGAATTAGGACAAGCAATGAGAAAACAAAGCTATAACTCTTCACAAATGATTTTATGATTGACTTAGAGAATCCTGTAGAATCAACTAAAAATACTTGAAATAATTATCAATTTCAGGAAAGTTGCAGAATATAAAATAAACCCACATGAATTATTGACATTTCTATATATTACTAACAGAGCTCAGCAGCAAGTGATAGAATGAGAAATTCTATTTAAAATACCTGTATACTGTATAAAATATTTGGGATTCTACCTGCCAAGACATACCCAGGAACTGTAAGAACACAATTACAAAACACTTTTGACACAAATAAGACCAGTTCTGAATAATTGGAAAAATATCAATTGCACTTGGTTAGGCTGAGGTAAATACAATGAAAGTGAAAATTCCAAATAAATTACTTTGTTTATTCAGTGCCATACCAATCAAAATATCAAAAATTATTTTATAGAACTATAAAAATTATAAAAACTTCATCTAGAAAAACAAAAGTTCCAGAATATCAATGAAAAGAAATGCAAGGGAAGAAGGCCTAACTGTACCAACTCTAAAACTGTATTTTAAAGCAGTAATCATCAAAACTATTTGATACTAAGAAATACAGTTGGTTGGCTGTTGTCTTTCTTTCTCAGAGAGGACCAAAATGACATCACCATTATAAAATCAAATTTCAGTGTGTCAGACTGTGGCTGATCAGAACAATATGAGCTCTGAATGCTCCACCACAGATAGAACACAAATGATCTGAACATGTGGGGTGGATTCTCTAAATCTGCCCATCCTGCATTTCCTTTGAGCTGTTTCAATTCTGCTTTGTTCATAGAGCACAGCATCCTTTCTGATGTGGGCACCCCTTGCTGAGTGGTCCTGTGCCAGTGTCTCCCATGTCACACAATCAATTCCAAAGTTCTTGAGAGACCTTGAGAGTGTCCTTGTATCACTTCTTCTGACCACTATGTGATTATCTGCCCCATTTCAGTTCTCCATAAAATAGACATTTTGGCAAGCATACATTCTGCATTCAAGCAACATGACCAGCCCATAGGAATTGTGCTCTGTGAAGCACAGTTTGAATGGTTGGCAGTTTAGTCTGAGTAAAGACCTCAATACCTGGTACCTTATCCTGCCTGGTGATCTTCAGAATCTTCCTAAGACAGTTCCAGTAGAAGTGATTTAGTTTCCTGGCATGGTACTGGTATGTTGCCCATGTTTCACAGTATACAACAATGAGCACAAGATCTTCAGTTAGGTAGTCGGTCTAATACCTCTTCTCTACCATACTTTTCTTCAAAGCCTCCCAGACACTGAATTAGCTCTGGCAATGCATGCATCAACCTCATTGTCAATGTGTACATCCCTGAAAAATATACTACCAAGGTAAGTGAACTTATCCATAGCATTCAAAACTTCTCCATTTGTTGTAACCAATGGTTCCACATAGGGATGGTGTGGTGGTGGCTGATGGAGCACCTGTATTTTCTTAGTATTAAGCCAAAATTAGCACAGGTAGCCTTTGTTGCATCTCAGCTTCAGAGACTTCACTGAGTGCCCAATCATCTGCAAACAGAAAATCATGCACTAACACTTCCTCCACTTTGATCTTGTCTTGTAGCTTTTTCAAATTGAAGAACTTACCATCAGTACGGTAGTTGACCTCGAAGCCATGTTCATCCTCATTGAAAGTATTTGACAACATGGCTGAAAACATCATGCTAAAAAGCACGGAGCAAGCACATAGCCCTGTTTCACTCCATTGGTGACTGGGAAGGCACAAGAGAATTGTCCTTTCTCCAGTACTCGGGAAAACATGCCATCATGAAATTGACATAAAATTCTGATGAACTTCTCTGGGCAACCAAATATTGACATAATTTTCCATAAGCTCTTATGACTAACAGTGTCAAAGACCTCGGTCAGATCTACAAATGCTATGTACAGACCTCTATTCTTCTCCTGACATTTCTCCTGTAGTTGTCAGGTGCCAAACACTATATCGATTCTTCCTCTGCTTTTTCTGCAGCCATACTGACTCTCAGATAGATGATCATTTTCCAGGTGAAGGATCAGCCTATCATGGAGGACTGTATCAAGAATCTTGCCAGCAGAGAGAGACTCCCGTGTTATTGTCACAGGACAATATATTTCCTTAATGTTTATAGAAATGAACAACGGAGGCATCCTTGAACTCCTGGGGGTAACCTCCTCTTGCCGTATAAACTGGAAAATTTATTCAGTTTTTATATGAGAAATGGTCCCCCTACCTTATAAATCTCAGCTGGAATAGAATAAAGCACAATGATGTGGTGGTAGCTGATGGAGCACTTGTGTTTTCATGGTGTTAATTGTTAGACCAAAATTAACATGTAGCATTCAAAATCTCTTCTTCAGTTGGAACTTCAGTGAAGGAGGAATTGACTTCTACTTGAGGTTAATAGTCAATGACCTTGCCACTGATTGATGATGGTCTTTTGAGAACACTGTGGAAGTGCTTAGCCCATCTGTCATATCCTTATCACCAATCAATGTGACTCCATCAGCACTGAGTAGTGGAGATGCACAGTAAGTGCATATTGTTACATACAGTCCAAAGAGCAGGAGTGAGATGATTCAGGTTTTATTTAGCCAAACCAGCAGCCTTTTTCAAAGTGACTAGATATTCAGATAAACAAGATTAGTTAAAGGGAATGGCATTCTTCAAATTCTTCTTTAAAGTCAGACCCTTAATCACATGGAATTTTTTGTTATTGCTTGCCAAAACAGTCATCAAGAAAACATGTCAATTCCCTTTATAGTTATAGAATAAACAAGAATAAAATGCACGTGATTATATTGACTTAGGCCCACAGGGGTGAGGAGTCTATGGCCTCAAGGCCACATGTGACCCTCTAGATCCTCAAGTGCAGCCATTTAACTTCATCCAAACTTCACAGGATCAATTCCCTTAATATAAGGGTTTGTTCTGTACAACTTGGACTCAGTCAAAAGTCAGCACACAAGGACCTAGAAGGTCATGTGTGGCCTTGAAGCTACAGGTTCCCCACCCCTGCTGTCACATTTGCAATCAATAGACTTGGATTCAAATCCATTCTCAGTCAGAAGCAGTGGACAGAGGTTTCAAAAGGACAAATTTAGGCCTAATGTCAGGACTGACTCATTATTATTAGGGCTGTGAAAAGTGTTCTTAAGAAGTGATGATTTTCAATTCCTCAAAAATCTTTAAGAAGTAGCTAGCTGACCGCTTCTCAGGTATAGTATTATTTCAGTTGTGGATTGAACTAGATGGATTCTGAGGTCCCTTCCTACCCTCAAATTCTGTGAGTCTGTAATATTAGCTATGTGATAATGGGCAAACCACTTTACTCTTCAGTGCTGTAGTCAATTATATTACTAAATTACTGAGGAAATGGCAACCTACATCATTGTTGGGAATTTCCAGCTTGAGAATTGTCAGTGCTGATAAAAACAGAAGGATGGACATATCTTCCTTACTCCTCAAACTAAGGAAGATCCATGTAGATTTTTTTTCAGAGAAATTTCATTCTACTACAATCAGACCAATCCAGTTAAGACTAAAATGAATATCACTCTTGAACAATATCTATAAAGTTGGAGAAATATGCACATACTTCCATGGTGAAGGAAATCCAATTGCTTCCTACCAGAATCCTAATATCAGAAGCCAAGCCTAGAAGTTGTGATTTAGGCAACCATATATGCACACTTTAGGCTGTGCAGAAGAGAGTTTAGTCTTGTTTTGCTTAGACCTAATGGTGGAAAAAATCAATGAGAAAATTATAGAGAGAAATATTTAAATATAACATAAAGAAATATTCCTTAGAAAATAAAGCTTTCCAAATGTGGACTAGAATATCTTGGAAGAAGTAAGATCTAGCACAAAAATTTCTGCAACTGCAGACCCAGGTAACTACTGATCAGAAGCGTTACTGAGGGTATACTTGTAACATATGATTTGGACTAGTGGACTTCCAAAGGCCTGTTCAATTTTCATCTTCTTTTTTTCCTTTGCTTTTGAGTATCAACCTGTTTTACCATTCCCCATTCTAAAGCAGTTTATAAGAAATGTCAGTGCAATATAGTTGAAAGAATGGAGTAGTATTGAAGATCTTTAGGATTTGACTTTGGTTAATCCTTGCCTCTCTAGACTTTGATTTACTGCATTATCTCTAGAATCTCTAGAATTTTAGACCTGGAAGTTATCTCAAAGATCACCCCATCCATCCCACCAACCTCCCATTTGGCAGATGAAGAAACTGAGGCCCAAGATGGTTAAGTGGTGTGTTCAAGATTCCATATGTAGGAAACATTAGAGGTGGAATTCTAATCCAGGTTCTCTTACTTCAGAGTCAATGCTTTTTCCACTATGCTAAACTATTTGAGGAGGAAAAAATATCTAAAATTAAACAGTTATTTTTAAAGAAAACAAGTCAATATAGGATTAAATGTCAGAGAGAGAAAAGTGTGGATCATATAGCGTGAAGGAGGTAAGACCAGACCTGGATCCTGAAGGATCAGGATGGACATTAAGAAGCAAAAAGGGATTTAAGCTATGGCCATATGGAATGATTTGCAAAATCTGTTTTTCTTAGGTGAGATGTAAGACTTACTAAATTTAACCATGGTTGAAGAATGCAAATATTCTTAGTAACTTTTAAAGGAAGCTTCTAAGTACATATACTATCCTTAGGAATAGATGCATAAAAAAGCAGTGGCATTTATTAATTTGGCAATGTTTTTAGCTTCCAAACTTGAACATTTGACCATTAGCTAACCTGTAAATTCACTATGAAATGGCATATTTAGTTAATTTGATTTAAAATTAAATATTGATTTAAAATTTAATATATTTTTTAGAAAACAACTCATATAGATATGGATAAAAATTCTTTAGCATTGTCAGAGGTAATAAATCTAACTCTGCTAGGGCTATATATTGGTTAAAAATTTTACTAATTGGGTATAATGTGAAAATATATCTGGATCTAATCAAATTTAACCATGAGAATTTGTAATATAGCCATAATTTCTTCCTCTCATGGTGAGAAATCCCAACTGTTTTTTTAATTCAGAATTTGGAGGAGGAATTTTAATTTTTGTGTTTCTAAAATGCTGAAGAGGCTTGATTGAAGCTTTACTGCAAGTAAATTACATCTTTTAACTTGGGAAATTCATATGATATTTTGAAAATACAAAACAAGTTATTATTTACTAGCAAGTGCATAGTTTCTTAGGCATAAAATAACATTGCTTTGGGAATGAGATAAGATAAAAAATTTTCTCTTGAATTGAGAAATGCATAGTAACAAAATAGAATTCTATTTTTGCAAACCACCCATTTTATCCATTTCTATGAATTGTATCTCTATTTACATGATGGGAAATCTATACTCACTACTGCCTCCATGTCTGCCTTCATGCTGTTTTCCCTTTTTAGAATGTCCTCTTTTCTTCCTTCTAATTATTTAAATCACATAAATCTTAAAAGTCTAATTTTTTTTTTTGCTTTTTCTGTGAATCATCTGCCAACTCCTTTAGTCTATTACCTCAATGAAGTAAAACTACATGTTTAAAATATTCTTGCACACATCACCTACATTTTGTTTCTATTCTTTATTTTGTGAATGAACCCCTTCCTGCTTCCTTCTCACTTCTTTTCAATCTTTCATTTCCTCCTCCACTCTCCTACTCTCTAATCTTCTCTTTTCTTTGCCCTACAGGTAATCAGTTCTTTTATCCTCTCCTCATGTTACCCAAAGAAGCCGTTGTAGACATCTCTGCACAATATTGCCTGAACATGCACAGCTCCAACCATTCCATGACCAAAATGAACTCCTGCTCTTCTCTGTCTTTCCTGTAGTTTCCTCTTCTAAAGTCCCACCCTGCTTAAGTATACTCCAGCTAGATATTATAAAGGAAAACAAATACAGTAGCAAAAATTAAGTTATGAATGCCAACCTCAACTTTTAACATTACCTAGCCTATTATTTTTCTTTTTTTTTAACTTTCATTGTTTTTACATCAGAGTCATTTTTAAATAACCTCCCCTTTACCCTCCAATATCCCACCCCACCCTGCAAAACATTTTCTTCCCACTTGGTCACTGAATAACACTGGATTAAATTAAGACTTCTTCATAAGTGAAAATTTATCTACTGTATATGCAAAATGTGATGTTCTTCACCAAAATTCTGAAATTTAATCTTTATATATCTTAGCATTTCAAACACAGAATTTTTCTCTGCTATGTAGATTTCACTAATTTATTCTTTATGTAGTGAAAAGTTCCAGGAAGTTTTCTTGTATTAATGTAATATTTAGGTTTTGTATTTATTGTTTTATTTTTCTTGAGACTAACGATCCATAAAGACTCTCCATGCATTTTCTCCAAATCAGTTGCTTTGGTTTATATGGAATTCATATATACTTTCAAAGTATTATCTCTCACTTCTCTCCTGCCAAATATTCCATTCTTTTGTATTTTTCATTTCCAATTTGTCATTCTCTTTTTCAGATACTTTATTACTTTGGAGAAATTTGTGATAAGGTATTCTAAGTTCTCCACTCTGTCTTCAGTAATCCTACTTTGAAAGCCCTGAGTTCAAAACTTAATATTACCTCAATATCTTCTAAAATTTTTATTTCTATTTTGACTATTGTAGAGTTTCTTGATGTTTTTCTAAGATCTCTGGAGAAAATGTGGAATTTTCTTTTGTGAGTGTTTTTATTCATTTTCCCCTCATATAAACAGAATAAATGTTCTTTCTCTTATGGGATCTAGTTGCTGTTCAGAATGAATCATTCTTACAGGAGGAACTTGTCAGAGGATCTCTTATCCAGTTGCTGAAACATAAGTATATGAAGTTGTTTGTGTTGACTGTATATGGTACAGTGTGAATAGGAAGTGGATGATGGGAGTTTTAACCTGTTATTATTCCATTTTTTTTTTTTACTTTTTCACTTCTGCCTTTTTCTCTTGTGGATTATGATTTAGTTACTACAGTTAAACATATGTTTCTTTCTCTTGAGATTTTTAGGCTAGAAATTTATATGGAAATTGACTACACCATATAATCATACTATTTCCAGGTTATATCTATTTGATATAATTACAGTCAGTTTAAGAATAAAATGGAGAAGGGTGAATGAAGTTTCCTTTCAAATCATTCTGCTTAGCTTAATTAAACACAGATAGTACTCAGAAGAGGGAGGGAAGGATTTGTGGGTCCCACCACTGTTTCCCTGCTCCAAGAATCAGTTTTTGATTGATCTGTTTCCACTGTTTCACTGCTTCCTTTTTGCTAAATGATACTTAGACTGTCTTCCCTCAAAGTTACTTTCAGAAAGTAAATAATAGTGAGGATAAGGAAAATAATCCTTCATTGCAAAAGAAAAGAAACTGTCTCCTTAAACATACCAGATTAACTATGTTTTAAGTTTCACTTGCTTACAATACTAATCACTCTTCATTTAGGCTAAACTTTCAAATGTTTTCCTCAGGTAACCAAACCTCCACTAACAAAACAGTTAAATAATAGGATTTTATTTTCACAGGGTCTTCAAGGTCTTGTAATTTAACCTCCTCATTTTACAAATTAAGAATCTAAGGCCCAGAGAAGTGACTTGACTTTCCTGACATCACATAACTAATGAGTTGCAGAACTGGGATATGAACTTCCTCTTTTCAATATAAACCTATTGTTCTTTTCCTTTAACTCACTAATGAAGTCACAAAAACACTTTCATTTACCCTTGCATCTCCCTTCTTTGAACTTCTTTTGTACTTACATAGGGTAACTGTTAATTGTCGCTTTATTTGGGTTTGCTTCTTGAAGTGAGAGAGCAGGCTTTATACCCTTTTTGTTTCCTCTACAAATCTACAGTGGCATCTACATGACAGAGTTGCTAGAGTGCCAGGCTTACAGTCAGGAAGACTCACCTTCCTGGATTCAAATCTGGCCTCAGACCCTTACTAGCTGTGCAACCCTGGACAAGTCACTTAACCCTTTTTGCATTAGTTTTATTCATCTGTAAAATGAACAGGAGAAAGAAATGCAAAACATTCCAGTATCTTTGCCAACAAAACCTCAAATGTGATCACAAAGAATCAGTCACAGTCAAAATAACTGGACAACAACAAAGGTAGAAAAGCAAACAATCAGTAAATACTTGTCAGTTGAATTTTGTTTGGTTTGTTAATTATTTTGGAAGGTTATTTCATAATGTACAACAGTTATTTTTTATCAGTAAAATAATATTCATGGTGATTATAGGACATTTAAGTAAATGGTAATACAAAAGAAAATGTCACAGTGTTAATTTAGGTTCAGAATAACTATGTCAATTAGAGAGTGACTAATGTATATTTCAAGAATCAAGTAGCCCTTGATAATGTCACTTTTTAATTTCATTGTTACATAATGCCAAAGATGAGGTTGACTTAAAAAAATAGTGAGAGTTGGGAAACTCCACTCATTTCAGCTCTGCCACTAACTGTTAGTTTTGTGTTTTTGAGCAAGGCATTTAACCTCTTCAGGCATCAGTTTCCTCATTGGTAAAATAAGGGTGGCTGACTCTCATTTCTAAATCCACTATTCCATGAGAATTCAAAGTATTTTATGCTTATATGATAAGATAACACAAGATATGCTGATCCTGTTACAAACCAGTAAACTAATGTATAAGTGAAATTTTAAAACAACCTTTTAGGGAACTGGAAATCATTTCAAGTTGTAATAGGGAGTCAAGGAGGAAAAAGAGGTTAATAAGATGGAGAACTGCTGTTGCTCTACTCTAAATGATATGTAGGCAGGGCATTCTGTAAATAGTGGGGGAGAGGAACTATGCAATATTGCCCCCTTGTTGCCTAGATACATGGTGACATGGGGATATTTTACCCTCATATAATTTTACTTCTTTCCCACACAATGAACTAGATGTTCTCTGAGATTCTGTGATAATAGGATAGGAGGATTATGTATGAGTAAAGGGACATTCTAAGATCCTTAACGGAAAGTATCAGGTTTGCTGTAGTATCACAAACAGAAATAGTGAAGTCAAAAGTAGAAGCAAGTTCTAAAGAAAAGGCAATCACTTTGTATCAGACTATGTTGACTCTGAGATAATAGGAAATAAAGATGAAGATGTCATGTGGGCAATTAGAGAAATAGATTTAGCACACAGGACTCAAGACATAAATGTGAAAGCCACTAACAGAATTAGGAGTTGAAGTTTAAGGAGTAAATGAAATTATCAAGGGAAAATGTGAAGAGAAGCTAAAACAATGCCAAAAACAGATCCTCAAGGAATTCCCTCAAAAGGATTTGAGAAGAAAATCAAGTGACATTTAAGGAAACACAGAGGTCAGAGAGGTAGGACAAGAACCAGGAGAATATGGAGAGAGGGATCAAAAGAATAGGGGAGAGGGACAATATCAAAAGCTGCAGGGAAGCTAAAAATCAGAGCTGATAAAGGCCAATAGATTCCTTTTCTAATTTCTAATTCCTAGTTCTGTTGTTATTTGGGCTAGAGAGCTTCTATGATCCCTTCCAGTTTTAAAAGTCATTAGTGACCCTGGAGAAATCAATGTGATTGAAGTGGTAGGTTAGAATCAAGATTACAATGGGATGAAGATAGGTATCAGATGTATATTTTATTTCAGAGGATTAGTCAATAAAGTGAGGAAAGGGACATGCACCTATTACCCGCTTGCTCCAGGTGAGCAAACTCAACTTTAAAATAAAGTTTGAAGTTATGAAATATACTGGAAAATTAGCAAACAACAAAAAGAATGACCATAAAAATGTAAACTCAAAAGAAGACAACAGTGTGAAGACAGGTATAAGCAAAATCTGAGAGAAGAAAATCCAAATCAAGCAAGCCCAATAAGATTTTCTGGAAGAGTTAAAGGAAGAAATGAGTGGTAGAAGAAAAATTGGGGGAAAATGAGGAAGATTCAAGAAAAATGTGAAAAGAGAATTAGCAGGTTGGTAAACAACATACACAATAAATACTGAAGAAAATAACAGCATATAAAACAGAATTGACCAAATGGTAAAAAAGGCACAAAAACTCATTGAAGGGAAGAAACCCTTAAAAACAGAATAGGCAAAATGGAAGAAAAATATATAAAAGTTCACTTAAGAGTATAATTTCTTATTAATTTGAATTGAGCAAGTAGAAGATAATGATTCCACAAAATATCTAGAACTAATAAAAATATAGTAAAAGAAATGGAAAAAATAGAAGAAAATGTGAAATATCTCATCTAAAAAATTAATATAAAACTAATGGAGAAGAGATAATTCAAAAAAATATTGCACCATCTGCAATCATGGTAGGAAAAAAATAGAAATGATTAAGAAAATCATCCCAGTATCTTAAATCCAAAGGGTAAAATTGAAATTCAAAGAATCCATCAATCAACTTCTGAAGGAGATCCCAAAAATGAAAACACCCAGAAATATAGACAAATTCTACAGCTCCCAGGAAAAGGAGAAAGTGTTGCAAGAAGCTAGAAAGAAATTATTCAAATATATGGAACCACAGTCAGAATAACAAAAGATTTGGCAACTTTCAAATTAAAGAAGCATAAAACTTGAAATATATTTTGGGAGTCAAAGGAGTTAGTATTACAACCAAGAATAACTACCCGTAAATACTAAGTATAATCCTTTTACTGTGGGGGGAGGGAACTGGATATTTAATGAAATATAGAACTTGAAAGCATTCCTGATAAGAAGACTAAAGTTAAATAGAAAATTTGACATTAAAATACAAGACTGAAAAAAAGCATAAAAAGGTAAATAGAAAGAGATATTATAATGAACTTAGTAAGAATAATCTACTTACATTCCTATATGGGAAGATTATACCTGCCACTCCTAACTTTATCATTACTAGCGTGGTTAGAAAGAGTCTACATAGACAGAGGACACAGATGTGAGTCAATTATGTTAGGATAATTTCAAAATAAAAATGAGGAGTTGAAAATGAATGATGCACTGATATATTTGGTTTATTTGGTCCTAGAGTCCAGAATTAGGACAATTGTAGGAAATCCCAGAGAGTCAGATATCAGTTCAACATAAGGGAAATCTATCTAAGAATTAGAGTTATTAAGAAGTAAAATGTCAGAGTGGAATATTCCCAGTTTTTCATGATAGTTTCCCCTCTTCTACATACAAAGTCTTCACACAAAGGCTAAATTGCCAGTTGCTGGTTAAGGTCTAGAAAGCATTCTAATTCTGTTGTTATTTGGGCTAGAGAGCTTCTATGAATCCTTCCAGTTTTAAGGTTTTGTGACAACTTTATAGTGATAGAGGAATGCTAGGAAAGAGATAACAGTAAGTGATAGCACTGGCCCCCTTCAGCTGGTTGTTACAGCCACATCTGTGTGAGAGAATGCCTAATTTCAGAAGAATGCAGTCATTTCATTACCTTGGTCTCTCCTGCCTCAAGATGGCAAATCAATGGCCAGTACCTACTATTCCTATTGATATGCCAAAATTGATATATCCGGAGTAATGAGGTCCGTATCTCTGTGGACTGACTACTTTGGAAAGGTTGTTGTTTCCTCTGTTATAGGAACATGCCATGAACAGGTTGCAAAGTAATGAAACCTCAATGTAAAAATAATCATTGGATATGATTATCCTATTCAACTTTCTTACTTTATTGGTGAGGAAAATGAATGTCAGGAGAGCAAAGAAGCTTGAAAAAGATCATGTAACTAATTAGTGCCAGGGCTGAGTAATATTTGGTTCATAAATCAGCCCCTGAAGCTACTTACTGCAAGCACGACTGAGTAATGTTTAACTTTTTCAACAGTTGTTTAAGATATGCCTGTTTAGAAGCTAATATTATAAAACCACAGATGTTAGAGATGAATGTTACGGAGTATAGATTTCCACACTGTCATTTTCCTGTTAAAGATACTAATTCAAAGCAAAAAAAAAGTAAAGTGACATACACAAGGTCACACTCCATGCAAGTGACAGTGGGAAAAAGAATGGATCTGATTGGTACTATCATTGCTTTCATCTATGCCTTTGTCATTTTGGAAAAATGTATAAAAGCTACTTCCTTGACTAAAAACTTCTGCACTATCTCAGCCTTAGCAGCAACATCAAGTCAATTCAATTACTAATGTATCAACTAATCTGTCAGAGAAATTAGTCTTTTACCATCTATAGCCTCTATAAGCCATGCTTTCTATAGACAGGTCAGTCTTTGCAAATCATTCACCCTTAATCTTTAAATTTCAACTGGAACCTCTAGCTATCTGAAGTGAGTTCCTCTTGGAATCTGATTATGATGTTGACTTAGCACTTAAATGTTAACTTCACTGTAATTTGTGTGATCAATTATTTATAGAGATTCTATAAAGTACTAAGTACATCCAAGGGCATGCTATTTTGTGCCTACTAAGTGTATGTTACTAATGAAAACATTTTAAAAAATCTTAATTTGGCTTGAGGTATGGAACAAACTTGTAGTCAAACTATAGTGGTTCATCACTGTTCTAGGCCCAATGTCTCTGCCCTTCCAAGGGGTTTTGGTTGGCCTCAGATACCTTGGCTGCACTTCTATTTACTGTGACTATTTCCCTTGCTTTTTAACAGCTGGATGCAAATGACCTTGCATCATTGCAGCTCTCCCAGCAAGTTTCCATGCACTACATTATATTAAACACAACTGACTTTGAGAACATACGTAAATTAGGTCTATAATTCCATCTCTGGCCTTTGCATCTGTTACTTGTCAGCTTCTCAGTAAGCAAATGGATGATATACAGCATTCACAAAGGCTTGGTCAGGGATTTATTCTCCTTTTCTCCCACCTTATTTCCCTATCCCCTTATTCCACTATGGGCCTATCATTCTTTACTGTTAACCCTATATTGTTTTCATCTCTGTCTCCCAACTCTTTGTAAAAGCAAGCACCCCAACATACACAGGAGGGCCTGCTATCACAGGTTCTTTGATCTGCTTTTCTAAAAGGAAAGCAACTTGAGGGGGTCAACAATGACTTTAATTAAGCACACATTATCATTCACTTAGTTCAGGGGAAAAAAAGTCAGCACCCTGAACTTCAGAGAAAATGTAGAGAAATCAAAATCAACAGACAGAGCTTCCAACTGTCTGACAGATCAACAGGCAGATAAACATCTGACTATACGTACATAGTAACCAGAGAGAGAAGCAACAACATTTGGGTTTTCAAAGGTGAGGGGGGATGGGCTCCTTAGCAGCTGCCCAGAGTCTCTTCTGGCCAAATAAACACTTCCAATGAGTAAGCCCCAAAGTAAAACCTCATCCCAGAGTATTGATTAACTTTTCAGAGCCAGAGGGCATCACAACCCTTGAGAACCAGTGCTTCGTTAACAAAAGATGCGGACCTTCCTACAAATCTCCCACAATCAAGCTCCCGTTAAGGAGCAGGCCTATTAATGGGTGGGGAAGTTCTTTAATCTCATGAACACTCTTCCACTCTGCTATTTTTCTTTCCAAAGATGGCAAGATGAGGGTGGAAAGCCGTAACCTTCTCAGATAGGTAACTTTTTTTTTTGTCATTTGTACTATTATACCTGATCATGGTATAGAGATAGTGCTGCATTCGTGAAAAATACACCAGCAGAACACAAGCCGTATAAATTCCTTCAAAGTGGAGAGGCTTTGAATATGTTGTTGTTGCTTGGTTGTTCTGGTTCTGACTCATCATGATAGCATTTGGTGTTTAAGATACTAGAGTAGTTTGTCATTTCCTTCTCCATCTGCTTTTACAGATGAGGAAACGAGCAAACAGGGCTAAGTGACTTGCCCAAGGCCATACTACTAGTAAGTATCTAAGGTCAGATTTGAACTTGAACTTCCTGATTTCAGGTGCAGCACTCTATCTACTCTTCCACCTAACTGTCACCAATGAAACCACAGATTTCTAAAGCATTGAAGTAAAAATACAGAGAAGGGACTGGGAATTATTCTATGCTGCTGAAAAATTTGGGAAACCCAGAGTTGTATCCCACTCATTCTCTCTGTGTTTATGTGTCTATCTGTCTCTCTTCCATAGTGATTCCAAAGAACTTCCTCTGATGGTTCAGATAGTGTAACAGTGGGCATCCCACCATACACAGGGGGCACACTGCTATCTTAGATCTGCATTTATAAAGTTCTTAGATTAGCATCCATAAAAGGAAAGGCAACTTTTGAGGGCTTAACAATCACTTTAATCAAGCACATGTATCATTCAGTTAATTCAGGGGAAAAAGTCAGTGTACTAGACTTTAAAGAAAATACAGAGGAATCAAAAGCAATAGACAGGGCTTCCAAACTGTCTAAGAGTAAGCAATAAATAGATCCCATTTCAACAGACAGATCCAACTGTCTGGGTTTTCACAACCAGGGGGCTACTTAATGGCTTCCCAGAGCCCCTTCTGGCGTACAAACCTTCTTCCAAGAACTAAGCCCCAAGTAAAACTGCACATCAGAATCTTTATACACTTTTTAGAGACAGAGGGCATCACATCGCTTGAGAACCAGTGCCTATTTAACAAAAGGTGTGAACCTTCCTACAAATCTTCCCAGGCCCAACAGTAGGTGAGATAGATCCTCCTTAATCATGTTATACAGAGGCATTATACTTCTTCATATAAACAAAAACAGCAAAAAATCCTACTTTGCTTACCCTCACAGATAGCAACATATTCATGTACTCTCATCCTCTCCAAATCCTGCCCCTGTCATCTCATTAGTCATTCATAGAGGACCCTGCTAACTTTCTAGATTCATTAATCTAGATCTCTTGAAATTTTGTTGATACAAATGGTTACTCAACTTAAACAATGGACATCCTCCACTCTCACTATATAACTATCTGACCTTCTTTTGTGGTCATATATCTCTAGTATGACATCTTTTATTCTGATTCTCTTGTGCAATTCATTTTTTGTTAATATGTTGCAACTTACTCATATACCACCATTTTGTTCTTTGGATGACCCATCCCTTTCATTCTTTAGAGATCATGGTAGGAGATTAATTGTAGATATACAGTGATAGCCAAAGAAGACTGATATCTAAAAGCAAAGATCCTTTATTTAAGAGTAAAACTTGGAATCATGAAAAGCAAATAACATTTTCCCAAAGGTAAATCCGTAGTCATATTGTCTACATCTTATATCTAGTAATTTGATTAAAAGGATGTTGTCTCATGTAAAATATTGTGAATGATTGCTTGTTCCTTCTCAAATCTTTCTCAGTCATACTCTCAGTGATAGTGTTGAATATTCTCATCATGGTTTTTAGAAAGGAGAAGGAAAGCATATTAATGAATATTTAAATGTTTTTCAATTGCTTTTTGAAGAGGACATGGTATCAGTAACTTCTAATATCTTTGTCAAGTATTGGAATTTCTCGTATTTTTCAGATACCTTGAATGCTTATCTCTCAGTTTCTTCTATATTATGTCACCTCTAGCACACATCTCCTTTGAATACACTCTTCTAGTCCAACTGATCCAAAAATCAAATTTCTCTTGAATAGTATATTGGATACATTAATGTTAGGGTACACAGGAGATGGTTTTGCTGTAATTTATAGAGAAAACTTGTAAATTTCCTTTCTTGAACAGGGGAAGGAAGGCAGCATCAAAGCAAGTGGCTTTGCTCTGTCTGGCAATACATCTCTCTTGATCAATAATGTACGTTTCTATACCTCCAGGAATATCAGTGCCAAACTACTGGCTGTTCTTTATGGATTTTGCCCCATTTTCTAGAGGATCACTGCTGCTGATATGTCAGACTAGCAGAAGCAGCATTTCCACACTTTGAAAGAAAGACTGGGAGAGTCTTTATGTCACTAATGTGTCATAATATCCTTTCTCTCTAGAAGAGGGCATAATGAAGGCAGACAATGCATTAAAAAAAAAGCACAAGATGAAGAAAGCTATTAGGAGATGTTGGGGAAAGAAATCTAAAGAATCTGCAGTGGATTCCAGAAAGAAATGAGTTAACATGGCTAGTCTGGGCACTTTTCTTACTGTGAATGTTCTAAAAGGAACTGATCAAAAGAAGAAAAGAAACACTGGACCAGAGTGGCCTTCCAGTGTCAGAGGGCTATTGGGATGGAGTGATTTTCAAGGGCAAGAAGGTTTCTGGATAATGGTACAGAAAGAGTCTAGAAGCAAAGCCCATAATGTCTGAAAGAGTGAATGTGGGTAGAGTAGAAGCTTTCCTTAAAAGGTAGTTCCAGGAAATTTGTATTTTATAGTTTATGAGTTAATACTGCTTATAACCATCCATGATGCTCCTAATAATAATAATAATAATAATAATTAGCATTTATGTGATGTTTTAAAGGTTTGCAAAGCTCTGGAAATATCTCATTTGATACTTAAAGCAACCTTGTGGGATCGGATAAATTATATATTATCCTTACTTTAAAGATGAGGAAACTGATGTACAGAGAGGTTAAGTGACTTGCCAAGGATTACATAGGTAATAAACATTTAAGACAGGATTCAAACTCAGGTGTTTCTGGCTGAAAGTCCAGCATACTTACCTATTGTGCCTCCTAGGTGTTTTTCTCTGTGTTTAAAAAAAAAGATTTTATATTCTAAGTTTCACATGATGGCCATCACTAACCTCTTGGCAAAGAGATCATAAGATTCTAGTCTCTTTTTGTCTCCTATGGTAGTATTAATTTTAGAAAGTTCTTCCTTAGAAAGAAAATGAAGCTACATTTGAACTCAGGTGTTCCTAACTGCAAGCCTGATATTCTTTTCAATGTGTACCTCCTACCTGTATCAGAGTAGTGATTTATAAAAATTCCCTATAACATCACATAAGAAAATTCCAATATTGTCTCTGGGTGTCTTCAGGGTTCTTTGAAAGAAATGTAACCTCATTGAATTAGTGGCAGTGATTATTCCCCTCTCATAAAAGAATTCCCTGATGCACTTCTCAAAACAATTCTGCTTGGCTTTTTTCTTCTGTTGACTGCTTATTTTTCCTAATTACTATCAACATTACCACTTACTGGAAATAAAAGTTCATTTTAGTGAGTAACGTTTCCATCCTGTGGGAATTCCATTCCCCTTTAGTGTTCTTTAGACAATTAGGGAGGAAGGCTTTTTGCCAACCCTGGGGCACTTTCAGTAGAGGTTTCAGTCTCTACAAAGGAAATAACTTCCAGCTAAGGTTTAGAGTCAAATACTTGCTCTCTTGGAAAACCTGCACTCTGTCACCCCTGTCCAGAGATGTAGAATGTATTGTGCTAGGAAAACTTGAAAGATAAACATCTCTTTTCCATGAATATCCTGCAGAGGCTCTCCTAAGATGATCATAGGTATATGGCAACACAAATTGAGTTTTCCATTATTAAATATTCACATATATCTTAAAAGGAACTCTACATACAATTTTTCAACCTCCCTTTCCTGATGAAACTTTTCTACCAAAAGGCCAAGAAACGCCAATGTTCAATATTTAAACATGCTGAATTTTTAAACAGCACAGTCTTCATAGTGATTGCTAAGCAAATCTAACAGCAGGCTAGCTACTGGTTTACCTACAGTATGAATTCAGCAGATGCAATAAGAACCAACCAGCTTGGCTTAAACTTCAATGAAGATTGAGTTTTGAGATTCAATGTTGTGTTCATCTTTTATTTATAGCCATATTCTTACTTCAATTGTAGCTGCAGTAGTAGATAGTGAAAACATCTAAAGATCAGGAGACTGGACCTTGTGTGATCCAGTAGATGTCAAGAAATATTTTTATTTGTGACCTTGACATGTATTGTATGATCATAGCCAAATTGCTTTTATTCTCTACCTCATATTTTATTTAGCAAAGATCCAAATGGCTACTCCCCTACATGATGGAGGTATCTATCCATCACAGTATTAAATGACCCAGTGAGGAAAAATGCAAAGGATACTGGATTCAGATATCAGAATATCTAAGTTTGAATGACATCTCTGTCACGTAATAGATGTGCGACGTTGAACAAATAACAATCTCTTTGAGGTTCATTTCCTCCTCTCTAACTTGGAATAAAATACTGTTTTTGAATAAAATACTGTCAAGGTTTTTTGACCCTGACTTGCCCAGGGTCACACAGCTAGTTTGAGACTGAAACCACGTTTCAACTCAGGTCCTACTGACTCCAGCTTGATGTTCTATACAATGTGCCACCTAACTGTCACTAAAATTATTTATATTCCCAACCCAAGAGTTGTTAAGAGGAAAGTGCATGACTTTAATGTAATTTCTAAATGTGGGTTATTAAATATTATTTAAGTGGTAATGAATAACAATGATAGTTTGCATTTTGAGGCAAAGTACTCAGGGGATAAATGCTTTACTCAAAAGTCAAAAAAGATCTGGGTTGGAAATCTGTGTGGTCCAGGAAAAAATTAATAAACTTGATAGATCTTTGGTCAATTTGATTAAAAAGAAGAAAGAAAAGAAACCAAATTCCCAATACCAAAAATAAATAAGTTGAACTAAAGTCCAATGAAGAGGAAATTAAAGCAATAATTAGAAATAATTTTGCCCAATTAGATGTCCATAAATTCAGCAATTTAAATGACATAGATGATTATTTTAAAAAATAGAAATTGCCCAGATTAACAGAAGAGGAAGTTGAATACTTAAATAACCCCATCTCAGAAAAAGACATTGAACTTGCCATCAATGAGTTCTCTAGGAAAAATATCCAAAATCAGATGGATTTACAAGTGTATTCTAGCAAATATTTAAAGAACTGCTAATTCCATTACTATATAGACTATTTGGAAAAATTGTAGAAGAAGGAGTTTTCCCAAATTCTTTTTATGTTACAAACATGGTACTGATATCTAAACCTGGAAGAGCCAAAACAGAGAAAGAACATTATAGATCAATTCCATTAATGCATATAGATGCAAAATTTTTAAATAAGATATTATCACAAAGAATACAGAAACTGATCCAAAGAATAATATATTATGATCAGGTTGGATTTATGTCAGTAATTCAGAGCTGATTCGGTTAGGAAAAAACTATATGATTATCTCAATATATTCAGAAAAAGTTTTGAAAAAAATACAACACCCATTCCTATTGAAAATACTGGAGAGCATAGGAATAAATGTAACTTTCCATAAAATAACAAGCAGTATCTACCTAAAACCATAAGCAAACATTATATACAATGGGGAGAAGTGAGACACATTTCCAGTAAGTTCAGGGGTGGTTTAAGGATGTCCATTATCACCACTGTTATTCAATATGGCACTACAAATGTTAGCTGTAGCAATAAGAAAAGAAAAAAAGAAATTGAAAACATTAGAATAACCAAAGAAGAATCTAAATTATCACTCTTTGCAGATGATATGATGATATACTTAGAGAATCCCAGAGAATCAAATTAAAAACTGCTTGAAATAATAAACAACTTTGTCAGTTGTAGCTTACAAAATAAACTCAGAATAAATCACCTGCATTTCTATATATTACTAAGAAAGCCAAATAGCAAGAGATAGAAAGAGAAATGCCATTTAAAGCCAAGGTAGACACTATAAAATATCTGGGAGTCCACTTCCCAAAATAAACCCAGGGACTATATGGACACAACTGCAAACACTTTTTGCACAAATAAAGTCAGATCTAAGTAAGTGGAAAAATATTAATTGTTCATGGGTAGGCTGAGCTAATGTAATAAAAATGACAATTCTAACTAAATTAATGCATTATTCAGTGCCATACTAATCAAACAGATAATTATTTTCTAGAGCTAGAAAAAATAATATCAAAATTCATCTGGAAGGGCAAAAGGTCCAGAATATCAAGGAAAGTAATGAAAATAAATGCTAGGGAAGATGACCTAGCCCTACTACAACTCAAATTGTATTATAAAGCAGCAATCATCAAAATCACTTGGTACTGGCTGAGAAACAGAGGGGTAGACCAGTGGAATATGTTAGGTACTCAAGACACAGTGGTCAGCCAATATAACAATCTCTTGTTTGATAAACCCAAGGACCCCAGTTTCTGAGTTAAGAACTCACTGTTTGACAATTACTGGGCAAATTGGATAACAGCATGGCAGAAACTGGGCATAGACCATACACAAGAATGAAGTCCAAATGGATACATGATGTAGGTATAAAGATTGATATTATGAGCAAATTAGGGGAGTAAGGACCAGTATGTTTGTCAGATTTATGGAAAATGGAGAAATATTTGACCCAACAAGAGATAAAGAACATTAAGAAGTGCAAAACTGATAATTTTGATTACATTAAATCAAAAAGTTTTTGCACAAACAAACCCAATGCAACCAAGATTAGGAGGGAAACACAAGACTGGGAAAGAATTTTTGCAACTAGTGTCTGTGATAAAGACCTCATTTCTACAAAATATAGAGAAGTGAGTCAAACACACAAGAATATTGTATGAACAATAATATGCACGTCATTCCCCAATTGAAAAATAGTCAAAGGATATGAACACAGTTTTCAGAGGAAGAAATTAAAGCTATCTATATTCATATAAAAATTGCTCTAAATTACTATTGATTAGAGAGATGTGAATCAAAACAACTCTAAGTCACCACATTACACCTATCAGATTGTTTAACATGACAAAACAGGAAGATGATAAATGTTGGAAAAGATGTGAGAGTATTGGAACAACATTGTTGGTGGAACTGTGAGCTGATCCAAATCATTTTGGAGAGCAATTTTGAACTATGCCCAAAGGGCTACAAAAGTGTGCTTACCTTTTGATCCAGCAATATTGCTTCTTAAACTGTATCTCAAAGGGACCATAGAAATGGAAAAGGGTCCCACACGAACAAAAATGTTTATAGCAGGGGATGGAGCCAAGATGGCGGAGTAGAAAGACTCATGTATGCTAGCTCCAAACCCACAGCCCATATAGCTCCTGCAAGAAGCATTCCCCACAAATTCTGGAGCACTGCAAGGCGCAGAGAAACACAGTGGAAAAGATTTCCGTTCCAGAGAGCCCTGGAGAGCCGTCACCAGGGGTCTGTCACGCCCTGGAAAGTGGAGTCCACCCCTGTGCTGCCCCGGCCACTTGGCCCCAGGGGAGCAGATCCGAGCAGGCTTCAGGGACGGAACCTCAGGCGGTCCACGAAGGTCCTTCCACGCACAGGCGCTACAGATAAGTGAGAGAGATGTCTGAGCTGGCCGAGAGGGGAGTGGGCTGTCTCCATGACTTGGGCCCCCTCAGGAGGCAGCAGCAGAGGGAGGGGCAGAGGCAGCAGTGGTGGCCCGGGATTCCTGGAACAGCAGGCAAAAGTTCAGGGCTATTACCGAAGGTCTCTGCATAAAACCCCTGAGGGAACTGAGCCTGAGAGATGTCTCTGCCCCCACCCGCCCCATTACTGAAGGTCTCTGCATAAAGCCCCTGAGGGAACTGAGCCTGGGAGGTGGCCCAGCCCCCTCCTGAGCACCAGAACTTAAGCTCACATTGAATAGCAGCCGTGCCTGCCATGGAAAGCCCATTTGAATCTCAGACCCCAAGCACTAGCTGGGCAGATCTAGGTGGGGGTGGAGAGGAATCTCAGAAGTCAAGTAACTGGCTGGGAAAATGCCCAGAAAAGGGAAGAAAAATAAGACTACAGAAAGCTACTTTGATTGGGTACAGATTTTCCTGCCTTTCCATTCTGATGACAAGGAACTATTCTACCATCAGGGAAAGACGTGGAGGTCGGGGCCTCTATATTCCAGACATCCCAGGTGGATATCCAGTGGGCTCAGGCCATGGAAGAGCTCAAAAAGGATTTTGAAAATCAAGTTAGACAGGTGGAGGAAAAACTGGGAAGAGAAATGAGAGAGAGGCAAGAAAAGCATGAAAAACGGGTCAATACCTTGGTAAAGGAGACCCAAAAAAATGCTGAAGAAAATAATACCTTGAAAAATGGCTAACTCGATTGGCAAAAGAGGTTCAAAAAGCCAAGGAAGAGAAGAATGCTTTCAAAAGCAGAATTAGCCAAATGGAAAAAGAGGTTCAAAAGCTCACTGAAGAAAAGAGTTCTCTCACGATTAGAATGGAACAGATGGAGTCTAACGACTTTCTGAGCAACCAAGAAATCATAAAACAAAACCAAACGAATGAAAAAATGGAAGAGAATGTGAAATATTCCATTGGAAAAACAACTGACCTGGAAAACAGATCCAGGAGAGACAATTTAAAAATTATGGGATTACCTGAAAGCCATGATCAAAAAAAGAGCCTAGACATCATCTTGCATGAAATTATCAAGGAAAACTGCCCTGATATTCTACAACCAGAGGGCAAAATAAGTATTGAAGGAATCCATCGATCACCACCTGAAAGAGATCCAAAAAGAGAAACTCCTAGGAACATTGTGGCCAAAATCCAGAATTCCCAGGTCAAGAAGAAAATATTGCAAGCAGCTAGAAAGAAACAATTCCAGTATTGTGGAAATACAATCAGGATAACTCAAAGTCTAGCAGCTTCTACATTAAGGGATCGAAGGGTGTGGAATAGGATATTCCAGAAGTCAAAGAAACTAGGACGCAAAAAAAGAATCACCTATCCAGCTAAACTGAGTATAATACTTCAGAGGAAAATATGGTTTTTCAATGAAATCGAGGACTTTCAAGCATTCTTGATGAAAAGACCAGAGCTGAAAAAAAAATTTGACTTTCAAACACAAGAATGAGAAGAAGCATGAAAAAGTAAACAGCAAAGGGAAGTCATAAGGCACTTACCAAAGGTGAACTGTTTACATTCCTACATGTAAAGACAATATTTGTAACTCTTAAAACTTTTCAATATCTGGGTAGTTGGTGGGACCACACACACACATATACACACACACATACACACATACATGTGTGCATGCACACACAAATACACACATGCATGCACATACAGAGACAGAGAGCACAGAGTGAATTGAATAGGATGGGACCATATCTTAAAAGAAATTAAGGTAAATGGTGAGAGAGAAATGTAGTGGGAGGAAAGAGGGTGAAATGGAATGGGGTAAATTATATCTCATTCAAGAGGCAAGCAGGAGACTTGTTTGTGGAGGCAAAAGAAGAGAGCTGAGAAAAAAACAAGAAGTTTACCCTCATCACATTCTACTAAAGGAAGGAATAAAATGCACACTCATTTTGGTATGAAAACCTATCTTACAATACAGGAAAGTGGGAGAGAAGGAGATAAGCAAGGGGTGGGGATGATGGAAGGGAGGGCAATGGGAGGAGGGAGCAAGACTCAGGGAGGGACAGGATCAAAAGACAGAATAGAAATAATGGGGGGCAGAATAGGATGGAGGGAAATACAGTTAGTCTTACACAATTCGACTATTATCGAAGTCATTTGCAAAACTATACAGATATGTCCTATATTGAATTGCCTGCTTTCCCAAAGGGAATGGGTGGGGAGGGAGGGATGGGGAGAATTTGGAACTCAAAGTTTTAGGAACAACTGTTGAGTATTGTTCTTGCTACTAGGAAATAAGAAATACAGTTAATGGGGAATGGAAAGTCATCTGGCCCTACAGGACAAAAGAGAAGATAGGGACAAGAGAAGGGAGGGATGATAGAGGAGAGCGCAGATTGGTGATAGGGAAAACTAGATTGCTCGGTATACTGGGTAGGGGTAGGGGATAAAAAGTGGAGAAAATTTGGAACCCAAAATTTTGTGAAAATGAATGTAAAAAGTTAAATAAATAAATTTTTATTAAAGAAAAATATATTTTTAGCAGCTCTTTTTGGTGGCCAAAAACTGGAATTCCAGGGGATGGCCATCAGTTGTGGAATGACTGAACAAGTTGTGATATATAAATGTAGTAGAACACAATTGTGCTAGAAGAAATTGCAAGCAGAAAAACTTCAGAGAGGCCTTGAAAGACTTATATGAACTGATGCTGAGTGAAAGGAGCAGAACCAGGAGAACTTTGTACATAACAACAACTACAATGTGTGAGGAATTTTTCTTGTAGACTTAGTATTTCATTGCAATGCAAGGACTTAAAAAAACTTCCAGTGGACTCTTGAGGGAAATTGCCTTCCACATTCAGAGAAACAGCTGTGGAACTGGATTTCAGAATGAAGCAGTTAGTTTTCTTTTGTATTGTGTTTTGTTTTGTTTTATGGTTTCTTTCTTTTGTTTTCGTTCTTCTATGCAACATAACTAAAGTGAAAATGTATTTAATAGGAATATATGTGTAGAACCTGTATGAGATTGTTTGCTGTCTCAGGGAGGGAGTGAGGAGGAAGGAGGGAAGGAGGGGAAGAAATCTAAGATATATGGAAATGATTGTAGAACACTGAAAACAAATAAAATAATCTAATTAAAAAATAGCCAAGTGAACCAAAGCAGGTACTACACTCCTCTCTCCACCACTCTAACTCTGTTGCTGTACTCCACAATTAATGACAAAACACAATGACCCTTTAGATTTAAGATAATCAACTTACCAACTGTTCCCATGGTACCTCAGAATGTCTGCATTGTCCATGCATGACCTTGTTGTAGGAACTGCTAAGAATAACTATGTCATTGTCCAGTTCACTTGTGATTTTTTTTTATATTTATAATAAAAGACTGACCTTTGCCCCAGCATTTTAAGTCCTTCTTCTGGAAAAGGCAGAGGACCTTCTGCTTGCAAGTGTTTTCCTCACTCTGGAATTAATTAAACTTCTGTTCAATCCCTGACACACCTGGTCAACTCTCATCATTCCCAGGTTAGAAGATAGTTCTGATCCAATTGACAGAACTGCTCCTGAATTTACCACAATAAGTGCAATTCCAAAGTTGGTAAATGAAACAATATGGACAATTTTTAAAAGAAGACATCAAAGCTACAAGTTGGCACACTAAAAATGCTCTAAATGAGGGGATGGAGCCAAGATGGTGGAGTAAAAGCAGGGACTTACTAGAATTCTACCCCCAAACACAGCCAAATGCCTGTAAAAATGACTCTAAACAAATTCTAGAGTTGCAGAACCCACAGAAAGATCAAGTGAAGCAAATCTCCACCCCAAGAAACCCTGGAGGGTCAACAGGAAGCATCTGTCATGTTGAACTGGTAGTGGAGCACAATCCACTATAGGCTGAGCCAGAACAGACAGGACCTGAGCAGGCCTTGTGGGGACTGAATCATTGTCACCTGTGGTGGTTTTCAAACTTCATGACCCCAAAACACAAAGGACAAATTAAAAGGTCAGAAGAAAAACCTGTTGGACCTGGGTGAGAGAGTAGAGTGATCTAGCCCCAGCCCAGTAGCTGAGGAGCAAAGGAGCCTATGGCAGATGCCACAGCAGCAGGGGCAGCAGAAGTTGTTGTTTCTAGAGTGCTAGGCTCACAGATTGTGGACAGATCTAGCAGCTGACAATACATTCCCCCACTCTCACTGGTAGCAGAGAACTTGACAAAGAGTTCAAAAGTCAAGGAAATGTGGAGATGAGCAAAAATGGGAACAGAATCAGACTATAGAATCTTACTTTGGTGACAAGGAAGACCAAAATAATATACAAACAGAAGACACTAAAGCCAAAGCTCCTACATCCAAAGACTCAAAAAAAAAAAAAATGAATTAGTCTCAGGATATGGAAGAGCTCAAAAATTATTTTGAAAATCAATTAAGATAAGTAGGGCAAAAATTAGTAAGAGAAATGAGAATGACACAAGAAAATAATGAAAAATGGGTCAAACTGCTTGATAAACAGGACCCAAAAATGCTAAAGAAAATAACACCTTAAAAAATTAACCCAAATGGCAAAGGAGGGCAAAAAGCCACTGAGGAGAAAGAAGAATGCCTTAAAAAGCAGAACTGGTGAAATGGAAAAGGAGGTCTAAAAGCTCACTGAAGAAAACAATTCCTTAAAAGTTAGAATGGAGCAGATGGAAGGTAATGACTTCATGAAAAATGAAAAATTATAAAACAGAAACAAAAGAATAAAAAATGGAAGACTGTGGAATATCTCATTAGAAAAAAAACAACAGACCTGTAAAACAGAACCAAGAGAGACATTATTGAATTATTGAAAATTATTGAATTCAAAAATTATTGAAGTACCTGAATGTCATGATTAAAAATAGAACCCAGATACCATCTTTCAAGAAATTATCAAGGAAAATCGCCCTGATATTCTGGAATCAGAGAGTAAGATAGATATTGCAAGAATCCACCAATTTCCTCCTGAAAGAGATCCCCAAAGGAAAACGCCTAAGAATATTGTAGTCAAATTCCAGAGCTCCCAGGTCAAGGAGAAAATATTATAAACTGACAGAAAGAAACAATTCAGGTATTGTAGAAACACAATCAAAGTATCACAAGATCTAGCAGCTTCTACATTAAGGGATGGCTGGGCTTGGAATATCATATTGCAGAGGTCAAAGGAGATAGGATTAAAACCAAGAATCACCTACCCAGAAAAACTGAGTATAATACTTCAGTGGGGAACATGGTCATTCAATAAAATAGATGACTTTCAAGAATTCTTGATGAAAAGGCCAGAGCTGAATAGAAAATATGACTTTCAAACATAAGAATCAAGAGAAGCATTAAAAAGTAAACAGTAAAGACAAATCATAAGACACTTGTTAAAGTTGAACTATTTATATTTCTACATGGAAAGATAACATTTCTGACTTAAGACTTTTCTCAGTATTGGGGTAATTGAAGGGAATATACACACATGTATATGTGTGTATGCATATAAACATATATGTTTGTGTATATATGTATACACAAACATATATATACATATAGATAGAGAGAGGGCACAGGTTGAGTTGAATATGAAAAGATGATATCTAAAAAATCAAGGGGTGAGAGAGGAATATATTGGGAGGAAGAGAAAGGGAGAAATAGAATGGGGTCAATGATCTCTCACATAAAGAGACAAGAAAAAGCTTTCTCAATGTAAGGGAAGAGTGGTAGGTGAAAGTGAAAGTGAATCTTACTCTCATTAGATTTTGCTTAAGGAGAAAATAGCATGCACATTCAATTTGGTATGAAAATCTATCTTACACTACAGGTAAGTAGATAGGGGGAGGGGATAAGGGGTTGTGGATGATAGAAGGGAAGGAAGATAGGAAGAGGGATAATTAGAAGTAAACACTTTTGAGGAAGGACAGGGTCGAAAGAGAGAATAGAATAAATGGTGGGGCAGGAGAGAATGGAGGAAAATATAGTTAGCCTTTCCCAATATGACTGGTGTGGAAGTGGTTTGTATAATAACTACTTATGTAGCTCTGTCCCATATGTGAAAAAAATAGAACACTCATGAGAGGTAGTAAGGTATTGTGGGGTACAGAGAAGGCTTCAGAGTCACAAAGCTCTGCTTCTGACACTTGGATTTTTTAACCTTGAGCAAACCAGTTAATCTCTTATGCTCTAGGCAATTCTCTAAGGCTTTAAGTTGCAGGAAAGGCAAAGATCTGCATTGATTAAAGGATAGTCCTCTTTTGGAGTTCTCTGTACCAAAGATGTCACACAACTAATCTCTATCACTAACATATTGAAAACCTGGGCAGCTAGGTGGTGCAGTGCATAGAGCACCAGTGCAGGAGTCAGGAGGACCTGAGTTCAAATCTCACCTCAGACACTTGACACTCACTAGCTGTGTGACCTTGGGCAAGTCACTTAACCCCAATTGCTTTATCCTGGGTCATCTCCAGTCATCCTAATGAATATCTGGTCACTGGATTCAGATGGCTCTGGGAGAAGTGAGGCTGGTAACCTGCACAGCCCTCCCTCACTCAAAACAAAGTCAAGTGCAGGTCATGTCATTATTTCTCTGATGGCTTGGTCTTCTTTGGCAATGAAGGACGAACACTTGTATAATCTATATTGAATTTCTTGCCTTCTCAGTGAGGATGGGTGGGGAGGGAGGAAAGGAGAGTAGTTGGAACTCAAAGTTTTAAAAACAAATATTAATAATTGTTTATACATGCAACTGGGAAATAAGGGATATAAACAATGACGTATAGAAATCTATCTTGCCCTACAAGAAAATAGAGGGGATGGGAATAAAAGAAGGGAGAGTCTTGATAGAAGGGAGAGCAAATTGAGGGAAGGGGTAGTCAGAATGCATGGTGTCTTGAGGTGGGTGGAGGGGAGAGATGGGAAGAAAATTTGGACCTCAAAATCTTGGGGAAGTGAATGTTGAAAACTAAAAATAAATAATCAACAAAAAAAGAAAAAAATGCTTTAAATCATTGCACATTAGAGAAAAGCAAATAAAAATTACGTGAGATATCATGTCACACCTATCAGACTGGCTAACTTGGCACACAAGGAAAATGACAAATGCTGGATGGAAAAGTGAAAAAGATTGCACTAATGCAATCTTGATGGAGTGCATACCCTTTGATTCATTAATACACTTCTATGTCTGTATCCTGAAGAAATCAAAGAGAAGGGAAAAAAACCTACTTATACAAAAATTCTGAAAGCAGCTCTTTTTGTGGTGGCAAGAAATTGAAAACTGAGGGGATGCCCAGCAATGGAGAGTGACTGAACCTGTTGTGGTAAGTGATTGTGATGAAGTACTATTGTGGTACAAAAAATGATGAGCAGGATGGTTGCAGAAAAACCTGGGAAGACTTATTGATGTAAAGTGAATTGAGCAGAACCAAGGGAATGTTGTACAGAGTAACAAAAGCATAAAGATGATCAACTGTGAAAGACCTTGCCACTCTGATCAAGACCAATATTCAAGACATTCCAAATGACCCATGATGAAAAATGCTATCTACCTTCATTGAAAGATCTGATATACACTGAAAGCAGATTGAAACATATTTTATTTTTAAAAAATCTTTATATTTATCTTGTGTTTGTATTATATTTCACAACATGACTTACATGGAAATATTGTTTGCATGACCTCACATGTATAATCAATATCAAATTGCTTGCTGGTAGGGAGAAGGGCAGAAAGGAGGGAGAAAATTTGAAACTCGAAATTTAAAAGAAAAGATTCATAAGTTTTTTACATGTAATTGAGCAATGTTTAATGAAATAAAATAGATAGGTAGATAGAAAGATAGATAGATAGATAGATAGATAGATAGATAGATAGATAGATAGATAGATAGATAGATAGATAGATAGATAGATTAAATCTCTTCCCAAGTTGGGTAGAAGCTCTCTATATTGCCCAACATAAGAAAATATGTAGTGCACCAAATTGTATTTTTGAAGGAGGTGATCATGATGAAATTACAGATCTAAAACAATACTGAAAATGGAAAGTGGCATGAGAAGTGCAGGGTTGTTTGTGCACATGGTAGATTATGTGAAGGAGTACTCTGTGCAATAAGTCTAGAAATGAAAGATACAACTAAATTGGAAAGCCTTTCAACAGAGGGGTTAGTTTTTATGCTAGAGGCACTCAGCAGAAGTCACTGTTGGTTTTGTTTTTTGTTTTTTTTTGAAAGGGAATGGGGATGTGGAGGCAAGTGCTTTAGGAAGATAATTTTTGGCATCTGCATGAAGGATGGATTGCTGAGCAGTGAGACCACATGCAGAGCGACCAGTAAGGATGACCTTAGAATGTTCCCAAAAAGAGATCAAGAAGGCCAGAATTAATGTGGGCCTGGTGGAAATGGAGCAGAAGTGAGATATGTTACAAAGATGGTATCTGAAATCATGGATTTTTGAAACATTAAAATGGTTATATTTCTCAAGTTCACATTGGTTTCCTCTAGGACAAAGAATCATAAATATTGAATAGCAGGAGAAAAACAAAATCAGGATGTATTAAAAATACTGCATGGACAATACATACTCTAAATATGCCTCATGTGGATAATCAAAAGTTGACTGATTTTAAGCTAGAGGTTAAGGTCAGGAGCAGATTTTTGCTAAGAGCCTATAAACACTTTAGAAATCACTCCATCAATTCAGAAAGGAGCTGCTGTAAACTATTAGTGAAGTACATTTCCCTTGGATGGCACTGAAAGAAGTTTCCATTCCACAGACATAACCAGTTGAATATAAAGGGTAGTTTAGGTTAATTGTAATCCATGTATACTACTGTTGCTATATAGCACCAACCAATGTAACTGCCACTGTTAATAAATAGGCAGCTGTTCCCTGACCTGGAGTTTTTGTTCATGTGGTCATGTTCATTCTTGAACAGAATAGAATACACGAGAGAGCAAAATAAAAAGATCCTGCTCTGAATTATAAGAAAGGAAATTATGTAGTTGAGGATGAAAGCATAATATTTTCCTGTATCCTCACAAGGACATAAGCAGTGCATGGTAAACATCGAATTCATTACCCTAAGTGATTATATGGCTTGAAAAATTTCAATAGGTTTAAATGCATTTAGATACATTTGTGAATAACAGTGACAAAGAAATATTAAAGTAAATTTAGAGATGCATCTTCAGTCTTTAGAAATATCCATTGTGGAAGGGTAACCATCATGTTTTTCCACTGGCATCTTTTCATATATCCACAAAAGAATACTGAACTGAGGTGGCTGCTCTGAACCGTGGGAGAAAAATAAGCAAACAATAACAACAGCAGCAACAAAAGAAAAGCCCAAAATTGTTTAGGACTTAGTTTGATTTTTTTTTCAGTCAAATAACAGTGCTTCAAAAAAAGTCATGATTAGGTGTAATATGTGTATGAACTGCTTGACCTGCCTAATAGACATTTTGAAGGAAAGAGTTTTGTAAATCTTAAAATGCAATAGAAATTAAGCATGTAGGTATTATTGCTGATATAGTTTAAGATATTATTCATATTTTATTTTTTATATTATAGGCATTTAGGGGTTATTCTAGTTTCTTAAATGTTTGATAATACAAAGAAAAACTAATAATATAGTGGCCTCATTGGAAAGTAAAAGAGACGTGTAACAAAACTTACTTCTCTTTTAAGAAACAACAGAAATCTCTGGTCTCTATCTGTCTCTCTCTTACATCTTGCCCCATTTTTTTCTTTTCTTTTTTTTTTTTTGATTTAACTTTTTACACTCATTTTCACAAAATTTTGGGTTCCAAATTTTCTCCACATTTATCCCCTCCCCCCACCCCAATACACCAAGCATTCTAATTTTCCCTATCACCAATCTGCCCTCTCTTCTATCATCCCTCCCTTCTCTTGTCCCCATCTTTTCTTTTGTCCTGTAGGGCCAAATGACTTTCTATTCCCCATTAACTGTATTTATAATTTCCTAGTAGCAACAACAATACTCAACAGTTGTTCCTAAAACTTTGAGTTCCAACTTCTCCCCATCCCTCCCTCCCCACCCATTCCCTTTGGGAAGGCAGGCAATTCAATATAGGCCATATCTGTGTAGTTTTGCAATGACTTTGATAACAGTCTTGTTGTATAAGACTAACTGTATTTCCCTCCATCCTATTCTGCCCCCCATTGTTTCTATTCTGTCTTTTGATCCTATCCCTCCCCAAGAGTATTGACCTCAAATTGCTACCTTCTTCCATTGCCCTCCCTTCCATCATCCCTCCCTTCCTGCTTATCTCCTTCTTCCCCATTTTTCTGTACTGTAAGATAGGTTTTCATACCAAAATGAGTGTGAATTTTACTCCTTCCTTTAGTCGAATGTGATGAGGGTAAACTTCATGGTTTTTTCTTCCACTAAAAGGTCTCCTGCTTGCCTCTTGAATGAGATATAATTTACCCCATTCCATTTCACCCTCTCTCCTCCCACTACATTTCTCTCTCACCATTTACCTTAATTTCTTTTAAGATATGGTCCCATCCTATTCAATTCACTCTGTGCTCTCTATCTCTGTGTGTGTGTGCTTGTTTGTATGTGTGTGTGCGTCCAGGCATGTACATGTGTGTGTGTGGTCCCACCAACTACCCAGATACTGAAAAGTTTTAAGAGTTAAAAATATAGTCCTTCCATGTAGGAATGTAAAGAGTTCAACTTTGGTAAGTCCCTCATGACTTCTCTTTGCTGTTTACTTTTTCATGCTTCTTCTCATTCTTGTTTTTGAAAATCAAATTTTCTTTTCAGCTCTGGTCTTTTCATCAAGAATGCTTGAAAGTCCTCTGTTTCATTGAAAGACCATATTTTCCCCTGAAGTATTATACTCAGTTTTGCTGGGTAGGTGATTCTTGGTTTGAGTCCTAGTTCCTTTGACTTCTAGAATATCCTATTCCACACCCTTCGATCCCTTAATGTAGAAGATGCTAGCTCTTGTGTTATCCTGATTTTATTTCTACAATATTGGAATTGTTTCTTTCTAGTTGCTTGCAATATTGTCTCCTTGACCTGGGAACTCTGGAATTTGGCCACAATGTTCCTAGGAGTTTCTGTTTTTAGATCTCTTTCAGGTGGTGATCGATGGATACCTTCAATATTTATTTTGCCCTCTGATTCTAGAATATCAGGGCAGTTTTCCTTGATAATTTCATGCAAGATGATGTCTAGGCTCTTTTTTTGATCATGGCTTTAAGGTAGTCCCAAAATTTTTAAATTGTCTCTCCTGGATCTCTTTTCCAGGTCAGCTGTTTTTCCAATGAGATATTTCACATTCTCTTCCATTTTTTCATTCTTTTGGTTTTGTTTTGTGATTTCTTGGTTTCTCAGAAAGTCGTTAGACTCCATCTGTTCCTTTCTAATCTTGAGAGAACTCTTTTCTTCAGTGAGCTTTTGAATCTCTTTTTCCATTTGGCTAATTTTGCTTTTGAAAGCATTCTTCTCCTCATTGGCTTTTTGAACCTCTTTTTCCAATTGAGTGAGCCTATTTTTCAAGGTGTTATTTTCTTCAGCATTTTTTTGGGTCTCCTTTAGCAAGGTATTGACCCATTTTTCATGCTTTTCTTTCATCTCTCATTTCTCTTCCCAGTTTTTCCTCCACCTGTCTAACTTGATTTTCAAAATCATTTCTGAGCTCTTCCATGGCCTGAGCCCATTGCACATCCACCTTGGATGTCTGGGATAGAGAGGCCCCGCCCTCCATGTCTTTCTCTGATGGCAAGCATTGTACTTCATCATCAGAAATGAAAGGAGGAAGGAACATCTCTTCCCCAATAAAGTAGCTCTCTATGGTCTTATTTTGCTTCCTTTTTCTGGGCATTTTCCCAGCCAGTTACTTGACTTCTGAGATTCCTCTCCACCCCTGCCTAGATCTGCCCAGCTAGTGCTTGGGGTCTGAGATTCAAATGCTGCTTCCCAGTCTCAGGGCTATTTGTGGCGGGAGCAGCTGCTATTCAATGTGAGCTTAAGTTCTGGTGCTGGGGTGGGGGCAGGGCCACCTCCCAGGCTCAGCTCCCTCAGGGGCTTTATGCAGAGACCTTCAGTAATGTAGCAGGTGGGGGCAGAGCCACCTCCCAGGCTCAGCTCCCTCAGGGGGTTTATGCAGAGACCTTGGGTAATGGAGCTCCTGTCTGCTCGGGGGTCCCGGCCACCTCTGCCTCTGCCACTCCCTGCACTGCTGCCTCCCAAGGGGGCCCGAGTCACAGAGACACCCTGCTCCCCTCTCGGCCAGGCCAGACGTCTCTCTCACTGACCTGTAGAGTTTGTGGGCGGAGCGATATTCCTGGCCGCCAGAGATTCTGTTCCTGAAGCCTGCTTGGATCTGCTCCTCTGGGGCCACTGCCAAGGCAGCACAGGGGCGACAGACCCCTGGGGACAGCTCTCCAGGGCTCTCTGGAACAGAAATCTCTTCCACTGTGTTTCTGTGTGCCTTGCATTGATCCAGAATTTGTGGGAAGTTCTTCTTACAGGAAATTTATGGGCTGTGGATTCGGAGCTAGCATACGTGAGTCTTTCTACTCCACCATCTTGGCTCCTCCCCCATTTTTTTTAAAAAGAGTGTTTCAGTCCTCTGAAATCATGAATGGTCAATTGTATTTTTCTTAGCTCTTTAAAATATTAAAAAATATTATAGTATTGTTGCTTTCTTTATAAATCATTCTGGTTCTACAATTTTCATTCTTCATATAAAAGTTCTCAATACTGTCCATTTAAAATTATTGATTTTATATTACAAGTTGTTCTTCTAACTCTGTTTCTCTCTGCTATAGCTTATGTGTCTTTTCATGTCTCATTGAAATAATCTTATCTTCATTTTGAAGTAACTGCACCATATTAATGTTATCTGTACTAGCTCTTATCTGTAATTTTTGTTAGAAACTGTATCCTCAGTATTTGTCTTGTAAATTTGTTCCTTTGGTGAGAAATGCAACCAAAAGTGAGAGCATGGTTGGATCAACACAAATTCAAGATTGCAGGATTGTGCATTTCAAATTAGAAGGAAAAATAGAGATCTAGTTTAACCTCCTTTAAAGATGATGAAATTGAAGCCTAGAAAGGTGAAATGAATTTTCTAAAATCATAATATATTATATAGTAGAACTAGGATTTGAACCTAAGTTCTTTGAGTCTAAATCCACTACTTCTTTTTTACTTCTCCATGCCACTATAATTGGATGAAGCAATTCAAAGTATACAAGTTGTCATCAGTGAAATTGTCTTACCATATGAAAATAAAATCATACCATTCCAAAAATTTAAAACCCCTTACACACCTACATAATGTTAACCTGCTCAGCGGTCTGGGGCATGTAAGGAAGACTATAGGCAAGAAAAAATTAACATAATTTACAAGCTATGAATAATATTATGGCTTTTTGCATATCACTAGTGTTCATGGTACCATTAGATGTTTACAGACATAAATACACACACACATGCATATGATGCCTAAGGATGATTTTTCATGATGGGCTTAATCTTCTGCTAAACTAGCAAATCTGTCTGAATTTTATAAAATGAGGATTTTAGGCAAATTCACAATTCAGCCTTGGTCAACTCTGTCACTTATGATGAATCACATTAGACTACAAAAGGCTCTCCCTCTCCATGGGTGAAATATTTAAAGCTACTCTCAAGCAAAATGTTTTTTGCTGATAATTAGATGATCTAAAGTTAAAGATCCTGGAGGCATGCAGAGGCATGTAATATATTAATTTGGTAATAGGTGAATATAAAGAGTACAGATTTAGTGTAAAAAAATGAAATTTTTTGGATTTTAGTACATAATACTGCAGATTTCAC
This sequence comes from Bettongia penicillata ogilbyi, assembly GCA_023548195.1. Lineage (NCBI taxonomy): Eukaryota > Metazoa > Chordata > Mammalia > Diprotodontia > Potoroidae > Bettongia > Bettongia penicillata. Next base: position 45,205 of record JAJHZJ010000240.1, on the reverse strand, counting down.
GCATTAAACCCTATATCTAAATGCTAGTTTCCAACCATATTCTCCAGTCTGTTATTTCAACTTCATTCATAGAACAAGAAAGTTCCAGAATTAGAAGGTCTTCCAATAGAATTGGCAGGTTACTTACTGAAATATTCTCCAAAACCACACTGAAGCAATACTAACGACTCCATGTAGACCATCTAAGTACTGCATTGGAACCTTGTGGATACATAGCAACAGTGGGGATGATTGGAGAAAAAAAAACCAAAACAATGAAGTTGATAGCAGTGTTTCCTTGAAGACTCCATTCTTTTCCCCTCTTAAAGGGGAATATTGGATATCCCCAATATTATTGATTATAAGTCTGTGATACCCTTTGGAAACAATGAAAAAGTCATGTTGCAGATCTGGGACTAAATATTAATCTTGATCCAAATTAACCATGATCCAAAAAGGGATTAAGAGAAATTATGTTCAAAAGTAAAGTGCAATCCATTAGTAGAACCTCATAGAGCAGAGTATACACAGAATCCCAAAGAGGGTTACTCTACTCTTTCAATAATAATAAACTCTTTTGGTCTTTGGGGAAAATTCCAAGTGGCTCTGAAATTATCATATGTAGAATTAGCTAATATTTGTATGCAGAAAGTAAATGAATACTTCCAGGGTCAAACTTATATATGAAAGAGGATATAATGCAACATATTTGTAGCATAGAAAAGGGATGCCAATGAATTCTATGTATTCTCATATTGACAAATTTAGAGGGCAGGGCCAAGATGGCAGAGTAGAAAGACAGACCTGTAGAAGCTTGCCCACATAGGCCATAAACTTCCTGTGAAAAATGACTCTAAACAAATTCTAGAGCAGCAGAAGCCACAAAATGACAAAGTAAAAGAGATTTCCAGGCCAAGATAACCTGGAAGGCAGACAGGAAATGTCTGCCACACCAGGTACAGGGCAGAGCACAGCCCATTGTGGCCACTGTGGCACAATAGGGAGAGGACCCGGAACAGGCTTCAGGGAGCTACCATTAACAGCAGCAGTTCCCGGATTGCTCAATCTACAAACACCAGACTCAAAGATCAGCGAGAAATCTCCCTCACCCAGGAAAAGGGAACACAGTCTGGACCTCTGCAGTAGCCACTGCAGCAACAGTATCCATTTTTTGGAGCCCTCTGCTGAAAAATCCCTGGGGGAACTGAGCAGCTGATCAAAATGTCAGCCCTGAGCAAGGCCATGGGATGAGGAGGAGTGCTGGTGTGGTGGAGGTGGAGGTGGTGGTGGAGAGGGAATTTTATTCAGAGATTCTGGGCAGAAAAATTTTTGATTGCTCCCAGACCAGTGCACAAACCAGGAGAGGAGTAAACTTCTCTGCCTTGACTGTGTCACCTTGGAGGAACTGACAACTTCCAGGTCTCCAGAGTATACACTCCTCTTGACAAAGGGCTCAAAAGTCAAGTAACTGCCTGTAAAAATGCCCAAAAAAGAGAAAAAAATAAAAGTATAGAAGGTTCCTTTCTTGGTAAACAGGTGTTTTCTTCCATCCTTTTAGAAAAGAATGCATACATCAGAGGAAGTAAAGGCTTCCACATCCAAAACCTCCAAAATGCAATAGTCTCAGGCCATGGAAGAGCTCAAAAAGGAATTTTAAAAATCAAGTAAGAGAAGTGGAGAGAAAATTGGGAAGAGAAATGAGAGCAATACAACAAAATCATGAAAAGCAAGTCAACAGTTTGCTAAAGCAGACTCCCAAAAATGCAAAAGAAAATAGCACCTTTAAAAATAGGCCAACTCAATTGGCAAAACAGGTCCAAAAAGTCAATGAGGAGAAGAATGCTTTAAAAAGCAGAATTAGCCAAATGGAAAAGGAGGTTCAAAAGCTCACTGAAGAAAATGTTTTTTTTTTTTAAATTAGAATGAAACAAATGGAAGCTAATGACTTTATGAGAAACCAAGAAATTACAAAACAAAACCAAAAGAATGAAAAAAAATAGACGATAATGTAAAATATCTCATTGGAAAAACAGCTGAACTGGAAAATAGATCCAAAAGAGTCTGAAAGTCATGATCAAAAAACCTAGACAACATGTTTCATGAAATTATCAAGGAAAACTGCCCTGATATTCTAAAACCTGAGGGCAAAAATACATATAGAGATAATTCCCTGAATACCTCCTGAAAGTGATCCAAAAAAACAAACTCCTAGGAATATTGTAGCCAAATTCCAGAGTTCCCAGGTCAAGGAGAAAATGTTGTAAGCACCTAGAAAGAAATAATTTGAGTATTGTGGAAATACAATCAGGATAACACAAAATCTAGTAGCTTCTACATTAAGGGATCAAAGGGCTTGGAATATGATATTCCATAAGTCAAAGGAACTAGGATTAAAACCAAGAATCACCCAGAAAAAATGAGTAAAATACTTCAGGGGAAAACAATGAGCATTCAATGAAAATGACTTTCAAGCATTCTTGATGAAAAAAACAGAACTGAATAGAAAATTGGACTTTCAAACACAAGAATCAAGAGAAGCATGAAAAGGTAAACAGGAAAGAGAAAGCATAAGGGACTTTCTAAAGTTGAACTGTTTATATTCCTACATGGAAAGATAATATTTGTAACTCTTGAGACTTTTCTCACTATTTGGGTACTTGGAGAGATTATACACACACATATGCATGTACATACACACACACACACACACACATATATATATATATATATATATACATACATACATACATATTTATATATAAAGAGAGAGACAGAGACAGAGAGGACAGGATGAGATGCATAAGAAGGGATGATATCTTAAAAAAATTAAGGGGTGAGAGAGGAATATATTGGGTGAAGAAAGGGATAAAAGGAAGGGGCAAATTATCTCTCATAAAAGAGGCAAGGAAAAGCTTTTTCAATGGAAGAGAAAAGGGAGGAGGTGAGAGGAAAAAAATGAAACTTACTCTCTTCCCATTTGGCTTAAGGTGGGTATAACATGCTCACTCAATTTGGTGTGAAAATCTATCTTACACTACAGGAAAGTAGAGGAGAAGGGGGCAAGTGGGGTGGGGAGGATGGTAGAAGGGAGGGCAAATGGGAGGTGTGAGCAACTAGAAGTAAACACTTTAGGGCAGTGACAAGGTCAAACGGGAGATTAGAATAAATGGGGGGCAGGATAGGATGGACGGAAATATAGTTAGTCTTACACAACTTGATTTATGGAAGTCTTTTGCAAAACCTACACATATATAGCTTGTATTGAATTGCTTGCCTTGTCAGTGGGGATGGGTGGGGAGAAAGGAAGGGAGAGAAGTTGGAACTCAAAGTTTTAAGAGCAAATGTAGAGAATTGTTTTTGCATACAACTGGGAAATAAGAAATACAAATAATGGGATATAGAAATCTATCTTGCCCTACAAAAAAAGAGAGAAGATGGGGATCAAGGAAGAGAGGGGTATGATAGAAGGGTGGGCATATTAAAGGAAGGATTAATCAGAATGCAAGGTGTTATGGGGTGGGGGAGGGGAGAGATGAGGAGAAAACTTGGAACTCAAAATTTTGTGGAAATGAATGTTGAAAACTAAAAATAACTGGATTAAAACTAAAAAAAAACCTGAAAAATTTATATAGATAGGGAGCTATCTATCTATCTGAAAAGGAAAGATAGGTTTTATTTAGGTTGATTCTTCTTTTCATAAGAGTGACTGAAATCTTTCTTCCTGATTGGGGAGTAATGAAGCTGTTCTGACTCAAACATGGAAATCTGTGATTCTGTGGTCTTCTGGGTTGTACATAAATAATTCAAATTTTAGAATGCAATCTGCCTCTGTAGACATTCTATTCTACCTTTGTGTAACTCAAATTACTAAGGATATTTTTATTATACTCATCTGAAATTATTCTTTATAACTTCTCCAGTTTGATGCTTGTTGTACCTTTAAGGAATGAATCTAATTACTCTTTTCCATGACAGACACTCAAAGAAAGGAAGATAGCCATCATGTCCCTCCTAATTTTCCCTCCTCTAGTCAAGTTGGTGAGCATTTATTACGAACCTGTTATGCGACAGATGCTAAGTTCTGGGCCTACAAACCAAGCACTGTGTAATAGAGGAGACAACACGCAAACAATTTTGTGCTAACACAATACACAGAATAAATTGAACAACATAATCTCAGAGGGAAATCTTCAGTATGAGAATGATAGAGAAAGGCTTATTGCAAGTGGTGAAATTTTAGCTAGGCTTTCAAGGAAGTTATAGAAGTAGACACTGAGATGAAGAGGGAGATAATTCAAGGAATGCAATTTGTGAAAATGCCTAGAGACAGAGGATAGAATATCTTGAGTGAGAAAAGACAAGTTGACCAGTGTCACTGGACAGTCATGTACATGGAAGGGAATAAAGTATAACAGAACTGAAAAATGTGAAGAGGCCAAGTCATGAAGGACTTTCAAAGACAAACAAGATTTTATATTTGATCCTAATGGTAATAGGAAGACTCAAGTCTATTAAACAGGAAATTAACATGCTCATTCTTACATGTGAGGAAGATGACTTTGATGTTTTGGTAGAGGATAGAGTGAAGTATAGTTGAGACAGGGAGATCATCCAAAAGGCTATTACAGTACTCTCTGTGTGAAATGATAAGTGCTTGAACCAAAGTGATAATAGTGTCAAATGAGAGAAGAGGGCATATATGAGAAATGTGTCAAAGGTAGAATTGGTAAGATTTGATGATTGGATGGATATGGGGAGGTGAGAAAGAGTGAGGATTCAAGAATAACACAGGTTGTGAGCATGTTTGACTGGCAATCTAGTAGTGGCCTCAGCATAAGGAAGTTAAGAAGGGAACATTTGGAATAAAAATAAGAAGCTCAACTTTGAACATGTTTATTTTAAGATCTCTACAGGACATCCATTTCAAGATGTCCAATAGGCAGTTGGAGACATGAAAATGGAAGTCAAGAGAGATGTTAGAACTGGATAAGATCTGAAAATAAACAAAATAGAGAAAATAATTGAATTCATGGCAAATGATGAGACAACCAATCAAAGTCACATAGAGTCTGAGAGAAGAAGCCTAAGTTCAAAGCCTTGTGGAGCATGTATATTACAACAAGGGACACTGAGAAGAAGTAGACATATACACAGAAGGAGAATCAGGTGAGTGCAGTGTGGCAAAAACAAAAAGGGAATAGAAGATCATGGAATTGAGGATGATCTTAATCTTTTCTGCTTCTGTTAAAACCATCATGCCTGTTTCTATCTTCTGTCATCCCTTTTACTTTTTGCCTTCAATCTTTCCCATCAGGGTCTTTCCCAATGAGTCCTACCTTCTTATTATATGATCAAAGTATTTAAGTTTTAGCTTCAATATTTGACCTTTCATTGAACAACATGAGTTAATTTCTATAAATATTGTTTGATTTGACCTCCTTGCTATTCAAAAGACTCTCAACAGTCTTCTCTGGCACCACGATTCAAAGGCATCAATTCTGGTAGTGCTCAGCTTTCCATATAGTCCAACTTTCACAGTCACATATTTCTACCAGAAAAACCATAGCTTTCATTATGTAGACCTTTGCTGAAAAGGTGATATCTCTGCATTTTAGTATGCTGACCAGATTTGCCATAGCTTTCCTTCCAAGGGGCATTATCTTTTAATTTAATGGCAACAGTCACTTTCTGCAATGATTTTTGAGCCCAAGAATATAAAATCTGATACTTCCTCCATTTCTTCTCCCTCTGTTTGCCAAGAAGTGATGGGACCAGATGCCAAAATATTACTCTGTTTTATGTTATGGTTCATGCCAGCTTTTATACTCTTCTCTTTCACTCTCATCAAGAGGCTTCTTAATTCTTTACTCTGCCATCAGACTGATATAATTTGCATATTTGAGATTATTATTTTCCGCAGCACTCTTAATTACAGCTTTTGATTCACCCAGGTTGGCATTTTTTATGATATGTTCTACATATAAGTTAAAATTTAATAAGTGAGGTGACAATATGTAGCCTTGCCATCCTCCTTTTCCAATCTTAAACCAATAAATTGTTTCACGTTTGGTTCTAACTGTTGTTTCTTGGATCACTTTACATATATTCCTCAGGAGACAAGATGATACTCCTGTCTCTTTGAGGACTTGCCATAATTTGTTGTGATCTACATAGTTAAATTGACTACTTTGGCATAGTAAATAAAACATAAGCAGAATTAAGTGTCTCTCTGTAACTCCCTTGCTTTCTCCATAATCCATTGAATGTTGGTTATTTGATCTATAATTCCTCTGCCTCTTTGAATACAATCCTGTTCTTCTGTTAATTCTTGGTAACATGTGGTTGAAGCTTTGCTTGAAGAATCATCAGCATAACCTTGCTGGTATGTGAAATGAATGCAATTGATCATTAATTTTAACATTCCCTGGCACTGGCCTTCTTTAGAATTGGAACATAAGCTGATCTTTTCCAATCCAATGGCCACTGTTGTGTTTTCTGAATATGCAGGAATACTGAGTTCTACACTTTAATAGCATCATCTTTTTTGATAGTGCTGCTAGAATTCCATCACCACCACTAGCCTTGTTGTTAGCAAAGTTCACGTCATTTCATTCTCTAGCATGTCTGGCTCTAGATCAGTAACTATAATGCTTAGCTATAATATTAACATCTTTCTTACATAATTGTTTTGTGTATTATTGATATGTCTTCTTTATCTCTTCTGTTTCTCTTAAATTCATCAATCTTGAAGTTCATAAAAAAAAGACAACTCTTTTTCAAATAAACTGTTGTCTGGGCACATCTTCCATCTTTCAGTCCACTTACATAATTAATCATCTGAACTCAAACTTAGGAATTTGATGCTAACCTCCATTCTAATTGACCCATTCTGGGTCAATTTAGAGATCCTCTTGTAAACAGTGTGCTAGCTACCCTTACAAGATAATTCCATCTTCAAATTTGATGAGCATATCACTATGCTTTCATGTGATCCATTGATCATCATATTAAACAAGAGAGGACCATTCCACTCAAAACTTTATATTGATCTATTAATCTCTTCACTTTGGTTTAGTAATTCAATCATTTAGCTAGTTCTATAGTCATCTAACTGTGCTGTCATCTAGCACCTCTCTCTCTCTCATACACAAGGATGCTATGAGGAAATTTTGTCAAACATGAACATAATATTTCTAAATTGTTCCTCTTATCCCATAATCATTTCTATTATTCCATTATTATTCCTCTTTATCAAATCAGGATTTTCTATTTCTACATTATTCCTCTTGCAGGTATAGAAACTGTGTCAAAAAAAAGGAAATGAGATAAATCTGTTATGGTAACTTCGGATGTATATATATACATGTATATGTATATGTATATATATATATATATATATACGTGCACACACATGCACACCACACATATATACACATGCATACACATACATTCACATATATACATACACACATATCTACATATATGTATGCAATATGTATTTATCTATATCTGTATCTATCGATCTATATATCATGAATGTGACTAGTTACTTACATGTTGTCTCCCCCATCAGAATGTATACACCTTGAGGACAATGGCTATTGTTGTCTTTTTTATATATACTTTGCCTGGCACACAGTAAATGCTTATAGACTGACTTGTTGAAGCCTTGTTAGTTTTTTTATGATCACTAGTCCCATTTCTAAATATGTACAAACTATTCTTTTCAATATATCATTCTAGATTTTGGGAATAATTGAATAGTTTAATAGTAATTTAATAGACTTTTATTTAAAGATATTATTAAGACCCTTGTTACTGTTTTTTTTAGAAAATCACTTATACTTTGTCTCATTCTGTCAACTTTTTCAATTTCCATGATTTTTAAAATATCATTTATATATATATGTGTGTGTGTGTGTGTGTTTGTATCTATACATGTGTGTATAGGTATATATGTATGTATATATGTGTTTATATATTACATTCACACATATGCATATGTGTGTATGTGTATAGAGAGAGGGAGAGAGGGAGAGAGAGACAGAGACAGAGAGACAGAGAGAGAATGCTGAGCAACATGCCATATCTATAGATAGTTGAAATTCCCAATCAGTAATGTATACAATTCTACTTTTAAATGTCTTCCTTTACTTCTGCTTCTATAACCAATGCAAGTAACTTAATTTATACCAGATGCTATAGCAAAGTTAAAGACAATTAGTGGAGGCTGCAGTACTCTTAGGGAGAGATTGTTTTAAGGCATGGCATGGTACATGTAATGTGCACCCTATCTGCTGGCTACTAAAGGAATGTACCATCAGACAAAGAGATCATATCCCTGAGTAATGTATTTATACAACAAGAGGCATACATGTGTTTTTAGATGTTCTAAAAAAGTATAGAGAAAATATTCCCTTTATTTAGTAATATGGAAATCACATTTTGCCCTTCATGATGTCACAGGCTCTTTTCTTCATCCTGAACTCCCTGCACTAAGTATATGCCAGAGAAATCAAGGCTTCTGTTGAGAAAGTAATAAGGCAAATAGTCACTTGGACTCTAGCTTCTTTGACTTGTAAAAGCACAATATTGTCAATATCTTTCCTCAGAACCTGACAGTGGAAAAAAAATTTCAGTGGATTCTAAGGAAATTATACAAGGAATCAGCAAAAGACTTAAGTGCATTTGAGGTTAGCCTACTCAATCATATGTATTCAGCCCTCTCATTTAAGCAATAGAGTACAAATGCATTCATATCCCAAGGAAGGTTATCCTTATATTGGCGGTATCTGGGATATAACATTAACCTTTCAGTTATCTCTGGGTTGTTGGTATCTACTTGGACCTGTATTCTCATGTGCTTTCCATAAAGCCTAGAGGTCAGGGATTACACCCTGCTGGGACCATTTGATTACCATTTTCTCCCATAATTGCTAATAATTTTCTAAATAAGTTTTCATTTCCCCATACAAATCCACATTTGGGTTTTTTTATGAAAGCAGCAACTCTTACACTTTGAATGGCTAGGTCCTGGAAAGTCAGAGCCAGGGCCAGGACTTGGCACATCTTTTGTGCATCTCCCTAGACCACTTCCCACAGTATGAGGTTCACTTAGTATTTTGAACTTGTTGGGTAGCTAGTAGACATGATATTTGATTCTTCCTTTAAGAAAAAAATACCTAGCCAAAATTCCAGGACTTGTGACTCAAAGTGTGCAATTTCACAATGATAATTATGTTGTTGGGTTTCATTTCTGATAGTCCGGACAAAACAATGTACAAACTCATTTTGTTTTGGTTCTGATGAGCAAATCTTAATTTTAGGAATCACTGAAATGGAAAAGATGTGAATTTGGCTCCCTAGTGACCTTAATATTTTTTAATTGCATTTGAGGGAGCCAAGGGCTATCATTTGTATAAGATAACACAAAAGTTGTTTTCTAAAATTGCTCACTTTTACACACTTACTTTATCTGCTTTGTAAATATTTGTAAGACTTTGCTCTTTGGTTATTAAATAATTTATTTGTTCAAGACTAAGCTGAATGTGTGCAAAATTGTTTATGATCTGAATCTTGCTAGTATCATATTCTATTCAAATGAGCTAATAATTAACTAGCCCAGGTAGTTGACATCTAAAATGTAGATATAGAAACTGTTCAAGCACTGAAAATGCCATAAAAGGAATTGTGTTATGTACAAATATATCTTGGATATACTGAAAATTCCATAGTTAAGTGTCTCTTCCTTTTTAATCCCAAGGCAAAAATTCTATCTTTAATATGTACTGCAGTTTAATTCAGTGTCTCTAAAATTATGTATTTCTGTGAGATTCTTAATGTTCTCTTAGTATATTTTCATAGTATATTGTAGCATTTTGAAAGACAAAATCTAGATTGATGAATGGAACTAGAAATAACGTAATTTAAAAAAAAATAACTATGTGTGTGTCCATTTTGCCACTTTAATTATGAAGTAGAAAGAAGCTACCAATATAACCTGTGGTGACAAGACTTCAGTGTAAGATTGAAATTTACAGGGACTTATTTAAAAGTTTCTGATCATTTAGCTTAATCAGAATCACTTGCTTCCTTGTACCATGTTATGGTCCACACAGTATTAGCTAAACCTTCTTACTACAATTTCAAATCATTGATATGCCTTCCTTAGCTATTGAAACATTGGGATTAAATGAAATGTTAGAATCAGTTAATGATGAACATCTCTTGCACATTCCTTTCCCCAGATGTTTCTTCACTGAATTAATGTGGGAAATGCAACAGTTGCTGCAAAAGTCATGTAAGCTGACTAGCTTAGAGGCAAACCTTGTTAAGACAAAATGGTCATTAAATGATTGCTTTCCATAGAGCATTATGTGTAGAGATGACTTTGACATTGAGGAATTACTGGCATTAATGTACTTTACTCACCAACTGCAAGAAAATAGCAACAAAATTAAGAAGTGAACCAGAAGGCACAAAGTTCAGTTTTAACTAACTGAAGTAGTTAAAAATCACATCCTAATTAACTGAGGAGATAACAATAAAGATAAAAGAACAAACAGTGCTGTTGTTTAGAAATGTTGACAACAAAACAAAATGAACCAAAGCCTGTTGCTATGTGGTAGAAAAAGAAAACAACTTAGTTTCCAGTCTGAGATCCAGGATTTATTTGATGGGTGCTTTTATAAAAACCCATTAACCTTTCCAATGCATACAAAGATTTTTGTACTTAGTATCTCACAATGTGAGAGCACTGTGAAGAAAGGACCTTATATTCAATGACTATAGTAGTCTACTTTTGATAAACTCAAAGACTCCAGCTTCTGGGATAAGAACTCACTATTTTACAAAAACTACTGGGAAAACTAGAAAATCGTATGGAAGAAACTAGGCATACTTCAACATCTTTTATGGTATACAAAGATAAGGTCAAAATGGGTACATGATTTAGACATAAAAGGTAAGACCATAAGCAAATTAGGAGAACAAGTAATAGTTTACCTGTCAGATCTATTTTGAAGGGAAGAATTTATGATCAAACAAGAGACAGAGAACATTATGAAATGAAAAATGGGGTATTGTGATTATATTAAATTTTAAAAAAGGTTTTGTACAAACAAAGTCAATGTAACCAAGAGTACAATGGAAGCGGAAAGCTGGGAAACAATTTTTATAGCCAGTGTCTCTGATAAGGCCTCACTTCTAAATATATAGAAAAATGGAGTCACATTTATAAGAATACATGTCATCCCCAATTGATAAATGATCAAAGGAGAGGAAAAGGTAAGCTTTCAGACAGAAGAAATTAAAGCAATCTATAGTCATATGAAAAAATGCTCTAAATCACTGTGGATAGAGAAATACAAATTAAAACAACGCTGAGGTACTACATCACACCAATCAGATTGGCTAATGTGACAAAAAAGAAAATTATAAATGTTGGAGAAAATATGGGAAAACTGGAACGCTAATGCATTGTTAGTGAAATTGTGAACTGATCCAAATATTCTGGAGAGCAATTTGTACCTATTCACAAAGAGATATAAAACTGTGCATACCCTTTGATCCAGCAATCACACTACTAGATTTGTATATAAAAGAGATCACAACGAAGGGAAAAGGACCCACATGTACAAAAATATTTATGGCACCAGTTTTGTGGTGGAAAGTATTTGGAAACTGAGGGGATGTCCTCCAGTTGCAAAATGACTGAATAAGTTGTGGTATATGAGTTTAACAGGATTCTATTATTCTATAAGAAATGAAGAGCCGCCAGATTTCAGAAAACCTAGAAAGACTGATATGAAATGATGCTGACTGAAGTGAGCAGAATGAGAAGAACATTGTACCCAGTAGCAACATTGTGTGATGACCAGCTTTGATAGTCGTAGCTCTTCTCAGCAGTTCTAAGATAATTCCAAAAGAGTCATGGTAGAAAATGCTATTCACATCCAGAGAAAGATCTATGGATTCTGAATGCAGACCAAAGCTTACTATTTTCTCTTTGTTCCTTTTCTTTCTCAGGGAATTTCACTCTTCTTCTGATTCTTCTTTCACAATGTGACTAACATGGAACTACATTTAATGTGATTGTACATGTACAGCTTATGTCATATTGCATGCCTTCTTGGGGAGGAGGCCAGGGGGAGGGCAGAAAATTTGGAACTCAAAATCTTATAAGAATGAATGATGAAAACTAGAATTCAACAAATTAAAAAAAGAAAGAACCTCATAAACAGTTTAGATTGCAAAAGCAAAACAGACCACCCTGGCCCCCATCCCTAGAAGGTTACCCAATGATTCCTCAGTATTCTTATGGGGACTTGTGATATCTAGGTTCTCTTTTGATGATTCCAGCCTCCAAAGATAGTTTTTTTTCCAGGTGTAGGATGAGTGGTCCCTTTGCCTTAGTTCCATATTATGAATAATAGATTACTTTTTACATAGAAATCTTAATTCAGAAAGTAAAATCATAAGTATACCAACTTACTTCCCCCAAACATACAAGGCTTAATATTCCCTCCTGTACCCCTGTAGCAGCTAAATTTCTGGAGAGGAGAAGGGGATTAGGTTGATAACTTAGCTTTGTTTCCATAAAGCATAGTTCCAGTTCTAAAACCTCCCTCAGGCTGACGTCCCCAGGTATTCTGGCTCATCAAGGCTTCAAGGACAAGCTGATTGGGTGAACCATACTGCCTATAGTCCTCGTTTCAAGGTCATAATGGTGTGAATTCCCATTAAAAGATCACCTTAAGAACTGGAAACTGAAGACAACACCTTAACAGAACCAAATATCTCTGGGCTTATCTCTCAAAGCTACTTTAAAAGAAGGGGGAAGTCAAGATGGCACAGTAAAGACAGAGACTCACCTGAACTTTCTCCCAAACTTCTACAAGTACCTTCAAAAATGATTCCTAACAAATTCTAAAGAAGCAAGATCCACGAAAAGACACAGTGAAACAAATTTTCAGTCCAACAGAACTTGAAAGGTTGCCAAGAAAGATCTGCTGCACCAGAGTGAGAGTGCAGTGAAGTCCAGCACATTCTAGGCCCTAGCAAACTTGGAACATGCCTCAGGGTGACTGAATCATTAGCAGTAGTGGAGGCTGCTCTCAGCCCACAGACCTCAAAGACAACTTGGAAGGTCGGCAGCAAAGATATCATCTGGGTGAGAGTGGAACACAGTCCAACCTAGGCAGCACAGCCCTGGTTCCAGAAAACCAGAAGCAGACCTTGGGAGCCACTGAATCAGTAATAGCAACAGCTGCTGCTGCTTCTGAAACTCCTTGACCACAGACAGTAAGGAGGGAAAAATTGATCAGAAGGAAATCTTTTTGCTAGCACTGAGGCAGGACTCTGTTGCTTTTCCCATACTTGGATCCAAGTCGCAATCCTGGGTGTCAGTCCCAAGGCAAGGAGGAGAACTAACAGAGAGCTCGGGACAGTGCAGAGTAGGGGTATTCCTCACAATTCCAGGGCAAAAGAGTGCCTGTGGTTACAGAATGGAGCACAAGTCAGGAGAGTAGTTAATAACTTTCCTTAAGTAATACTGCTTTGGCAGAACTGAAAACTTACAGGTCCCGAGAAGTATCTCTGAAAACAACTGCACAAAATCCCTGAAGCTTGGAACAGTGAACCCTCTGCCCTCCACCCTGGAAGCAGAGCTTTACTTAACAAAGAGTTAAAGATCAGCTAACAGTCTGGGAAGAGTAAACAATGGGAACAAAAATCTCTGACCATAGAAGTTACTATGGTGACAAAGACGATCAAATCACACACTTAGAAAAAGACAACAAAGTCAAAGCTCCTACATTCAAAGCCTTCAAGAAAAGTATGAATTGGCCTCAGGCCATGAAAAAGCTCAAAAAGAATTTTGAAAATCAAGTAAGAGAGATAGAGTAAAAGTCAGGAAGAGAAATGAAAGCAATGAAAGAAAATCATGAAAAATGAGTCAACAGCTTGGCAAAGGAGACAAAAAAATATTGAAGAAAATAACACCTTAAAAAACAAACTAGGCCAAATGGCAAAAGAGGAGCAAAAAGATAAGTGAGGAGAAGAATGCCATTTTAAAACTTTGAGCACTGAATTCTCTCCATTCCTCCCTTCCCTCATTGAGAAGGCAAGCAATTCGGTATGGGTAATAAATGTGTAGTTATGCAAAACATCCATAATAGTCATGTTAGGCAAACTAGGCATGCTCAGAAAAGTCTGAGTGGCATAGTAATATGAGCTGTCATTTATTGTTATCTCAAGATGAAGTCAGTACCTCTGAAGTACCCAATGACCTAGGAGGAATATTTTTGTGACATTTATACCTAGTATCAAATCAAGATAGTACAAATGAAATGAGATCCTATTCAAATGACTCTTTCCACAACATTTGTTTGCTGCTACAAGAGCCAAATCATGAATTCTCACCTAGAATTTTCCAAAGTGTCACTGATTCTAGTCTCTATAATTCATCATATATACCATTGTCAAAATGATTTTCCTGAATATTAAATAATCATGCCACCCAGTGTTCAAAAATTTTTAGGGTATCATAGTGATTGCTGAGTAGTAAAAACTCCTTAGCATTTCATTCAAGACTATAATCTTGCCCCAATTTGCCTTTCCATCTTTATTTCCCACTACTTTTCTTTACACATTGCAATCAAAGGTATTTACTAATGACATGGAAGATGTCTTACCTAGTAATGGAATACATAGGCAAGCAAAGAACTTCTTAACTGCCTTGTACATGCCAAACACTGTTAACAAGTGCTGGGTATGCAGATATCAGGAAAAAGAAATTCAGCCCGTTCCCTTAAGAAATTCAAATTCTAATTGATTTGAGCAAAGACAGTACATAAAAGAAAACCGAAAAACTGGGAAAGGGGCATACCTAAGTCTGGAAATTCTGAAGCAGTGTTGTGAGTGGAATGAAGGTTGGCTAGTGCAAGGACTTCCCCAAAATGGAAGCTGTGGAAGGAACTCCATAAAAACAAGTGAAGATGTGTTTGACTGAGAGATATTCTAGCATAAGAAAGCCTTAGGGGTAGATGGATGTTTCAGAGTGAGGTCTTATTCATCATTCCTCTTCCTTCCACAGTGACTGCTACCTGGCTAACATTTTTTCTCTTTTCTCCTGCACCTGCCCTCATACTAGGGGCTTTAGCATACAGTTCTTCAACCTGCATTCAATCTTCAACCTAAGGGACTTCTGCACCCCAGCTCAGTCATACAAGAAGAGAGGCATACTCTTAATATTTCTGTCACCCACAGATATACCACCTTCATGTTCAAAAATTGTGATATCATCAGATCCAAACATAGTCAATTACTTTTTCACACCTCCTTCTGCCTTCCCTTACATAATGCTATCTCCCATCAGTAACCTCCAGTACTTTGAATAATCAATTCTCTCCCAAGCAATCTCCCCTGTATGAACAACTCTCCCTTCTCCCCAGTTTGACTCCTTGGTAATCCAGTTCAGTTCTACACTGTCCTCTTCTCTTGAATACCTAGCCCCACTTATCATGTCACTGATTATCTCCAGTTCAGTGTCAGGCTTAGATCATTTCCATGATTCATCATCTTTTCTCCTACCTATATGTTGATGAATGAAAGTGAAAAAAAAAATCACTGATTCTGACTTGATCAACTACAAATTGATGTTGCATAGCTCCAAATAAAACTTTGCTGTTGCTAGGAAATCCTACTATGTCTCCTTTTTCAATTCATTATCCTACTCTCCTCAGTATCCTTTGCAAATCTTTTCATCCCTTCTTAAATGTCCCAGGGCTCTCTTCCACCTATTCTCTCATTCAAGAACTTTGCTTCATATTTCACTAGAAACAATTGAGACCATTTGCTAGGAATCCCTTATTTCCCCCTCTTCCTCATATCCTATTGGGCAGTTAGGTGGTGCAGTGAATAGAGCACCAGTGCAGGAGTCAGGAAGACCTGAGTTCAAATCTTACCTCAGACACTTGACACTCATTAGCTGTGTGACCTTGGACAAGTCACTTAACCCCAATTGCTTCATCCTGGGTCATCTCCAGTCATCCTGATGAGTATCTGGTCACTGGATTCAGATGACTCTGGAGGAGAAGTGAGGATGGTAATCTGCACAGCCCTCCCTCACTCAAAACAAAGTCAAGTGTGAGTCATGTCATCATTTCTCTGAAGGATGAACACACACACACATATCACACAAGTGCCTCCTGCCAGTTTCTCCTCCTTCACTGCTATCTCTTATTATAAGCAGACCTACTACTTCCCATGGCTAACCCCTCTACTAATTGAAGCAATTCCATTCCATCATATTCCCTCAAATACATTGTTTTCCTCTGTCATCCTCATACTTTCATTTATTTTCAATCTCTCCCATACTTTTGGCTCAATTCCTACTCCTTACAAACATGCCCATCTCCCAAAATCATGAAAATCTCTCACTTGACCCTTTCTCTTCAGTGAATATCATCCTATATCTCTTCTACTCTTTGTCCACAAGCTTTTCAAAAAGCCCATTTAGAATAGGTGCCTAAATCCAGTGACAATATCCTCCTGGACATTCTAACTCTCTTCTTAGAACATTTGTATTGACTATCTCCCTGGCCTGGAATGCTCTCTCTCCTCTATTCTGATTACTGACCTCCCTGACTTCCTTTAAGTTCCAACTAAGATCTTACCTTAAACAGGAAGCCTTCTCTAAATCTTCTTAGTTTTAGTCCCCTTCTTTGTTAATTATTTCCTATTTTTCCTCTGTTTAGCTTTGTATGACCATATTTGTTTGTATGTTTTCTCTCTAATTTGAGTGTGAGCTCCTTGAAGACAGGAAATGTATTTTGCTTCTTTTTGCATCCCTAGGACTTAAGCAGAGTGGCTGACATATACTTGGCTCTTAATAAATGCTTATTGATTGATTGATTGATAATATGCAGTAAAGGCTGCCATGAATTGGATCATAACCTTTGATCCAGTGATTCAATTACTAGGGTTCTGGATCACAGATACAAAAATGATTGATAGAGAAGGATCTAGCTGCATAAAAATATTCATAACTTCTGTGTCATAAGAAAAAAAAAAGAAAGCAACATGTATATCTTGATTGGAACAAAAGGGTAAAGAGCAAAGAAGAAAAAAAACAACTTTCATTTTGCACCATTTTGTTCTTTGTATATAGTTTGTTTCTAATGTGTCAAGGCATAATATCTTTATGTATACTTTGTTGCTTCTTTTAGAGGTTTATTGTAGATAATTTAATATTAAGAAAATATACTGGAGAGGAGTGGAGTCAAGATGGCAGAGAGAAAGCATGGGCATCCCTGAGCTCTCCCCCAAAACCCTCCAAATATCCATAAAAATGACTTTAGACACATTCTGGAGTTACAAAACCCAAAACTGACAGAATGAAATAAATACCCTGGTCAAGACAACCTACAAAGTTGACAGGAAGGGTTTACCTCATCAGTCTAGGAGTGGAGCACAATCTAGCATGGGCTGCACCTACATCAATAGAATGAAGCAGTCTTCAGGGGAATGAATCATTGGCAGCTGTGGCAGTTTCCAGACTTATCTACCTATAAACACCCAAAAGGTTAGTGGGAAAAATCTGCAGTACCTGGGTATCTTTCTGGACATGTATGCCCCCTTCTCCAGGGGTGGTGGTAGGGGTGATGATGGTAGTGGTGCTGGCTGCCTGTGGCAGTGGCAGCAACAGCAGAAGCAGCAGCAGTGGCAGAGGCTCCTTCCAAAGCTCTGGGGCACACAAATGGTGAGGGATCCAGTGGTTGATACAAAACCCTTGAAGCCTGGGACAATACACCCACCCACATCCCCACCACAGTGGATGCAGAGTCCTACCTTGACAAAGAGTTAGAAAGTCAAGTAATTGACTGTGGAAATTAGCAAAGACAGGGAAAAATCAGGCTATAGTATCTTACTTTGGTGACAAGGAAGATCGAAACATACACCAAAAAGGAGACCACAAATTCAAAACTTCTACATTCAAAGCCTCCAAGAAAAATAAAAGTCTCAGGTCAGGGAAGAGTGCAAAAAGAATTTTAAAAATCAAGTAAGAGAAGTAGAGGAAAAATGGGAGTGATTCAAGAAAATCAGAAAAATTGCATCAACATTTTGCTAAATAAAGGGGACCTAAAAAATACTGAAGAAAATAACCCTTTAACAAATAAACTAACTAAAATGGCAAAAAAGTCCAAAAAGCCAATGAGGAGAAGAATGCCTTAAAAAGCAGAATTGACCAAATAGAAAAGGAGGTCCCAAAGCTCACTGAAAAAATAATTTCTTCAAAATTAGAATGAAGCAAATGGAAACTCATGATTTTATGAAAAATCAAGAAATTATAAAATAGAACCAAAAGAATGAAAAAAATAGCAGACAATGTGAAATATCTCATTTAAAAAACAACACCTGGAAAGCAAATTCAGAGGAGATAATTGAAAGATTGTTGGACTACCTGAAAGCTGTGATCAAAAACAAAGTAAGAACCTGGACATCATCTTACAAAATTATCAAGGAAAACTGACCTAATATTCTAGAATCAGAGGGTAAAAAAAAGAAATTGAAAGAATCCACTGATCAGTATTGGAAAAAGATCCTAAAAGGAAAACTCCTAGGAATATTTTAGCTTAATTCAACCTTCATACCCAGATAATTTATCCATTTGGCCATTATTCTTGTGTACATTGTCGGACATTGCTCAATGTTCAGTTTCTGCCACACTGTGATCCAGTTTTGCCAGCAGGTTCTGTTAAAGAATGAGTTCTTATTCGAGAAAATGGGGTTCTTGGGTTTATCACACAGTAGATTGCTATATTCATTAACTACTGTATCATGTGTACCTAATCTATTCCACTGGTCTACCACTCTATTTCTTAACCAGTTCCAAGTGGTTTTGATGATTGTTTCTTTATAAAACAATTTGAGATCTGGTAGAGAATAGGCCACCTTCCCTAGTATTTCCTTTCATTAGTTCCCTTGATATTTTGAACATTTTTTTCTTCCAGATGAATTTTGAGATTATATTTCTAGCTCTAGAAAATAATTATCTGATAGTTTGATTGGTATGACAATGAATAAGTAATTTATTTAGAATTGTCATTTTTATTATATTAAGTCAGCCTACCCATGAACAACTGATGTTTATCCACTTCTTTAGATCTGACTTTCTTTGTGTGAAAAGTGTTTTGTAATTGTGTTCATATAGTCTCTGGATTTGTTCTGACTTCCAGATATTTTATAATGTCTACCATAGCATTAAATGGGATTTCTCTTTCTATCTCTTGCTGTTGTGCTTTGTTAGTAATATATATATAAATGCAGATGATTTATGTGGGTTTATTTTATAACCTGAAACTTTTCCAAAGTTGTTTATTATTTAAAGGAGGCTTTTAATTGATTCTCTGGGATTCTCTAAGTATATCATCATATCATCTGCAAAGAGTGATTAATTAGTTTCTTCTTTGACTATTCTCATTCCTTATATTGCTTTTTCTTCCCTTATTGCTTAAGTCAACATTTCTAGAACCACACTGAAGAACAGTGGTGATAATGGACATACTTATTTGAGCCCTGACCTTATTGGAAATGCATCTAGCTTATTCCCGTTGCTTATACAGCTTGCTGATGGTTTTAGGTAGATAATTCTTATTATTTTATGGAAGGTTCAATTTATTCCTATGCTCTCCAGTGTTTTCAAAAAGAATGGGTGTTGTATTTTGTCAAAAGCTTCTTCTCCATCTGTTGAGATAATCATGTGGTTTCTGTTACTTTTGCTGTTGATATGATCAATAATGCTGATAGTTTTCCTAATACTAAACCAGCCCTGCATTCCTGGTACAAATACTACCCAATCATAATGTATTACTCTCATGAATAGTTGCTGTATTCTTTTTGCTACTATCATTTAAATTTTTGCATCTCTACTCTTTAGAGAAATTGGTCTATAATTTTCTTTCTCTGATTTGACTCTTCCTGGTTTAGGTATCAGAATCATATTTGTATCATAAAAAGAATTTGGAAGGACTAATTTTTAACCAATTTTCCCAAATAGTCAATGTAGTTTTGGAATGAATTATTCTTTAAATGTTCAATAGTATTCACTTATAAATCCATCTGGCCCCGGAGACTTTTTCCTAGTGAGCTCATGGATAGTTTGTTCAACTTCTTTTCTGAGGGGGAATGATTTAAATATTCAACTTCCTCTTCTGTTAATCTGGGCAATTTATATTTTTTTAAATATTCATCTATCTCACTTAGATTGTCAAATCTATCAGCATACAGTTGGGCAAAGCAATTTCTAATTAATGTTTTAATTTCCTCTTTGTAGGAGATGAGTTCACTCTTTTCACTTTTTATATTGGTAATTTGGTTTTCTTCTTTCTATTTTTAAATCAAATTAAAAAAAGGTTTATCAATTTTATCAACTTTTTCATAAAACCAACTTTTAGTTTTATTCATTAGTTCAATAGTTCTGTTAATATAAATTTTATTAATCTGTCCTTGAGTTTTCAGTATTTATGACTTGGTATTTACTTTTCTATTTGTTCTTTTTCAAGCTTTTTCAGCTGCATGCCCAATTCACTGATCTTTTCTTTCTCTATTTTATTCATGTAAGTATTAAATTATATAAAACTTCCCCTAATAACTGCTTTTGTAGTATCTCATAAGTTTTGGTAGGTTGTCTCATTACTGTCATTCTCTTAAATGAGGTTGTTGATTGTTCCTATGATTTTTTGTTTAACCCACTCATTGTTTAGGATTAGGTTATTTAGTTACCAATTAATTTTTTGTTTATCTTCCCATGGCTTTTTATTATATGTAATTTTTATTACATTATGATCTGAAAAGGAGGCCTTCAGTATCTCTGCACTTTCTGCACCTCCTGAGAGAGAATTAATGAACTCTGAAAGCAGATTGAAGAATACTTTTTTAAAACTTTATTTTTTCTTGGTTTTTCTGTATGTTTACTTTTGCCACATGACTAATATGAAATATATTTTGCATGACTTCAGATGTGTATGGATTCCCTCCTCAAGGATCTGGGAAAGAGCATAAAGGAATAAAGAATTTAGAACTCATTTTTTTCTTTCAAATAGCATATTATTGTTTCTAATCACAAAAAGACAATTTTAACATTGATTTTCATATGAAATTTTGAGTCCCAAAGTTTCTCCTTCTTTCTCTCTCCTCATTCTTCCATAAGATGGTAAGCAGTTACATATAGGTTAGGTGCAACCATGCAAAATATATTTCCATAATGGTCATGTTGTGTAGGAAGAAACAGAATAAAAGAAAAATAAGACATAAAAAGTGAAAATTAATCCTTCTATCTACATTCAGATTCCATCAGTTCTTTCTCTGGATATAGATAGCATTTTCCACTATTAGTCTTTCAGATGTGTCTTGGATAATCGAATTGGTGAAAAGAGCCAAGTCACCTTTGTTGATTAGCACATAATGTTGCCATTACTGTGTACAATGTTTTCCTGAAAGTGCTCATTTTACTTTGCATCAGTGCATGTAAGTCTTTCCAGATTTTTCTGAAACCATCTTCTCATCATTTCTCATAGCACAATAATATGCCATTTCATTCACACATAGCAGTTTTTTTTTTAGCTCATCCCCAGTTGATGGTCATCCCCTCAGTTTTCAATTCCTTGCCACCACACAAAAAAAAGCTGCTGTAAATATTTTTTGTATAAGTTGATTATTTCTCACTTTTTATGATTTATTTGGGATATGGACTCAAAGATTAATCACAGACTGATTGTCCTTTGGGCACAGTTCCAAATGACTCTCCAGAATGGTTCAATCAGTTCACAACTCCACCAAAATGACATTAGTATCCCAATTTTCTCACATTGTGTCTGACATTTGTCATTTTCCTTTTCTGTCATATCTGTCAATCTGATATGTGTAGAGTAGTACCTCAGAGATGTTTTGATTTACATTTCTCTAGTAATAGTGATTTAGAGCATTTTTTACATGACTGTAGAAAACTTTGATTTCTTCATCTGATAAGTAACTGTGCATTTTGACTGTTTATCAATTGGGAAATGACTTGCTCTTATAAATTTGACTCAGTTTTCTATATATTTGAGAAATGATGCCTTTATCAGAGATATTTGCTTTAAAAATTGTTCCCCAGTTTTCAGTTTTCTTTCTAATCTTGGATACAATGATTTTGTTTGTGTAAAATATTTTAAATGTAATATAATCAAAATTATCCTTTTTTAAAATTTTCATTATGTTCTCAATCACTTGTTTGGTCATAAATTCTTCCCTTGTCCATTGATCTGACAGGTAGACTATTACTTCTTCTCATAATTGTCTTATGGTATCACCCTTTATATCTAAGTCATGCACTCATTTTGACATTGTCTTGGTTTAGTACATAAGATGTTGCTCTATGTCTTGTTTCTACTATATTATTTTCTGGTTTTCCCAGAAGATATGTTAAATTGTATGTTCTTATCCCAGAAGGTGGAGCCTGAGTTTATCAAATAGTAGATTACTCTAATCATTAATATAGTTGTTGAGTATTGTGTCTTGTGTACCTAACCTATTCCACTGATCCACCACTCTATTTCTTAGCCAGTACCAAGTGGTGTTGATGATTGCTGCTTTGTAATCCAATTTATGGTCTGGTATGACTATAATTCCTTACAATTAATTTCATCTTCATTGGTGGCAAATTCACCCTTTGCAGTTTTTGATACTGGTAATTTGTTTTTCCTTTTTCTTTTGTTTTAGATAAATAAGCCAATAGATTGTCTTTTTTATTGTTTGTGTCATACAATCAGTTCTTAATTTCACTTATTAGTTCAATGGTTTGATTTCAGTTTCATTAATCACTCCTTTGATTTTCAGTATTTCCAATTTGGTTTTTAATTGAGGATTTTTAGTTTGTTCTTTTTCTAGCTTTTTAGTTGCATGCCCGATTCACTGATTTGTTCTTTATTTTGGTCATGGCTTTGGCTGCATTCCATATATTTTGGTATGTTGCCACATTATTTTCATTCACTTTGATAAAATTATTGATTGTTTCAATGATTTATTTTTTGATAAAATTATTGATTGTTTCTATGATTTATTTTTTGACCTACTCATTCTTTGGGATTAGATTATTTACTTTGCAATTAATTTTTAGTTTATCTTTCTATGACCCTTTAATAATGCAATTTTTATTGCATTCTGAAAAGGATCTGAAAAGGATGCAGTTAATAATTCTGCCTTTCTACACTGGATTGTGAGCTGTTTAGGCACTAATACATTGTCAATTTTTGTCTCATGTATCTGTGAGAAAAAGGTATATTCCTTTCTATTCCCATTCAATTTTCTTCAGAGGTCTACTATATCTAACTTTTCTAAAATTCTATTCATTTCTTTAGCTTCT
Source organism: Bettongia penicillata ogilbyi (assembly GCA_023548195.1). Lineage (NCBI taxonomy): Eukaryota > Metazoa > Chordata > Mammalia > Diprotodontia > Potoroidae > Bettongia > Bettongia penicillata. The sequence goes on along the minus strand of JAJHZJ010000240.1, from coordinate 21,822 downwards.
TTCTGGTTTATTTTATGGTTAGATTTATCTAGTTCTGAGAGGGGTATGTCAAGATCCCCCACCAGCATAGTTTTACTGTCTTATTGCCTGCTGTCACTCATTTATCTTATTCTTTAGAAATGTGATGCAATGCGATTGATTTGGTGCCAATATGTTTTTTATCAATATTACTTCATTGTCTGTGGTACCTTTTAGGAAGATCTAATTTCCTTCCTTGTCTTTTTTAACTAAGTCTATTTTTAAATTTTGCTTTGTGTGAGATCATGATTGCTTCTCCTGCTATTTTTTTTTCTTCAGCTGAAGTAATATAAATTCTGCTCCCAAAATTATTTTTACTCTGTTTAGGTCTGTCTATTTCAAGAGTGTTTCTTGTAAACAACATATTGCAGGATTCTGTTTTTCAATCCACTTTGTTATATGGTTCCATTTTATGGATGAGTTCATCCCATTCATATTCAAAATTTCCCTCCATCCTATCTTCCACTTTTTATTCTTTATTATCTATCTATCTATCTATCTATCTATCTATCTATCTCTATCTCTAAATGTCTCTCTCTCTCTCTCTCTCTCTCTCTCTCTCTCTCTCTCTCTCTCTCTCTCTCTCTCTCTATCCTGTTCATCATCAAGAGTGTTTTGCTTCTGAACTTCTGACCACTGTCTTCTGTAATCTGTCCTCCCTTCTCTCAATCCCATTTTTTTCTTGTCCCCATACCCTCCTATCTCCTTATAGGGAAAGGTTGAGTTATATACACAACTGAGTGTATATGCTATTCCCTCTTGGAGGAAAATCTGATGAGAGTAAGATTCAAATAGTGCTCACAGCCCTCCTTTCATTCCCTCCTTTGTAATAGATCTTTCATTCTTCTCCAAGTGATATAATTTACCTCATTCTGCCTCTCCCTTCCTCCTTATTTTATATATCATCCCATTAAATTCAATTATGCCCTCAACTCCTTCTAACTGCCCTAACAGAGATATAGTTCTCAAGGACTAGAGGTATCATCTTCTTGTATAGGGACATAAATAGTTTAACATTATTGAATAACATTTTTAACCTATTTACCTTTTTATGTCTTTGAATCTTGTATTTGAAAACTGACTTTTCTGTTCAGCGCTGGTGTTTTCATTAGGAATGTTTGAAAATCCTGTTTCATTTAAAATAACCCCCTCTCCCCAAGCTTATGTTCAGTTTGTTTGGGTAGTTGATTCTTGAATGTAATCTGAGTTCCTTTGCTTTCTGGAATATCATATTCCAAGGCCTCTGATCCTTGAATGTAGAAGCTACTAAATCCTGTGTAATTCTGATTGTGACTTCTTGATATTTGACTTGTTTCTTTCTAGCTGCTTACAGTATTTTATCTTTTATATGAGTTCTAAAATTTAGCTATAATGTTCCTGGGAATTTTCATTTTGGCATCTTTTTCAGGAGGTAATCAGTGAATTATTTCAATTACTATTTAACTCTCTCATTCTAATGATAACAAGGCACTTTTACGTAACGATTTCTTGAAAGATGGAATCCGGGCTCTTTTCTGATCATGGTTTTTAGGCAGTCCAATAATTTTTAAGTCATCTCTCCTAAATCAGTTTCCCAGATCAGGTGTTTTCCCAGTGAGGTATTTTACATTTTCTTCTTTTGACTTTGTTGGACTTATTCTTGATTTCTCATAGAGTCATTAGCTTCCATTTGTCCAACTCTAATTTTTATGAAATTATTTTCTTCTGTTAGCTTATCGTACTTCCTTTTTCATTTTGCCAATTCTACTTTTTAAGGAGTTGCTTTCTTCATTCACTTTTTGTGTTTCCTCTACCTAATTGCTCATTTTTTTTTTCATGATTCCTTTGCAAGATTCTCATTTCTTTTCCCAATTTTTCTTTTACCTCTCTAATTTTTAAAATCCTTTTTGAGTTCTTCTAGGAGGACTTTTTGGGCTTAGGATCAATTCTTATTTCTTTTTGAGACATTACATGTAAGTATTGTGACCTTACTGAATTCTTCTGAGTTCGTGTTTTGATCTTTCCTGCTGCCATATTAGCTTTCTAGGATCATTCCCCTTTAATGTTTTTCGTCATTTTTAGTCTATTTCATGACTTTTAAAGTTGAGTTCTGCTCCTGAGATACAAGGGGCACTATGCCCAGCCTTTTGTACTTGCAGCCAGGGGCCTGTTCACTTACTTACTGTGGCATCTTGCCTGTTGTGCTACGATCACTTGACCTAGTCAGATTTTGTATTGAGTTTCCAGGGCTGGAAGGCTCACCTGTTGTGTTGGGTCTTAAAACCTCACAGATAGTCTACTGTGCTGCTGGCCTACTGAGTCAGGTTGCTCATCTATATTAGGGCTAAAGACCTTCCAGTGGCTTTCCTGACACCACTTTCACAAAGGGGAATGGTTTGCATTCCCCTTTTATCCAAGTGAGTCCAAGTGTAGTCCTTATAAGTTATCTTGGGCTGGAAAATTATTTTATTCTTTCCTTTTGTGAGATCTATCACTCCAGAATTCATTTTAATGCATGGTTCAAAGTTGTTTTGAGGGAAACCAAAGAGAACTCAGACACTTCCTGCCTTTGCATTGAAATGTTGTCTCCCCCTCTGGAAGTCACATTAAAAAAAAAGTTTAAAAATTTTAATGTCAATATGAAATGTTTAATTTTATCTATATCTATATATACCTTGACCTAGTTGAATATTGGAATCATTCAACACATTATGATGAAAGTCTATGTTAAGAAAGTAGCCACTGCCACTTAATTTTTTCTTTTTTACCTATTCATTGTGAACCATTAACAGATGTCATAACCATAGATGTATCACTGCAGGATACACGTATAGAAAATAGATTTCAGTAGGATAGTCAAAATTTTTAATTTGATTAAGTGAAATATGATTGGTCTAAAACTGACTAGGCAAAGGAAAAAAAATCAGGACACATTGATGCATGACTTTAGATAAGATAATGCACCTCTTTTAAGGTATAGGTCCGGACTTTTGCTCCAAGCTATCATACAACATTGGTTTTTCCATAATGGCAGAAATCTACGAACCCTTTTGCATATACTTGGTGTGGAAAGGTTGATGGATCAATAAACAGGGATGCACTACCTGTCTTAAACATGTTGCTAAAAATTCCATGATATCATACCACTCACATGTGTTCTAAATGACTCAAGAACATAAATGTTTCATCTCTAAATGCCTAAAATTTCCAAAAGTTTGCATTTATAAGTATGTTCAGTTATCAAATGTAAAAACTTGACATTGAGGTATAATAATTTATACTAAATGAATATTAAAACTTTGTATTTATTTAATTTATCTTTGCAGATGGGGAGGGAACTAGAAACAAATCTGACAGTGGTTGCATTCTTTGTACTTCTTAGTAAGGCAAAAAGAAATCATAGATTTCTTAAAATGTAGGAGAGAGAAGTTGTCTTAGAGATCATCTACTCCTACTAATCAATCTTCTCCAAAATATAAACAAGATAATACTTACAGCGTGCCTCTTTCATAGGAGTAAAAAATGTGGAAATTTCTATTATTGTCAAGTGATTATTCCTGAACTAGTCTTTGTAACTGCATTGATCTTTGTAAGAAGCAACTTCCTGTCCTTTTGAACTCTAGCATCTCCACTACAGAACATTTTCAAAGAAGATGATTGCGGAAGTATGTCCCTGTGTAATTCTCAACCCAAAAGCAATAGAAATGGTTGGATAAGATTATATAGTCAAATTGGACAGTCTGGTAAGTACACTTAGAGTTTTTGAATTTGATTAACGAATGAATAACATTTATGCCTGAAATGCAAAATATGGTCTTCAGAGAGTAATCACTTTAAGCCATATCATATGAATAATTCACTAGCTTCAATTTACTGTCTTATAGAAAAACCAATTATCAAAATAAATATTTTCCTTTATTTAGATCAAAAATGGAAAAATCTTACTTCAGTGATAAGTGACACATTTATATGCCATTCAAATATATGAATTTAAGCTCTCAGATCATGTGATGATTTGTAAAATAGATCACTTAAAGGAATGTATCTGGAAGAATGGTTGGTCAATAGATTATTACATGTCTTCTGGGCTAATGTTGTCCCTTCATAATTTAATAAGATTTACTTATTTATTTGTTATTTATGTATTTACTCTAACACCTTTGATTTTTAAAAAATTACCCATTCAGAAAAGACAATACTGAGCCAAATGTTTCAGATGAGAATTTAAAAGATTACCACAACTAACAATGTGTTTGGAGATCAGTCACTGATATACTTCATTTTCGAGACACCTTAACACACATTGATGTAGGTTGAATGGATATGTCAAGCTCCTATTCCTTCCTCTAAAATCAGCAGCCCTGGAAGCTTATCTTCAGAATGCATCAACAATCTGAAACATTTATAAACTTCAAATCCCCAAGAGATACCTCATCACCACATGTTTACCTGTGGCACAGCACAGCACCCTCAAGGTTTGGTGGTGCCATGAAAATTGTCTTGTACTATGTAACTTCTTATTAGTTCCTAAACCAAAGCTAGCACTTGAAAAAATAATTTAAGTACACAAAATTTACCTTCAGTGTTGTTAATCTCTTTGGTTTCCCCATTTCTTTGTGATACCACATGCCTTCTTTTTTCTAGAGAAGTATTGTATATTTATATATTCTCTCTTCCTCAATGATTTATTGATGTATTTTGAGCTTTACAACATCATATCCCCCCATTCCTTAACCTCCCCATCCCTGAGAGCTATCACATATACAAATAGTACTTTTTTAACATAAAAAAAGGGAAAGAAGAGGAAAAAAAGCATAAATGATCAATATATCAAAAAAAAGGACTGCAAATATATCCAGTGACCAACACTTGTGGACCCTTCTACTTTGCCAAAGAAGTTGGGTGGGATTTGCTTCTCATATTTCTTCTCTTAAGCAATGTTAAGCTAATTTTAATTGAATAATTAAAGGACATTTCTACTGTTAATGATATAGCAAGTATTAGGGAGTAGGTAAGGGTAGTGATGACTATTTTTGATATAGGTGAGCATTCCAGAAATCAAATAGTATAGAAAGCCATCAAACTTCCCCTAAAGGTGTGATTGTTATTGGATCAAGGTGTTAAAGTAATCCATATGAGCAAACACATGTCAAAATACTAACTCTATGGAACTAGACATATAAATGGTATTTGTCACCATTATTAAATATAATTGTATGGGTCTGATACTACATACATATGAGGTGAGAAGGACATGACATGGCAGGCCAATGGAGAAAAATTTAGGTGAGTAAAGATACTTTGACATTTTTCTTACTCAAGTCTTCTTCTAGGAAATATAGGGTTGTTGTTTTTGTTCATTTTTTGAAACATCAAACTAAAATCAAATAGACAGCTACCTATGCTTTCAAGTAGGATCATTCATACTCCTAACTTCTTCATGAAATAATGGTCACTATTCTACAAATATTTAGAGGTCAAAGACTAAGCTACAATGAAAGATAGAAAATTCAGATCCTATACTTAAGTCTGCAATGCAATTTTCCCTTCCTATGAAATTTGTAGCTTAAGGCTACAGCATTTATGTACATACACACCATTACATACATGTATATATATGCATAGGTATCTGTATATATGTATATATGTGCATATATTTTGAATATATATATATACACACACACGCACACATATATATATGTAAATAAAGATAAGAAGTGTGGTGATGGGCATTTTGGCAGAATACCAAGGCCTCTCCAACATTCAAGACATTACAATGGGGCATCAAAGTGATATTTTTAGTGAAAGAATTCTTCAAAATAAACAATTTAAGGCACCATCTTGTTGGAGTTATTAGGAGAGCTAACATTCCTGAAATCACTGTATCTATCCTTTTGCTCAAATTATACCCACCCCACCCCCTGCCCCATTCCTGAAAAGCACTCCACATTAATCTCTCTTTTTTGCACTTAATATTATATTATTTTTTTACAACCACATGTAAAGATAGCTATTAATATTCATTTCTGTAAGATTTTGAGTTCCAAATTTTTTCTCCCTCTCTCTCTCTTCCCTCCCCTATTCCCGAGACAGCAAAGAATCTGATATAAGCTATACATGCATGATCTTTTAAAACATATTCCCACATTAGTCATTGTGAAAGAAGAATCAGAACAAAAGGGAAAAACCATGAGAAAGAAAAAAAGTGAAAATAGTATGCTTTGTTCTTTATTCAAACTCTATATAGTTCTTTGTCTGTATATGGCTAGCGTTTTCTATCATGAGTCTTCTGGAACTGTCTCGGATTATTGTATTGCTGAGAAGAACTAAATCTATTATAATTGATCATCAGACAATGTTGATGTTACTGTGTGTAATGTTCTCCTGGTCCTGCTCACTTCATTCAGATTCAGTTCATATAAATCTTTCCAAGTTTTTTTTTTTTCTTCTGAAATCTACATGCTCATAATTTCTTGTAGCATAACAGGATTCCATTACTTTGATGTATCATAACTTATTCAGATATTCTCCAATTGATGGTCATCACCTCAATTTTCAATTCTTGGCCACCATGGAAGGATATGCTTCGAATATTTTTTGTACATATGAGTCCTTTTCTCCTCTTTATATGTTAGATTCCTTATAATTTCTAGTTTCTATCAAATCTCAGCTTCCATGCTGCCTCTTTATGAGATTTTTTGTTGAGTTCTACCCCAATAAATTCTTTCCCTCCTGCCCTGGAAATTTCCATATTTATCTTTGAATAATTTTCTGTTATGTTTGTATGTGTGTATATGTATACATACACGTATACATATGTATGTATGGTATGTGTGTATATATGTGTGCATATACATATACATACATACATATATGTGTGTACATATATATATAGGTCACCCACCCCACCCACATATACACTCCTCGACAATGATATGTGCCTCCATAAGGCTAAAGAATATTCTAATTTTCAGTTGATCTCCGGAGTGCCACCATTGGCTCATAATTGATGTGTGTTGGTAATTGCTAGCACTCTTTCACTAAGGTGTTGTTTGTTGCTGTTTTCCCTAATAGTCTCACCTAAGTCCAGCTATAGTACTAGTACAACTAGAAAAAGACAATTCTACTTCTCCTCTACCAATTATGTTTTTCCTTACTGGATATCACATTGCAGTTTCTTTTATAACTCTCTAATGAGCTTATGTAGCAGTTCTTAACCTGGGGAACATGAACTAAAAAAAAAAGAAGAAAAAAATTATCTTTCACTATAATTTCTTGATATCCTATGTATTTTATGTTATGCACACATTATTCTGAGAACAAGTCCATAAGTTTCACTAGTCTGTCAAAGAGTTCTAAAGTGCATGCGAACGCACATACACACACAGACACACTCACACACACACACTCACAGATTAAGAACCCCTGATATAAGGTAAATTAGAGTTATGTGTTCATATTTGTCTAAATATTATGTCAAAAAAGGTTAATAATAACACCTACTAAACAGAGTTGTTACAATGATCAAATGAGAGCATATGTAAAACCCATTGTGAACATTAAAGCACTATGTATATATGTTACATCATCATCACCTCACCTGCACCATTTCACCCTTATCACCACCACTACCTGCACCATCACCACGGCCACCACCACCACCTTTATCACCATCATCCTCGTAGAATGTAAACTCCAAAAATTCATCGAACATATCTTTTCTAAACTTCATCTCTTCCAGTGCCTAGAAAAATGTTTTGCGCACAGGAGCTTCATAATAACTATTGAGTTTGTTTAATTGGATCCTACTCCATACTCTTCCTCTAGCTCAGTGGGTAATCTGAACATGTATCTTCTCTAGGCCTCAATTTCCTCACCAGTAAATTGAATGGGTTGGATTACATGATCTATACAACCCTTTATAGCTTTCAAACTCCATGCTTATAATTTACTTTTAGAAGTAGAAATAGTCTGCCCAGGAGCATCAAGACAGAAATATCAAAACAGAAACTAAGATTAAAAGTTTCTTGAGACTTTAATAAAGGAAGTTTCAAAGAGTTTCTCCTTCCTAAGAAGTAAATAGAATTTACTTGACTGACTTTTAGCCAGCTTTTTGAGAAGGCATTTCACACTCACTTAGGCAGCAGTTTTTTTAGAGACCTGCCAGAGATTTAGGTGATATGGTCTATTAAATTTCCCCATGATCACTGTGTCTGAAATGTTTCTATTTTTTGTTTTGACAAATTCATTAGTGATACAATGTTAGGAAAACAGTTTTATGCAAGATTTTTCTTCTGGAAGGAAAAGGACTACAGCTTTCCTCATCTTCTAAGACTTAAAAAGTGGCCAAATATAAAAATGTGCTAATTCCAGTGAATTCTGAATTTTTGTGATACATAAATTGCACCAAATATTGGTGCATTTCTCCATACTATAAGATTTTAGTAAAGAAGAACATTACAAGCACAGGCTATTTCTTCCAACAAAATTAATTAATATTTTTCATATATGTATGTGTGTATATATACACATATACTTGCCTGTAGCATAAGATAGATTTTCATACCAAATTGAGGGTGCATATTATTCCCTCCTTAAGCCAAATGCGATGAGAGTAAGGTTCACTCTTTACCTCTCACTTGCCCCCTTTTTTCCTCCATTGGAAAAAGTTTTTCCTTGCCTCTTTTATGTGAGATCATTTGCCCCATTTTATATCTCCCTTTCTCCAAATATTTTCCTCTCTCATCCTTTGATTTTATTTTTTAGGTTTCATCCCTACAGATTCAACTTATCCTGTGCCCTCTGTTTATATGTATATATGTATATAATCCTTCCAAGTACCTTAAAACTGAAAAAAGTCTCAAGAATTATAAATATGATCTTCCATTAAGCAATATAAACAGTTCAACTTTAGAAACTCCCTTATGATTTCTCTTTCCTTTTCATGCTTTTCTTGATTCTTGTATTTGAAAGTTAAATTTTCTATTTGGCTCTGGTCTTTTCAACAAGAAAGCTTGAAAGTCCTCAAATTCATTGAGTGACCATTTTTTCTCCTGAAGTGTTATATTCAGTTTTGCTGGGTAGGTGATTCTTGGTTTTAATCTTATCTTCTTTGACTTCTGAAATATCATATTCCAAGCCCTGTGGTCTCTTAATGTAGAAACTTCTAGATCTTGTGTTATCTTGATTGTGTTTCCACAATAATTGAATTATTTCTTTCTGGTTGCTTGTAATATTTTCTCCTTGACCTGGGAGCTCTAGAATTAGCCTACAATATTCCTAGTAATTTTCCTTTTGGGATCTCTTTCAGGAGGCAATAAGTAGATTCTTTCAATATCTATAATCTGATTCTTTATCCAGTTTTTGCTCATTTTCTCAGATATTTACTTGACTTTTGAGCTCTTTGTCAAGGTAGTTGTCTGCTTTCAGTTGGGGTGGAGGGTGTATTATGAGCCACTCGATTCCCTTACAGTCTGTGGGCCTGGAGCTCCAGAAACAGTTGCTCCTGCTGCGGCTGTCCCTGCTGCGGCTACCCCTGCTGTGGCTGCCCCGCTGCTGCTCTTGTGGATTCCTTCTTCATGGGCTCCTCCACCCCATTTACTGTGCTGGGGCTGGGGCTCTGACCACTCTACTCTCTCCCACAGGTCCCACAGGTTTTTTCCACTGACCTTCCAATTTGTCCTTAGCATTTTGAGATCATGAAGTCTGGAAACTGCCATAGGTCCCCGAGATTCAGTCCCCCCAAGACCTGCTCAGGTCCCATCTGTGCCAGTGTGGCCCACACTGGAATGTGCTATGCTCCCAACGTGGCACCATGGATACTTCCTGGTGACCTTCCAGGCTATCTTTCATTCCATCATTCTACGCATTTTGCGTCTCCAGAATTTGTTTAGAGTCATTTTTACAGGTATTTGACTGGATTTGGGGGGGGGAGACCACTAGCAAGTTCATAATGTTATTCCACCATCTAGAAATTAAACATTTTTTGCACAAATAAAACCAATGAAGCCAACATTAGAAGAAAAGTGGAAAGATGGAAAACAAATTTTATAGTCAATGTTTCTGATTAAGACTTCATTTCTCAAAAACATAGAGAACTGAGTAAAATTTATAAGAATACAAATTATTCCTCAGTTGATAAAAGGTGAACAGGCAGTTTTCAGATAAAGAAACTGATGGTACCTATAGTCATATAAAGAAAACTTTTAAATCACTATTGATTAGAGAAATGTACACTAAAACAACTCTGAGGTACCACCTTACATCTGTCAGATTGGCTAATATGACAGAAAAGGAAAATGACAAATGTTGGAGAAAATATGGGAAAAGGGCAACACTAATATATTGCTGGTGGAGTTGTGAACTGAACAATGATTCTGCAAAGCAATTTGAAACGATGCCCAAAGGATTACAAACTGTGCACAGCCTTTGATCCAGAAATGCCACTACTACTTCTAGATCCCAAAGAGATAATAAAACATGGGAAACAACACACATGTACAAAACATTTATTTCCACCCTTTTTGCAGCGGCAAAGAATTGGAAATTGAGGGAATGCCCATCAATTGAGGAATGGCTGAACGATTTGTGGTGTATGAGGGTAACAGAATCCTATTGTACTAGAAGAAATGACAAGTAGAAGGATTTCAGAAAAAAACTAGGAAAGACTTACATGAATGGATGAAGATTGAAGTGAGAAGAACCAGGACAGCATTTTACACAATAAGAGCTACATTGGGTGATGATCCACTATGATAGACTTAGCTCTTCTCAGCAATGCAATGATCCAAGACAATTCCAGATGACTCATGATGAAAACTCTTACCCACATCTAGAGAAAGAACTATGGAGTCTGAATCTAAACATACTGTCTTCATTTTTAATTTTTTCTTCTTTCCCATGATTTTTCTCCTTTTGTTCTGATTCTACTTTCATAACATGACTAACTTGGAAATACGTTTAACATGATTACATATATATGTGCATAGGTGCATATATATTTTTCTGTAAATAAATGTATGCATGTCAATGTGTTGTAAGCAAGCTTAAGTTATACCTTGCATAGATTTCTCAATGGTTTCTGAGTAGAAATACCAATGTATTTCATCTGAAATGATAGCAGAATATCCATTTTCAAGCATACCTCCTCCAATTCTATATTCTCTTTGAGGAGATAACAAAGTTATTAAGATGAATCACTTCATCAGAATTTTTTAAAATTAAATATCAACTATGACACAACGTAAAACATGAAGTGATCTCTGGCATCGATTGTGTCAAACTCAAAACCTCATCAAAAACACACAGGTCTTTTAGTCAGAGTAAATATAATAGATAAACTTCCCAAGTGTTGGATTTGTTAAAAGGGCAAATTTAAAAAAAAAAGCTGAAGTCCTCATGTACATTGAGTAGGTACCCTTCAGAAGACTGGAAAAATATGGAATATCTGGGGTTTAAAACACATGGTAGAATTATAATGTATATTGGTGAAGAAATTCCTATGCCAAGGTGGTTATATAATATTTGTCTCCTAATGGTTTAAAAGACTTTAAATTGGGTGACTATGTAAAACATAAGGCCAATTTAATCAATGATAACAAATAGTGGTACCAATAAGTAAGTGGATGGTATATTAAGACAGTTTTATATTTTGTTCTGAAAGAGGTGCTCAAGTGAGGATATACTTGATATATCTTTTGGAGATTTCTAAAAAAAATAAAAAAGAGTTTAGTTTCTATGGGGCCAGCACTTATGAATAACAACTCTTCCATTCTGCAGTCTATTCAAATTGCAACATGCATTTACTTACCCTCAGTGAATTTTCTTCATCCTTTTCTAAATTAGTCTTTCCTGTGTGAAAAAGAACTTTTCTAAAAAAAGGCACATGGAGATTAAGGTCCAATTGTGAAAATTCAATTAATCTTTATGCCTTTAGTGTTTATTTACTCACTTTATAGTTTTTTTTTAATTTTTATTCATTAGTATACTACTTTGAAAGTGATCTCACCTTCCTAATGTGTACACCTCTTCCCAATAGATTGACTTCCTTGTGAGTCAAAGTAGTAGCAGTTGGTGGGGTGGAGGAAAGTGCACTTCACTCTTAACAGAGGTAATGTCATTTTGAAAAAAGCCTCCCCTTCATGTAAATGAGCACTTTCATCTTATCTCTTTGACTTCCTTTACCCCAGTTCTATGTAAGATCTATGTAAATGCCATCATTTCTCTGATGGCGTGGTCTTCTTTGGCAATGAAGGATGAACACACACATGTAAGAGCAATTTGAAGGATGATAGAAACCTCTGGGTCTTGAGCCTGTGAAACCAACAACAGAATTACAAATTAGGAAGTGTCTGTTTCCTCCTACAAGACACAAAAAAAACCATATCCCAATGGTACAACTGGACAGTTGTTAAAGAAATATGGATTCCTGTATTCTGTATATTCTTTAAGAGTACTTGTAAAGGACAATGAGGTGTTGTGGTGGATAGAGCACTGGTCTTGGAGAATCTGAGTTCAAATCCGTCTTCAGACACTTGACACTTACAAGCTATGTGACTCTAGGCAAGTCACTTTACCCGAATGGCCTCAAAAAACAAACAAAAAGAGTACCCACGATTCATGTTTAGAAGCCCACATATCCCAAAGATATTGCATTCTTTTTATATCAATTGAGACATTCTCTGACTTGGCTAGTACATATGCATAAAATAAATCATTGTTCCCTAAATTCTGAACTTCTTCCCATAAGTATTTTGGTAGTAGCCTATACAGGGAGTCTCAAACATGGATATATTAGACTAACCCTTTTCCTCCTGAAATTAGATGTGATTAGAGAAATTTATTTTAAATCTTTATTGTGAGGTTTGCCAAAGTTGCTTTTCATGTACTCCTCTTGTCTTTGAGGCTTGAACTTCTCCTGTTTGCACTTTTTCAGATAGGTTAAAATTTTAATCCTATTATTTTGACTTAAGTCCCATTTTGTTTGTTTCCTGTCAGTGAAGATACAGGTATATGATCTTTTTTTTTTTCATACTCCAGAAATGAAGATTATATTTGATTTTTTTTATTTTTTCAAGAGTATTTTTTGTTAATTTATTTGTTTTCAGTTTTCTACTATCACTTCCATCAGAGTTAGAATTTCCCTCCCTCCTTTCCCTCTCCCTCCTCGAGATAGCATGCAATCTTATGTGAGTTCTATACATACATTCTTATTAAACACATTTTCACATTAGTCGTGTTACATAGAAGAATTAAAATGAATGGAGAAAAAAAATGAGAAAAACCCAAATAAAACAAAATATAAAACAAGAGAAAATATTCTGCTTCCCTCTGCATTTCAGTTTCATAGTTCTTTCTCTGCGTGTGGTTGGCATGTTGCCTCAAGAGTCCTTTGGGAATGTTTTAGGTTCTTATTTACCAGGAAGTAATGTCTACCAGAAAAATGCCTCACACACTGTGACTGTGTACAGTGATCTCCTGGTTCTGCTTCTTTCCCTCAGCATCAGTTCATATGAGTCCTTCCCGGTCTCTCTGAAGTCTTCCATTACATCATATATCACAACTTCTTCAGACATTCCCCAGTTGATGGTCATCCTTTTGATTTCCAGTTCTTGGTCACCACAAAGAGAGTTGCTATAAATATTTTTGTACACATGGAACCTTTCCCATTTTTATGATGCCTTTGGGACACAGTCCTAGAAGTGATATTGCTGGGTCAAAGGGTATGCACCTTTATGTAGCCCTTTGGGTATATTTCCAAATTGCTCTCCAGAATGGTTTGACTAGCTTGAGGCTCCACAAACAACAAATTAGTATCCCAACTCTTCCACATCTTCCCCAACATTTATCACCTTCCTGTTTAGTCATATTTTTCAATCTGAAAGGTGTGATGTGGTACCTCAGAGCTGTTTTGATTTGCATCTCTCTAATCAATAGAGATTTAAAGCATTTTTATGTGACTATTAGATAGCTTTAATTTCTTCCTCTGAAAACTGCCTGTTCATGTACTTTGACCATTTATCAATTGGAGAAGGACTTGTATTCTGGTACATTTCACTCATTTCCCTATATATTTTAGAAATGAAGCCTTCATCACAGATATTAGTTGCAAAAATTCTTTTCCAGTTTTCTGCTTCCATTCTAATTTTGGTTACATTGAATTTGTTTTGTAAAAATTTTTCAATTTAATGTAATCAAAATTATCCATTTTGAACTGCATAATATTCTCTATCTCTTGTTTGGTCATAAATTTCTCTGTTCTCCATAAATCTGACAAATACACTATTCCTTCCTCCCTCTAATTTGTTTATATTATCAATCTTCGTACCTAGATCACGTATCCATTTGGACTTTATTCTTCTGTATAGTGTCAGACATTGGTCAATGCCAAGTTTGTGCCATGCTGTGATCCAGTTTTCCCAGCAATTTTGGTCAGACAATGTGTTCTTATCCTAGAAGCTGGGGTCCTTGGGTTTATCAAACAAGAGATTGTTATATTGGCTGACCACTGTATCTTGAGTATCTAACATATTCCACTGGTCTACCTCTCTATTTCTCAGCCAGTACCAAGTTGTTTTGATGATTGCTGCATTATAATACAATTTGTTATCTGGTAGGACAAGACCACCTTCCCTAGCATTTTTTTCATTAATTGCCTTAATATTCTGGACCTTCTGTTCTTCCAGATGAATTGTGATATTATTTTTTCTAGTGCTAGAAAATATTTTTTCTGGTAGTTTGATTGGTATGGCACTGAATTGGTAAATTAATTTAGGTGGAATTGTCATTCTTATTATATTAGCTCAGCCTACCCATAAGTAACTGATGTTTATCCACTAACTTAGATCTAACTCCACTAACTTAGATCTGACTTTATTTGTGTGAAAAGTGTTTTGTAATTGTATTCATGTAGACCCTGGGTTTGTTTTGACAGATAGACTTCCAGATATTTTATAATGTCTACCAAAGCTTTAAATGAGATTTCTCTTTCTATATCTTGCTGTTGGGCTTTGTTAGTAATATATAGAAATGCAGATGATTTATGTGGGTTTATTTTGTAACCTGAAACTTTTCCAAAGTTGTTTATTATTTAAAGGAGGGTTTTAATTGATTTTCTGGGATTCTCTAAGCACATCATCATATCATCTGCAAAGAGTGATGAATTAGTTTCTCCTTTGCCTATTCTAATTCCTTCTACTGCTTTTTTCTTATCTTATTGCTAAAGCCAACATTTCTAGAATCATATTGAGGAACAGTGGTGATAATGGATGTACTTATTTGACCCCTGAGCTTATTGGAAATGCATCTAGCTTATCCCCATTAGATATAATGCTTGCTAATGGTTTTAGGTAGATACTTCTTATTATTTTATGTTAAGTTCCATTTATTCCTATGTTCCCCAGTGTTTTCCATAGGAATGGGAGCTGTATTTTGTCAAAAGCTTTTTTGGCATCCATTGAGATAATTACGTGGTGTCTGTTAGGTTTGTTGTTGATATGACCAATAATGCTTATATTTTTCATAATATTGGACCAGCCCTACCTGCTTGGTATAAATCCTACCTAATCACAAAGTATTATTTTCATGATATGTTGCTGTGTTTTGTTTGCTAATATCATATTTAAAAATTTTGCATCTGTATTCATTAGAGAAATTGGTCTACCACTTTCTCTGTTTTGGCTCTTCCTGGTTTAGGTATCAGAAACGTATTTGTATCATCAAAAGAATTTTCTAGGATTCCTTCTTCAACAATTTTCCCAAATAGTCTGCACAGTATTGGAATTAACTGTTCTTTAAGTGTTTGATGGAATTCACTTTTAAATCCATCTGACCCTCAAGATTTTTTCCTGGGAAACTCACTGATGGCAAGTTCAATTTGTTTTTCTGAGATGGGGCTATTTAAGTATCCAACTTCCTCTTCTGTCAATCTGGGCAATTTATATTTTCTTAAAATATTCCTTTATACCACTTAGATTGTCAAATTTATGAGCATATGGTTGGGCAAAGTAATTTATAGTTGTTTTAATTTCCTCTCTATTGGAGGTGAGTTAACCCTTTTCATTTTTGATATTGGTAATTTGGTTTTCTTCTTTCTTTTTTTAAATCATATTGTCCAAATGTTTAACAATTTTATTGGCTTTTCCATAAAGCCAACTTTTAGTTTTATTTATTAGTTCAATAGTTTTCTTAATTTCAGTTTTATTAAGCTATCCCTTAGTTTTCAGTATTTCTAATTCAGTATTTTCTTGGGGATTCTCAATTTATACTTTTCTAGCTTTTTCAGCTGTGTGCCCAATTCACTGATCTTTTCTGTCTCTATTTCATTCATGTAGGTATTCAAAGATATAAAACTTCCCATAAACTGCTTTTGTGGCATCCCATAAGTTTGGTAGGTTGTCTCATTATTGTCCCTCTCTGGAATGAAGATATTGATTGTTGCTGTGATTTGTTGTTTAACCCACTCTCTTTAGGATTAGATTGTTTAGTTTTCAATTACTTTTTGGTCTATCTTTCCATGACCTTTTATTACATATAATTTTTATTGCATTATGATCTTGGAAGGATGCCTTTCTGCACTGGACTGTGATGTTTTTATGCCCTAGTACATGGTCAATTTTTGTATATGTGCCATCTATCTCTGAGAAAATGGTATGTTCCTTTCTATCCCCATTCAGTTTTCTCTGGAGATCTATAATATCTACCTTATCTAGAATTTTATTCACCTCCATCACTTCTTTCTTGTTTATTTTGAGGTTAGATGTATAAAGTTCAGAGATGGGGAGGTTGAGGTATAGCTTTGCTGTCTATTTCTTCCTGTAATTCCCTTAACTTCTTCTCTAAGAATTTAGATGCAATACCATTTGGAATATATATGTTTAGCAATGATATTTCTTCCTTGTCTATGTTGCCTTTTAACGTGATATAATTTCCTTTCTTATGTCTTTTGATTAGATCTATTTCTGATTTTGCTTTGTCTGAGATTTGAATTGCTACCCCTGCTTTTTTTACGTCAGCTGACTCATAATATATTCTGCTGTTTTCTTTTACTTTGCCCCTGTGTATATTCCCCTGTTTCAAATGCGTTTCTTGTAAACAACGTATTGTTGGATTATGGTTTTTAAGCCATTCTGTTATCTGCCTCTGTTTAATGGGAGAGTTCATCCCATTCACATTCACAGTTATGATTACTATCTGTGTTTTTCCATCCATACTCTTTATGCCCATTTATGCTTTTATGTCTCCCTTCTCTCCTCCCCTCCACAATAGAGTTTTAGTTTTTGACCACTGCCTCCCTCAGTCTTCCTTTCCTTCCATTAGCTGCCCTCCATTTTACTCCCCCTTTCCGTTACTACTTCTTCCCTTTCTTACAGTTTCCCCTCCTTTTTCTTTGCCCTTTCAACTTCTACTGCCTATTGCGCTAGTTAGCTAACTGAGTTTGTTTTTACCTCCTTGAACCAAATCATATGAGAGTAAATCACCAACAGTATGCATCTCCCTCCCCTCTTTCCTTCTACTATGATATGTTTTACACTCTTCTTGTGATGTAATTTACTATAGTCTACCTCCTTCTTTTCACATCTCCCCTTACAATCTCTTCTCACCCTTAAATCACATTATTTATCATCACATCATTTAATTTATAACTATTCTCTCTGTGTTTATCCCTTTTAAATATCATAATAAATATACAATTCTCAGGATTAACAAGTATCATCCTCCCTTATATGGATTTAAACAGTTTGCCCCGTTAAATAACAAGTTGTTGGGTTTTTTTCCCCCTCTTTACCTTTTTACTTCTCTTGAGATTTGTATATGAAGATCAAATTTTCTATTGAGTTCTAGACTTTTCATCAAGAAGGTCTGGAAATTCCGTATTTCATTCAATGTGTATCTCCTCACCTGAAATATTATACTCAGTTTTGCTGGGTAATTGATCCTTGGTTGTAGTCTAAGCTCCTTTGTCTTACAAAATATCATGTTCTAGTCCCCCTGATTTTTTAATGTGGAAACTGCAAAGTCCTTTGTGATTCTGACTGTAGTTATCTGATATTTGATTTGTTCTCTCTGATTGCCTGTAGTGTTTTCCCCTTCACTTGATAGTTCTGGAATTTGGCAACAATATTCCTTGATGTTTTTCATTTAGGATTTCTTTCAGGAGGCAATAGGTAGAATGTTTCAATGACTCTTTTGCCTTCTGGATCTAAGACTTCAGGGCACTTTTCCTTGGTGATTTCTTGGAAGATATTGTCCAGGGTCTTTTTTTTCATTATGGCTTTCTGGTAGATGAATAATTCTTAGATTTTTCTCTCCTGGATCTACTTTCCAGGTCAGTTTTTTTTTGACATATTTTACATTTTTCTTCTGTTTTTTTCATTCTTTAGATTTCATTTGACTGATTTGTAATGTCTCACAGAGTCATTAGCTTCTATTTGCACAATCCTATTTTATAATAGATTTTCTTTAATTAACTTTTGCATCTTCTTTTCCATTTTTCCAACTATTTCACTTAGGTTTTGTATCTCTTTATCCATTTGTCCAATTTTCTTTTTAAATTCTTCCAGGAATTCTTTTTTCACATTTTTAAAATCATTGGCCAGTTTTTCTTCTATCTCTCTTATTTGGCTTTTAAAATCTTTCCTGAGCTCTTCCAAGAATGCTCTTTGGACTTGATAACCAGTTGATATTCCCTTCTGAGGTTGCAGATGCCAGTACAGACTCCATTCTGACCTCTTTGGTATTCGTGTTTTGTTCCTTTTTCCCATAGATAGATTCTATGGTCTTTTCTTTTCTGGTTTGCTTCTTGCTCATGTTGACTGCTTTTTCATGGCTTTTAGAGTGGATCTCTGCTTCTGGGGCACAGAGGACTCTGTCTCACAGTTCTTTTGCTTAGAATTTGAGGCTTTATGTGTTGTGATCTCTGTATCTTTCAGCTAGAATTTAGAATGCCGCAACTTACCTGGTGCTGTGCTTGCTGGTGTGCCAAAGCAGAGCCCAGGTGAAGTCTTTCTGAGTTTCCCCAGAATCACCCTGGAGCTCCCTGCATGAGGTATGGGGAAGGAGTGGTATGGCCACAGGAGGTCTCCTCTGCTGACCTAGAGCGCAGGCAGGTTCAGTGACTGATGATCCCTTGTCTATGTTGTCTGCCCAATTCTCCTGGCTATGCTAAGGTACACCTAAGGTCTTGGTGTTGGCTCTTACAAGCTCCACCCCCTGGGACTCAGGATCTCTTCCTGGTTTCCTGAGGAATGGCTGTCTGGAATAGCTCTGAGGTTGCACTGATCCCTTTCAGCCACAGCAATAGGGACCCCCTTTTGCAATTTTCCTGGACTCTTGGGTTAAGACTGTTTACCCCTTCGGCAGATCCCACTATTCCAGGACCTTTCCTGGGCAAATAATCTCTGTATTTTTCAAGGTCAACAAGGGGAAGGGGAGAGCATTTACAGATCTCTTACAGACATTTAATCTGTGGGCTGACAGTCTCCAAAGCAGGTGCTACTGTAACCTGGGGTTCTGTGCTCCTCTCTCACTCAGTTCCGTTGGACTCCCCTCCTAGCCTGATATGTTTGAGAATCTGCTCTGCTGCTACTGCTTCAGACCACCAATCACTGGATTGGTTTTACTATGGTGGGTTCTGTGCTGGTACAGCCTGTGTGCTCTGTGTTCCTCCACTTCCGTGCAACAGGTCCTTCCTGTCACCCTTCAGGTCATCCTGGGCCGGAAATCTGCCACTCTCTGTCTCCCAGTATATTATGCCACTCTAAAATTTGTTCATATTCTATTTTTTAGAGGTATCTGAAGGAGTTTGTCTTAGAGCTTAGGTGAGAACATGCTCTCACTCCATCATCTTTGCTCAGACCATAATCTTCTTTAAAAATAAAATCTAACTGATGTATTGCCTCCATCAACTAATGTGGGGGTGTCAATATACTTAAAGACCTATCTGTCCTCAGAGAGTGTGCATTTCTTTAAGAGAACTTTCTAGTGAAAATGGTTAATTGTCCATTCCAGGGATGGGGAACATAGGGCCTCAAGTCACATGTGGCCCTTTAGTTCCTCAAGTGCTGACTGTTGACTGAATCCAAACTTCACAGAACAAATCCTCTTAATAAAAGGATTTGTTCTGTTAAACTTAGACTCCATCAAAAGACCACACGCAAGGGGGGAGGAGCCAAGATGACGGAGTAGAAAGACTCACGTATGCTAGCTCTGAACCCACAGCCCATATATTTCCTGCAAAAAGAACTCCCGACAAATTCTGGAGCACTTCAAAGCACACAGAAACACAGTGGAAAAGATCTCCGTTCCAGAGAGCCCCGGAGAGCCGTCCCCAGGGGTCTGTTGCACTCTGGACAGTGGAGCCCATCCCTGTGTTGCCCTGGCCATGTGGCCCCAGAGGAGCAGATCTGAGCAGGCTTCAGGGATGGAATTTTCAGCGGCCATGAAGATCCCTCCCCCCACAGACGCTCCAGGTCAGTGAGAGAGACTTCTGGGCTGGCCGAGAGGGGAGTGGAGTGTGTCCGTGACTCGGGCCCCCTTGGGAGGCAGAGGCAGCGGCAGAGGCAGCTGCAGTGGCAGTGGTGGCGGTCCGGAACTCCCGGAGCAGCAGGCAGAAGTTCAGGGCCATTACCCAAGGTCTCTGCCATTACCCAAGGTCTCTGCATAAACCCCTTGAGGGAACTGAGCCTGGGGAGGCGGCTCAGCCCCCACCTGAGAACCAGAACTTAAGCTCACATTGAATAGCAGCTGCACCCGCTGCTGAAAGCCCATTTGAATCTCAGACCCCAAGCACTAGCTGGGCAGATCTAGGCAGGGGTGGACAGGAATCTCAGAAGTCAAGTAACTGGCTGGGAAAATGCCCAGAAAAGGGAAGAAAAATAAGACTATAGAAAGCTACTTTGATTGGGTACAGATGTTCCCCCCGCCTTTCCATTCTGATGACAAGGAACTATTCTACCATCAGGGAAAGACATGGAGGTTGGGGCCTCTGTGTCCCAGACATCCCAGGTGGGTGTCCGGTGGGCTCAGGCCTTGGAAGAGTTCAAAAAGGATTTTGAAAATCAAGTTAGACAGGTGGAGGAAAAACTGGGAAGAGAAATGAGAGAGATGCAAGAAAAGCATGAAAAACGGGTCAATACCTTGCTAAAGAAGACCCAAAAAAATGCTGAAGAAAATGACACCTTGAAAAATAGGCTCACTCAATTGGCAAAAGAGGGTCAAAAAGCCAATGAGGAGAAGAATGCTTTCTAAAGCAGAATTAGCCAAATGGAAAAAGAGGTTCAAAAGCTCACTGAAGAGAATAGTTCTCTCAAAATTAGAATGGAACAGATGGAGGCTAATGACTTTACGAGAAACCAAGAAATCACAAAACAAAACCAAAAGAATGACAAAATGGAAGAGGAATGTGAAATATCTCATGGGAAAAACAACTGACCTGGAAAATGGATCCAGGAGAGACAATTTAAAAATTATGGGACTACTTGAAAATCACGATCACAAAAAGAGCCTAGACATCATCTTGCATGAAATTATCGAGGAAAACTGCCCTGGTATTCTACAACCAGAGGGTAAAATAAGTATTGAAGGAATCCATCGATCACCACCTGAAAGAGATCGAAAAAGAGAAACTCCTAGGAACATTGTGGCCAAATTCCAGAATTCCCAGGTCAAGGAGAAAATATTGCAAGCAGCTAGAAAGAAACAATTCCAGTATTGTGGAAATATAATCAGGATAACACAAGATCGAGCAGATTCTACATTAAGGGATCGAAGGGCATGGAATAGGATATTCCAGAAGTCAAAGGAACTAGGATTCACTTACCCAGCAAA